>NNCF01132503.1:0-30393 GCA_002313205.1 Laupala kohalensis | reverse complement strand
TTAGCGAGGGCGTGATCACGTGACCTCCGCTTCTGTATATATTGGGAGGATTGAAGATCCTCAGAGCCTTTCAGACCTTTCTGCGGAAGTGTTAGGAAGTACCCAGGTTATTTGAGATGTGACTTGGTTAGTTTTGGTCGTCAGACCACAGAGAATTGCTGCGGTAATTCTATTTCATTGCTATTAGGCGCAAATGACGTAACTTGGAACAGTTAGTTATTTCGGGATAGCAACTTGTAAATTTTTTAGATTTGGATACTCTGGGTAGATTTCCGAGTTAATTGATAACACCAGTATTTATATCTGTGTGTAATTGTTGCTTTCAGATAGCAATAACTCTGTAACAACAAATTCAAACTTGTATTTATGATTTGAGAGTTCGTTCAAATGTGTAATTTCGCAGATTTCAATTTAACTTGTATTAAAGGAATATTTTATTGTTATTACACGTGTGTTTGATTGCTTGGGGAAACCAAGCTGATGGCAGCGAACTCTACCATAAAGGTTGTGGTTTATGGTTGAATCCCGCTTCTACCCAAAAAATACCCACATCGCATCTGGGCTTGCGGTGTGTCGTAACAGTCGCGTGTTGCTGAATATGTTTGGGGAAATTTATACATTAGCAGATATATGAAAAAACTGCGAATATTATTTACCATGTCTTAATTAACTATGTTCGATACGTAATCATTTTTGTTGCTCGCGTTTTATCATAAATGTTTCGGGATAGACTGGTGTCAAACTGAAATCGATTTACCAAAAAGAATTTTAATAATTTAACCATTATTGCAATTAAAGTGGAAAAATTTTGTATGTTAATCTGTTATATAAAATAAAACGTCCAGTTTTGTACAGTATTCTTGTTATTCTTACCCAGTTATTTCGTTTCTTATTTTCTTCTTCTTATTTTGTTTCTACGGTCTTAATTTTCACCAGTAATTTCCATCACTGAATGAGTTGCTACCTGATACTTTGTGTTTGTGCTAATTAAAAATTATGTGTTGGAAATTTAACTTAACAAATAACTTTCCACAGCTTTGGTGAGTATGATGTTGTGTGTGGTGGTCATCCATTGTGAGAGTCACGTGGTCGCAGGGGAAGCCCGTGGAGTGTTGCCTCTTGGCATAGCGGTGCTGCTTTTGCTAATAACATTGCTGGTTGTTGCGCGACAGCCGACCAGCTCTACTAAACTGAGTTTCAAGGTACATAGCCTACTAGCTAGATATCCTTCTAACGATTAAAAATACAAGAGAAATAGTGTTTGTATGTTAATAACCATTCTAAATTCGTACCATTTGTGGTGAAAGATCAATGAAAAGTTTTTATTGTATTGTCTCTCTTTATTTTGATTGGAAACAATGAAATGGAAACAATTTGACAAAGTGAACTTTTCACTTGCATTCAAAATTTTATGAACTTTTCGAAAGACCCGGATGATGCTACAGTATAAAAAGGAAAACCTTGAGTCGCTAAAGCGACGCCATTCCGAAGAAAATGAATTAATTTCATTTGCGTCAATCATACCCAACCATTTTGTAATCTCAAAATCAAACCCAAAATTTCACAGACAGAGAAGGAGTTACGTAGTTTTGATTTACTCTGTTGATCTTCAACATAATATGAATGGTTTGACCGTGATCCGGGATTAAAATATGACGAAATTTTAAAAGTAAAAAATTCGTTATGTATTAGAAACGCCTCATTATAGAATAAATTTTGTAATTACTCATTAAACATAACATCTTCGTTTTCGTCAATATGTTCGCCAGCGCAACAAGTTAGTTTTTTGGTAAATACAACCAAACAGCCTTTAAAAAGGAATACTTGTGGATTTTTTAATATAAATTATTGAAAAGTGAAGACTTCAAATAGGTGACCTCACCCGTTAATAAGAATACATAAAGCTCTTATTTTTTAATTTACTTTTATGAGCAATGCACTAGAGGATTATATTTAATTCCCTAAGAAATTAATTGTTTTCTCCCCCTTTTAGGTTCCTCTGGTTCCCGTTTTACCAGCAGTGAGTGTACTTGTGAACATTTATTTGATGTTGATGCTGGATTCCAATACATGGATAAGGTTCTCTGTATGGTTATTCATCGGTGAGTTTTAGTATTAATTGTATATTATCAATATTAATGAAATTCTTAAAGTAATATTATCCTTCTTGTATACTTCATAGAAAAACATTGTTTGTTGTGAGAGAACCATATAACCCCTATTTTAAATTCTGCAATTGCAGCAATTTGTGTAATAAAAATACTTCTGTAATAAAATTGAAGGCAATTTCTTTAGTATAACTTGCAGTCAAACACTGAACAGCACACCTGAGAATTATAGTATTCGAGATATGAAAGCATGATAAAAAATAGTAATGTTATTACTTAGTACGTAAATGTTGTACTCAACCGAGCATTTTTTAATGAATTTTATGAGTTGAAACTTTACAAAAAAATTTATCTATTAATTTGTTTAGCATATTTCGTACGTTATAACTGTGCAAGTTCTTCTTGATTCAGGGGATTGTTGCACCTGATCATCATACTTATTTTCAGAGAACATCTGGTAAGATAAAATTATTCAAATTATTCAACCAATATTTTCAACTCCACAACTTTCGAGCTTATATTACATGTCAGGCAAATCAACAAACAACGAAACTTTTGTTTTCATTCACTTTTCTTACTTTACTCGCTTACTTTAGGAAATCTAATACAAGTGCCCCTGCATTGATTAAACATCATTAAATAAATATTTATTTGGACCACCTTGCCTTCAACTAAGTCATTGCAAGGCCCAATAACACAATATTCTTTACATGTGAGTACATTATTTAAACAAATTGACTAATTTTAAATAATTAACAATTCAAATAATTACCAAAATTTAAAAAAACAGAAACAAAAATCTGTAGTACCTACATTAAATTTTGATATTTAACCTTTTCCAACTCACCTTATTCTGTCTGTCCTCCCGACCAATTTGTTGTCAAAACTGTCGCCAAGTGCACGATATGTCTCATTAACTTGCCGTCTCGCCTCGTTTCTTACCCGTCATTATGTCCCTAATTTATCTCGTATCTGTCCCAATAGTCCTGAAATTTCTCATAATCTTTTTATGCTATCTCAAAGTTTTGCCCATCTTCCCCGTTTTTCTTCAAATATACGAAAAAACGAGATTATTTATATCTCAGAATCCCGCATAATGTTCTGTGATGTTTCTTCGTCTTTTCCATGATAACAGAGCATCGTCCTTTTTCCCTATTTTTTAGATAATACGCAAAATCCAGTGCCCTGTGAGAAATTCCATAACCTACATGTACATGTGCAACCACTTTTTATTCTTTGTGCGAAACTGTACTTCCAGAATATATTTGTACATTTCTCTTCCTTTCTGTGAAAGTGTTCATCGAATCTGTCATGCTTCAATTAGTGCTTGTGTCAGTCCATTTCTTCCTTCGTTCCTATTTCCATTTATTTCTGTCGTTTATCTGAATACTCCCTTTTGCCTTAAGAATCCTCCTGTATTTTACTTTCTGGATATCCAAATCGATAGGCATTATTCCACTCCAGACTTCTAATGTATCTGTCGACACTGTCTCCCCCAGTTAGTCCGAGAAGACACTATATTTGTAGTTGTTTTAACTTGTTTTCATAACATCCACACACTACCATTGTGCAAGCATATTTCACAATTGATCTCACTGCTCCCTTATTCAAGACCAATCCAGTTTTGTTCTCTACATTTTACTTTGTGAGTCCGACCTGAAGTGCATTATTGTCCTCTGACTTTATTACTTACTTACTTACTTACATCAACCACTTACTAAATGTTATCCATACAATCTCTTGCAGAACATCCAAATAGCGTATTTCCAACACTATTCCTATACTCTTCCCTCCTAACCTTAAAACCGCCATACTATCCACGTGCCCTTGGTTTTGGATTTCGATAATGTTAGCTTCATTACTTCTCGTATATTGTGAAGTGTGTCGATCACGTTCTGAGTTTTCCCGCTGTCTCTTCATCACTACAGTTAAGTCATCTGCGTAAGCTACGAATTTTACCTTGTCTTGTTTCAGACATTTCAATATATTGTATGAAGACTTTCACTGCCAGTCTCATTAAATGAAATCTCTTCCTGGTTTGAAAGCCGTGTCGTCATTTCTTCTGTCTTAACAGACGTGTGTTACGATCTCGTAAGCACTGAGGATGATCGCCGCAGATGCGGGCGAAACGTCTGTTAAGACAGAAGAAATAAGATTTTACTTAATTTCAATATATTGTTCATAATAACGTCCCGAAAAATATGTCCCGAAAACGATCCCGGAGATTACCCGCCGCTAGCCTTGTGTAACACTGTCCCACCCCCAATTGTACAGAATATCCCAGAAATCCACGTAAAACAGGAGAGATGATATATTACCCGGAGTCTTGGAATATACTCGCCAATACAAGCGACATCGGTGCGATGCCTGCATCGCTATAAATTGGCAGAGCTTTGAACACCCGTTTTCATTTGATATTGTTGAACTGTGAATACGTACATCACTTTCTCAATTCCTCTAATAAAGCGCGTACACACCCTTTTGTTTAGTGTTTTCTCCGTCTTCGTGTGGGAGACATTTCCGGGTCTGTGTACTTTAGTGATTTTGCGTCCTATTGATGTCCTTTATCATACCTCGAATTTTTTACGTGGAGTTCGGAAACTCGCTGTATAGTACACGTATCTGTCTGTAAAGTAAGAGTACAATATATTTATGATAAATTGTGTTATGCTCATTTTTTCAAACGTGTGTAAAATTAACCCCCTAATTAGGCGAATAGACTGCGCCCTCAATATCGAAGAAAATTACTATGCAATATTTTTTCTTCCTTATGCTCAGATCAATCAACACTCTTTGTAAAACGTCGTCTGTGCTACGAACACGAAATCCATATTGGTCGTTTATACACGAATTCTCCTCTAAGTGTTAAATTATTTTGTTACAGATCCATTTGTCAAAGATCTTCCCTAATGTCAGTTCAAGGAATATTGGCCGAAACGATTTGAATTCCCTTGGATTTCTATCTCTCGATAAATTTGAGCATATTATACAATATTCGTATACATTCTCTTCCGTTTATTTCCCAAATTCATGAACATTTTATTAATCCCTATTCCTTATGCATGTAGGTTTATATTTCATTTATCATTTATTTCTTTTTGAAACCCGGTACCATATCATTATGACACTACCCGGGTTGTAAACTTCTGTAATAGTATGATCTGCTTATCTAATATTCTCCATGTTGTTTATCTTCATTGTTTTCATTCGTTACTGTGCCTCTTTGCAACGATGTTTCATTCCCGTTCCCGTATCACTTTCCTAATATGTAACATTTGTGTTATTATATTTTGGGAGTCTTGGAAATTTAATT
Organism: Laupala kohalensis; assembly: GCA_002313205.1. Taxonomy (NCBI): domain Eukaryota; kingdom Metazoa; phylum Arthropoda; class Insecta; order Orthoptera; family Trigonidiidae; genus Laupala; species Laupala kohalensis. The sequence continues at coordinate 24,972 of NNCF01132503.1, read as the reverse complement.
TCGTTTTTAATATATTTTCATGTTCCTCTTGGATCGTGTCCAACTTTCTTTAGTAGGTTTATAGTGTATTTCGTACTGCGCAATATCATTTCGGGAAATAATTGTTATATATGTATTTTTCACTATTTTTCAAACATTTGTCGTAACGTCAGGCAGAATTATGATTAGGTACAGCACTCTTTTATTCGAGATTCTTGGAGCGTTTTTGGAAATCACTTCTGACACTTAAAACATTCTCTATATTTTTGTTATATGACACAACAGTTTCAACAGACCACCTCACATTTGGATAACATTTATTTTTAAAGAACAATTAGTTGCGACATTAAATTAGTTATCCATGATTTTTTCCAATTTTTTTCTTATTGTTAGTCAATTTTGGCATTTAATCATTTATTGTGTCTCCTGTAAAATAATGCTTTTGATACTAAGCTACATGGCTCAATTCTTCTTGTTCGTTAGGACAATGAGTCTTAGTGAACCGTTTAATAATGCAGTAACTTTCCAGACACTAAAAAACATTAGTGTAGATTTCTTAAATTTTGAAATATTGCTTATGTGTGAGTAATCACTTTTATTAACTCTAAATTCATAGGATGAAACACTCTTTATAGTGATTCGGAAATATTTTAATGTGAATCTTAAGTGATTACATGTTGCATGTTTTGCTTCTAGTTTTCTCTTCTACGATTCAGTGGTTTTCCTTGACCCTCATATCTTAATCATTGAATGATAGTGATTAGCATCACTCATCCATATTCTGACTGAAACAAGGATAAATGGATGGAAGTGACGTTATCTAAACGTATCATGATTTTTCTGTCACGAGGTTATGATGTCAAAAGACAATTTACTTTCGACAGGATCAAAAGATCTTAATAAACTTAGATTGCGGGACGAAGAAGTGAATTACCAATCGTGTGCGAAATATATATTTCACTGTTCATTTTATCATTTTTGGGATATATACGAGTTACAACTTTGTTTAATTCTTAGAAGTCTATTAGATTCTACCACCATTGCGGGAGTTTGTGTATGTTACTTATATTGGGGTCCTCCATTTTATACTGTGGTTGAAATGAAAAGCGTAGAGCTGTTTACTTTCATATCACAATGAGGAATTAAAAAGTGTTAAATTTAATAGATTTTAAAATAAAAACTTACTATTTTATACCGCAATAAATGTAATGAATGTTTGTAAAATTTACGGAGATTTTTTGTATTCTTGTCACGTACACCTACCATAAGTGTTCAGGTATTTTTTCTTATATGTGTAGAAAAAGAATCGGATAGGGAGGACCATCTAGGATATAAATAAAAACTACAGTAGGTACAAGTTTGACATTTGTTTTTGTTTTTTAGTTTGAGACTTAATTTCTCTTGCTTATTAAAAGTATAAAACTAAACTAGATATTGAAGTTAAAATAGCTGTCCTATGATTCAGGTGGATTGCTACACCCAAACAAAGCACAAAATAAACATGCAAATAATAACGAAAAATGTAAAAGATATGCTGAGACCACCATTAATGAAACAAGTGACCATGAAAGATTCATGAATATTTTTCCTTATTCATGGCTGTTGTAGAATGAAATAGATGTCATTTTAAGTTGTTCGGTCGTAAACACCTAAAGGCGGTTTTATATCTAGAAAATGATCTTTCGAAAACAAAAGGCATAGTTCCCCTATGATCTCTTCAATAGGTCGACCCATGATTTCAGTCTCTTCACCAAAAACGTTTAACTAGTTTGACGTGATGTATTGCAACCGGGAATATTCTCGAATACTTATCTAGCTTGTCAAGCGAAACTGCCATGGGTTTTTGAAAATAATGCTCTAACAAAAGCTATCCTGTAAAAATACGGGAAGTGCAAATAGCAAATAGGTTAATCGAAAACAGAAGTGGGAAATACAAGTAGAGCCACCTAATATAATAAACTATAACAGTATCAAGAGAAATGTTTCTCAACAAAAATAAAACTAGTACATTTTACTCGATTATGTTAAATCATTCCATATTTGAATATAATCTCCAGCTTAAAACTTGGCTATTTGATTTAAAAGAGTTCTGATGTAAAATCAGATGTCTTCTTATTTTTTGGATAATTTAATACATATTTGATGTACAGGATGGGCAAAATAAAACTAGCGCTGAAAATATTTATAAGACGACACGGAATTGACCTTGTAATAAACAGGAGAACTACCCTTGACAGAAAATGTTGGAAATAATCACTGGTGACGTCGATGCAACAACACAAACACAGCAAGAGCACACACCGCCTTGAGAACCTTGTCGGTGACGTGAGGACCGTCAGCATCTCCTGGCCGCCTCGATCGACTGATCTTTCTCGTAGTGATTTTTACCTGTGGGTAAAATTTAGGAGTCAGGTGTACTCAAGTAATTCTCACACACAGGAAGAGCTACAGCAGAACGTTGAAAACATATTGCTGCTATCCCTCAAGCAGAGCTGCTGCGCGTCTCTCACAGTTTGGTAAGTCGATCACAGCACTGCATCGACGTCAACGATGGTCATTACCAGCATTTTTTGTGATGGGTAGTTGTCCTGTACATTAAATATTTATAAATATTTTCCAAGCCAGTTTTATATTGCTCGCCCTACACATGTATGCAAGAAGATTACGATACACTGATACAACTGTTATTTTGTTAAAAACAATAACATTAATTCCCATATTTTGGCAGTGTTTTTAAATGAACATGCATTATAATAGTTTGTGAAATTCAATTAAAAAAAACAAAAAATTAAAACCACTTTAAATTTTAGGGGTCACATTATCCGTAGTTTATTTCCAACATTACTGTGACTGTATTCGACTATTTTAACTGTGATATAAACAAGGGTAATCTTCATAAATAAGTCGTGTATTTATTACTCTTCGCAACTCGCAGAATGAGGATGATGGTCTGATTCGCAAATTCAAGCTTGTGGTTCAAACGCAATGAATTCAGAACGCAATGATTGAAGCCAATGACATCGACAGAGGATGCTCGAAATAGTACGTGCGAATTCTTTATATTAGACGGGTCTCTATACTTTAATGGAATTGACCTTTTTGCAGCTGCACGGAGTAATATGACTGGGGCAATATCACTTAAATCTATCTGCTCCTTTATTACATAAGAAGCGAGGGAGGTCATGTAAAGAAACCATTGTGAATAGCTGGAGACAACCATTATGTGAACATTCTTATTTTATTTCTTAAATTAACTATAAAATTACATAACATTTTTCATCCTTTTTCATTCATGCTACTTAAAATGAAAATTGAATAAGTGTCATTCTCTGTTTCTGAAAACATTTTGACTTACAATCTCTGATTGGTTGAAAATAACTTGACTAATTAATATAAACCAATAAAAAACACGAGTAATTTTGTTTTCCAGTAAATTTAACATAAAAATACACATCAGTTTTTTGATATTTAATTATTTTGATTTGGTTGAAGCAAAGTAAAAGTGTAAAAACATAACTAAAAAAACTATTCTGACACAAATAACCATAGACAAGATAATTGTTGATTATGAGCTATTAAAAATTTAAAACAATATTCTACTCCCATTTCGAATATTTGTGGAAAATATCTAGCTTTGATGAGAATATGGCACCAGATTGTAATGTGACCTTTGAACTTATTTACATCAACTTTATACCAGGAGGTTGAGATATAATACGACTTTGGTCTTCCTCAAATATTGAATATACTTTCTTAATATAGAACATATCACCTATAAACAAAGAATACACCGTGTCGCTCAGAGATGTCAATATTTTCTACTTGCTTGTCTCGAGCGATTTTAAAATAATCAAGGAGAAGAAAACACCTCTTAATTTCGTAATTACTGGTGAAAGGTAAGATGGTTGCATTTTTTAAATCTTTCGCTACCTGAAAAAATTACCCCTATATTCAGTAATTGTTTCTGTAGGATTGTTTAAAAATATTTTTCCGTTAGCCTTTCTGGGAAGTAAAAATAGCTAATTGTAAGTAGTTTCTTCACAAAATTATTTTTCAAGGACTTTGGTCCAAACTGAAAGAAGTACACTGTGTGAATTAATGTATACGACGTATCAATATTTATTCACATTGATAGTTTACTGCTTCATTACTTTATATTGCAGTAATTATTTTTATTTAAACATCTTCAGAAGGGCAGGATGGGATTACTACTCAAATCCGAATTTACAATTTAATAATATGTTCATCCAATCATTAGAGTTCAATATTTTTTCTTTTTCTGTCATTTGCATGAAACGTTGATGCTTTGTCTTGAAGAATTGATTCCTTGCGTCTCTGCAGTTGCAAAAGCCGTATGGTAAACCCATGTCGTGAGCCAAACATTTCAAGTCGCTTCACAAATATATAGTTAACTACTTTGTTCCGAACCATTTTCAGACAATAGAACTTGAACGTAGCGTATCTGTAGTTATCTGCACTTGGTATCATTTTGTCATATCGTTCTCTTTTCGTTTCCGTATCTGGACTTCGGATAGGTTTGTTGTTAAGTGGTGTTGCTATGCTTCAAGTGTTCGAGTGTTTCATTTGTTTTCAACGTGGCGTTTTTATTTGTTCATTTTTGTATTCATAATTTTTACGGTGATGTTGATTTGTCTCATTTTTCTTCTCGTGGCATGTTTTATTTTCTTGTTTATCTTGAGAAACGAATTGCTAATTTACTAAAGAAAATTGATTACGATGATATGTGAAGAATAAACGAGTATAATTTTGATGGAAATTAACTTTATACTCATTTACTATATAGTTTCTAGAAGAGTGTGCTATTTATTTTTATGCCATAGGTGATATATTCAGTGGCGCATTTATCTATTCTGCGCCCGTAGCCATAATGTCACCCTCCTCAAATAGGACCGTCAAATAGTGTGACGAAAAATAATCAGATACTTGTAGAAATAAATTACAGAATATTCTATACGTAAGTAATTTCTAACTAGTAAAATCACACACATTGCTAGTTCTTCAATAACAGAATAGATAATTACCCACCCCCTAATGCTGCCACCCCTAAGACAGTGCTTAGTAGGCCCGTAAGTAAATCAAACTAAATGTATTGATGATTTACGAGCTCTTACTATTGTATAATTTTCATTATATTATTTTTTTTTCATCATTCATTAAAGATATGATATGACGGTTATTAAATGTTTTTCATACAGCACATTTTTCGAGGGAAATTCAAATACACAATAATGAATCTTACGATTTTGTCGTAAGATTTATCGTGTAATATGTGTTATTTTTATTTCAAAAATCTTAAGTTTTCAAACTATTGGCTTCTTCTCATGGAAAATCTGAAATAGTTTTATTATTTAATGAACAAATATTAAAAACAGCTAATAGTACATGTTTTCAAATTTCATCATCATTTATACACAATTATCAGCTAAATAACTACTATCTTCCAATTTCGTACAGAGCATTCCGTTTTTCATTTTTTTTATGATGAAATACTTCTATTAATTAAGATGACTTCTTCATAACTTACTTGAGGTTATTTTTAAAGAAACATTGGAGTACATTATACAAAATTCGTTTACATTTACCTCAATCTTGTATATTTCATATTTTTAAAATATGATCCATTAAATGACAGCAAAACAGCAGAAATTCGGAGGAACAAATTTTACCAACAATTTTTAATTCAAAACAAATTTTTCTACCTCTTCAACGTTTTGTTTAACATAATATGGACATGTGAGTGCAGTTTCACTAGAGTGAAGACTTGTAAAACCCCTTATTCAATTCATTTCTGTTCATCAAAAAGATCTGTAATGAGAACACAACAATCTCGCGTAACTATTCTTAATCGTATGAAGTTATTACATAAAGAAAACACGGAAATAGATCATCGCAGTTAGTACTGCCACGGAGATGCACGACTTTACATCAGCTTGCCGGCGTAGACTTATCACAAACAGCTTAGGGTACCTAAATACTTATGCCCTATCTAGTTAGAGATAGCGATCACATGTTATTCGTAATTCATAATACCATATAATACCATTTTCCATCAATACGTTACAGTTCTCATTTAATATCCCAGTAAAATTAAAAGGTACGTGAGGGTGTATCATCACTTCTTGTGCTCATGATACCGGTTATAAATAATTCTTAAATCTTACCAATAAATAAGAAAAAAAATGTGCTTATGACTGTAAATTTCTTCTTTATTTTTTTAGAGGGTTTAAAATTAATTACTAAATCTGAATCACATATCTTCAAATAAAAACTGTATAGGTTATTTCTAAACTGCACTAAAACGCATGTTAATAATATGTAAATACGAAATAATGTCTTGTTTTTATCTACGACCCCATGATGTAAAGTATAGAATGGTTGGAGACTTCGCACTTCCCATTTTCTATAAGAAATTTTACATGAATCGCTTAGCCATGTCCGATTCCATGAAAACGTATAACTTTTTGTAAACATGGTGTGAAGGCATGTTATTTTAACTGATTAGAGACCGGAGAGAAATCATTTAGCTACCCCGTTTCAATTTTTTATCGTCTTCATCGGCCTCTGCTTTTTTACGAACAGTTGCAGTAACATACATTTTGTGCATTCTAATGGCATTTACCATTTGCTGCTGTGAGTGAGCACTGGTGCACTCCTAGTGCAAAAATTTTGTTTCATTTGACAGAGAAGTTGCACCAGTGCGGGAATATGTCTACCGAGGCGCACTCTTCACTCGCTGAGAGCAACGGGGCACGATCTGACAATTTTCTTATTAGAGGGACTCTAGGGGATATGGTTGAGGTTACGTTAGTGTGGGGACGACGCATCATGTTATGAGTATTACAAATATTGCCTTCGTGTGAAAGCTCCTCAGATGAAGAGTAGGAGTTATACGTCGAATTAATTCTTTCCGAAACAGAAAGAATAGTTAAAATGATAGATTTCGTTTCCTTAATTCGATTGTATAACGATGAACGGGTAATATTGCATTACGCACACATGAATACAAAAAGGTTATTCGTTTATATGTTAGTAATTTTTATATTCATTTATTATTGTTTCGTCATCATTTGCGACTAACAATGACCATGTTCGAATCGTGCATCCTACGTTAAATGGCAAACACTAAAAGAGAAACGTAAGATTAAGGTGGGAACAACACTCCAAGTTAGTCAAATGACGGAGGTGTGTAATTGTTTTCTTTGTTCTTCTTCTAATTGTTTTAAAACACAATAATACCAGTTAACAATACTTGACAAACAATATTCAGGAATTCGCTTCACTCGTTTGAAAGATATAGGAACACGTACAAACATGGCGGCCGAGCAAAACGGTTTTGCGATTTATGCATCTCACCTCAGAAAAAGTGAAATATCTTTCTCAAATGTCTGGAGAGTAAAAAATACTACGGAAAATTTACTACAAATCAAAGTAAACTTCCATCACTTTCGTGATTTAAAAGTTGGTCTTTTATTGAAAATGTTTTCTCCATAGGACGCCATGCATTACAACATCAATTATAATTGCAATTTTGTCATTTAAATGGCCCGAGAGGTATTTTTCTAGATGAAATCATAATAAGTTCATGTTTCTCTGTTTATTTACGCCGATTTCAGATATTTTAATTTAATCCTACTTGCGCTGGCTTTAAGATAGTCTGTCGTCGGTATTTAACAGCAGATAAAGCGTGGAGAGAAATAGTTTCAAATGATATAAGAATATTGAAGATTTATTGTATTATGTACTGTTACTTTTTCAGGTTTTCTCATCTACTTCACGTACAGCTTACAACACAGCGTGGAAGGGAAACGACACAAGGACATGTCTTTGGGGGACGTGAAGGCGCCACCCACCAACAAAAACGAAGAATACAAAAGCATTAAGGAAGAAATGGCCGGCAAATACTGAGCGCCTTCCTGCTGTTGTGTGTAGAAGTACCTGGACGTATCTTTTGAGATGGACTCGCCTATACAAGACTCGTATTAATTTGGAGATCGGATTATCTTGGATTTGTAAGATCTGAATTTCCTTACTACTTACTCAACGAATCGTTGCGAACCATCAAATCTTGGGCATGCAGTAACCGTCGTAAACGTCACGACAAAAACTTTCTCTTATCATTCATTAATTGAAAAGCTCGTAAATTCTCGTTCTATTTTTTCCAAATATACATTAATTATAATGTCGAAAATTGATTTATCATTATAAAGTGTGACACATTTTCTCTACAGATAGAAATGCTTCGTTAAATCGTGAATTGTGTAAATAGATTAGCCCATGTCTAATTTTTGTACAAACCTTGACTTGTTTATGACTTTCATATTACTAATAAGTCACTCGAAATAAATGCTGACATTGACATATACAGATGCGAAACATCGTTATGAAAGAAATAGAATAATACGGTTGTATTTAGTATGTTTTGTAAATAAAAGGTTTACATAGATTGATAATTTTTGGATTTAGGTTCTATTTAATTTTTATTCGCTGTATTATGTGACGTAACTTTTCTGCATTGGTTAAATCATATGGAGAAAATGTTATGTATTATAATACTCATTTCTTTACATTTTAATTTGGTTAGCTTGAACAAATTCATTATGTTGAAGTTGATACTCAAATTCATTTTTGCTGTTTTGTAGTTTTAAAATTGGTAAATTTATTATTTAATTTGTTGTGAGGGGGAAAAATATTTGAGTTCATCAGTAAATCAAATGCAGCATTCGCTTCTTTATAGGACAAAAATCTTAATGCATAATATATTTCCAAAATGTTTACTACCGCTTTGAAATTTACCCTTCTTTTCAAATATTGATGATTTTGAGTAACTTCTCGTTCTTTTGTAAAAAGAGGAGCAGAGAGAAAAATCAAAATATTTGTAAAATTGATGAATATGTACAGAAACCAAGTTAATATAAAAACAAACAATTTATCGTTGAGGAGCAATATATGGAGTCAAGTAAAAAAGTAAGTTTGAATTGTTAACCCACCTTGTATTTCAAGAATTATATTTCATAATTTTTTTAAAACTCAGTCTCATATGTCTAAATTACCCCACGTATTTTTATGTTTGACGACTCCAAAGGTGTATGTGTGTGAATTATCCAAGAAGCTTAATTACGGACAGTTTTATCAACTCGAGTAGTTGCCTAAAACCTATGTACCCTTGTAATTTTTCCAAGGAAGTTCCGTGTATTATAGTTATATTAATAAAATGAACTACTGATTATTTATTGAAATATGATTGTGTTTTTTGCCTTCATATTTCGTTTTTTGTACAGTTTTAGGGGTTACAAGTTTGCGTTTATTTTCTCTTCAGTTTAATGGATCATAATTTTACAATTTTGCCATACATTTTTAACCTTACAAATACTTTAATTAAATATAATGTAATCTCAAAAATATTACTTCCCGAGATTCGCTGACTGTTTATCATAAAAATTAGTAAATCTGGGCTTTTGTTTCGTTTTATTTAACTTTTAACTACATTTTACGAGAACCGATTATACCAATGAATCTGGATAAGTATGTCCCTTTAAATAAATAACCGTACGGTAATGACAATTGTCGTGCAGTGTGGGAATGTGATTGAATTAACAACCAAGTCCCCGCTTTCACGAAATAAATAAGGTAGACAGTTTCAGTTGAAATTCTCGCTTAACAGCGATTTATTAAACACAAGGTAAAGTGAAAGGAAAGACACCGTTTGATATCACATAAAACCTGAGCGTCGTCGACTGGGCGTCTGTGGCGACTGGCCCGTGTAGGTTTCGTTCTTCCTTCAGAATTCTTTGGTGTCGTGGAACGATCGGCGAAGCCTCGCGTTCACGAAGATGCCTTTCTGGTGAGGAAGCCGGATCTGGGTCGTCGTCTTTCCGGTGGCGCCGAATTTCTTCAAGTTGAAGGATTTCGTGGCGAAGTGAATTTAATTGTTCGTATCCTTGTGGATTTGCATATAAGGTGAAGCTAGTTGCTTTAAATCTATATCAATTGAGATTGAATAAGTTTCGTTTGGTTTGAAACTATCGTTCGTGGACTTAGTTAGCGCACGTATGATCACACGACTGAGCGTCTCGAGGTAGCAAGGCGAAGTGGTTGTTATCCGTTTCTAAGCTAGCTCCTTAAAAATGGAGATAGTTGACGGTGTTCATACCAGATGTAATTTGTGCGGGTTGACGAGCAAGTGTCGTCACGAGTACGCCTGGACTCGTATGCATAGAAGTTGTGGGTGCTCATGCACTCGCGAAGTCATTCACGTTATTCTGTGGCCGGGCTTTGAAATATGCTGGCCTTGGAATATTCGTTTGGCTGCTCCGTGTTCAGGTCTCAGGATATGTTGGCCTTGGAGCGTTGTGCCTTGGATTGTGTTTACAACTGGGCCGTGCCGTGGAGAGTAAACAGCGAATATTCTTATCAAGTGAATATAATATTCGTGATGAAGTCTTCCGATTTAATGGCATATATGATGCTGTAGTGAATTGTATTTGCAGGAATCTGTTGTTCCTGTGGCATCAGCAACTAATTGCGCGCGGGCAGGCTGATGTGGGCAAGAGCATTTGGCAGGGGTGTATTGTAGGAAGGGCACATTTCGCTACAACAATAAATAAAGGTATGTATTGCACATAGATCCCAATTTTCCGTAGTTCATTGATTCGAAATACGAAGGCCGAATTGTTAAGCTCGCTCCGTCTCCGAAAAGTCGCAGTAGGGTAGTTTTCCACTCGGATCATATTTTAAGCTATAAATGAAATATATATACACACTAAATATATAACGTAATTTCAAACATTTTAAATAGGTTCACAGACGCTTTCTATTTCAACCTAACCTACCTTGTGACTGGTTCCCAGGAAGACACTGAAACGAAAAGAACGTAAATTGCGTTTCTGCAAGGTTATGAACCCAAATTAATACAAAAATCCATTTTCAGAACAATCGAAAATGATCGGGTTGGTTTAGGTATGTTTCACAAAGTACGACCCATTCATAAAGGTTTCTTTAAAAATCAATTTAGTATTGTTTGTCGCGTTCTTTTTTCTAAAAATTTCCAGACTGTTTTCCATTTTCTAGTGCGTTATCAGCGAGTTGCTGGTTTCAAATATGATTTAATACGACTCATGTTACTTATGTTTTCCATTTTTAGTTTGCCAGAGCTTTATTTATAAATTATATTTTGTATAAAAAATAATATCACTGAGTCAATCATTGGTTCCTTTCCTTATCATTATACTGGGTATTACTAATTTCTTTATCCGATACTTCGTCAAATATTTATAGAAAGAAATGTTTTAGAGGGATTTTTTTACTAGAATTCATGACATGTAAAGCACTGAGAATTTAGAGGATATACTTTTAACTCGAGAAATGTAATTGGGAAGGCCCCGGAATATTTTTCTGCTCCACTTCCTAATTGAAAGACTTTTGTTCAAAACTGTTCCCATTGACTACACCTGGGCATTACTTGGAGACAGGTGTTTCTTTTTTTGGGCGCCAGATATGTGCCTATGATATTTTGATCTCTTTTATTTTCTCATATACGTAGTATATAGAAAGTATTGAAATCGTGAAAATCTTCGAATGCGAGATTTCGACGGAAATATTTGTTTTGGCGATCCGTGATTCTGAAAAAGTGGTCTTTGGCATTACGTCCGTCTGTCCGTCTGTGCGCAGCGATTCTGAGTAAATGGATGAATCAATTTAATTCGCATTTCGTATTAACTGTAGAATTTACTTGTCGATGCACGTGCTATATTTTTTACTTTAAAACACAGTACTTCACATGAAGGTCAAAGAAAGAAGCTTGAATAATATTTAGCAGTGTAAATGGACCAAGTTGACATAGAATTTACTTTTCGTAAACTGAAATGAAAGGTATGATTATCATGACATGGGAGGACAGGTCTGCAGATATGAAAATACATCAGTTTCTGTCTACAACGAAATTACATTTACATACACTTCTACGATATTTATAAGACTGATATGTCGCTATATGTTTTTAAATAATATTATGAATATTTATTTTACTTTTAAATTTCAAATAACGGACAGTAATAAATTCAACTAGCGACTTTGAGCATGAATCGAGCACTGGAAGACGACCAAGATATAGAGGACTACGCCAGAAATGACCCTGTCTCTACAGAAATATTTCTCACTCTATACTGCAGACGGAGAAATGTATATGAGAAAGTGTGTGCAATGGTTTTGCGCCACTACTTTAATTTTACCTACGACAGGTCAGATCAAGACCTAAATATCTGAAGTGTATTCATGTACATATTTTTTTAAATAAAGTTTACAAATAATAAAGGTATTATAAAATGAAAAATTGCAGCAAAAAGTACTTAAAACTGAGAAGAAAGGGTTTAACCATTCGTCATCGGTATTTAGAGAGCATTACCTTATTTAAGGTCCTCCTGTAGGAACTTAATTTGTCTAGCACATATTAAAAGCATGGACTTTAGTTTAGAGAAAAACATATAGGTATTCTAAAAATAAAACATTCTTCCAAAACGTGAAGCTACTTAATATTCGCCTACTTAATTACTTCCTTGGCGTCTGATTTTCCTTTTGGGATGCTTTTACATTCTGTTCAGTAATCATAATATTGTTCACGTCATAAAGGAAACACATATTACTACGAATAAGATCACTTTTTTATTCTCTCTCAAAAATATTTTTCCTGTGCACCTAATCTAATTCCACACATGACGATTATGACTAACCGAAAGCATACGTTCACGTAAGTGCGCATTCAAATTCAAAAGGGTTTTGTTTGAACATAAAAATTTATACAATACATGGCGGGATTTAGGGACCGTGCGCCTTATACAAGCCCTAAAGGGTGCCGTGGGCTGTGCATACTATACCCTAGTTTTCACTCTCAATTAATTGAAATAGTAGCTAAATGTACAAATATTAAATGGTTACGGTTATTTGGCAGTAACTAATATCAGTAGTGGCAAAAGAAAATTAAGTGTATTGAATAGAAAAGTACATACTGTCGTGATTATTCATTATTTTAATCTCAGTTATTGTTATATATACTTAAGAGACTGTTTCGTTCATTGAGTACCGTTGGGAACCACGCAAAACCAACAGTTAGGGCAAGCGCACTAAACAAGAAAAGAAAAGGATCGTTGGTAACTGGAAACCTGTAACAGAACAAGAGAAATCGGCGGAAGAATCAACTAAATTCGTTGAAAGAATAAAATATTTCTATGGAGAGGAAATAACATATACACACATGCCAATATATGTCGATACATATAAATCTATGTTTACACAATTATCCATGAATACGTACTTATATATGAATATCTGCATATGCACACATTTTTCTCCACAACACATTTTTACTTTAACAGAAATAATTGAATATATAACCTTATCATTTATGTAAACCACATGTCACGACGAATAAGTGGCAACAAACTAAAATATAATACTAATAATACAACAACAACTACTAATAATGATAACTTCAATTCTGCCTTCCTCTTCTTTCTAACCATACTCAGAAACTTGCCAAGGAATGAGGTGAAGGATATTCTAATGTCTCACATTATTTCAAAAGCTAGAGCGTAATTTCTTTGTTTACTGTCGAATCCCTCATCAAAAAGCCAGTTTTTTAAAAATCTATATCGGTGTTAACGCAACTTAGCAGAATGTGGACCCAGTCTTCTTGTTCTGCGCATGAAGGGCATTGTGAACCTCGATTTCCCCTCAATTTCCTTAATTTCCATCCCCCACGTCGAAACCAAGTGCGCATAGTAAAAAGAATTGACAGTGCTCGCCATTTCTTTAATTCTCGTTCTTCTTCGTTGCCCTGTCACTCGATTGTCATTATCAATGTAACTGATATTCAAAAAAATTAACCTCGCAATAAACAACACATTTCACTTCTCAAGAGAGACACGGTACTCAGTGTTTAGCTAACAAATGCTTTTATTAGAAACTAACTGAATTCTCACAGGTTTGTTCACGTGTATTTTGTGATTTTGGTGCCAGTGAGTAGCCTTGTTATAAGCAAGGCTTTATTCAGTATCCACAAAAAGTTTTGTTATTAGACAAGCTGAGATTTTACTTTTTTCTGTGCAAAACTGTTGCAACAACCAAATTCTTCTTTATTTTCCCCAAAAATGTTAAAGAAACTGCGATATTAATGATAAAAAATAAAGAAGGTGCATGTAACCAAGATTTAGATTTTTGTCAACTAGTTTTAAGTTTTAAGAAAATGAATTAAAAACTGAAACAGGAGGAGGGTGTGACTTTTCTATGCACTTATTGTAAAAATACCACCCAACACAATTTTTTGATCCATAAAGTAAGTAATACTAATTTTGAAAAAAATTACAATCATAATCGTAGAAAGAAATGAGACAGTATTCGATCCGTTACATAATCGTGACTGGGAGACCATAGGGATAGAAAATAGGAGTAAGTGGAAAGGTGTCCATGAACGACTGAAATTGTTAACTTTTCCCTTTTCACGCATTTAAATTGGTTTTCAGATATTTTATTTAGCGTCTAAATAAATATATAAAAACATTTAAAACTCTCAATATAACAAGTAATATCTCAATTAATCAAATTTCTCTCCAATTTGCCCCTTTAATATCGAAAAATACTTTCTTAGTGAGCCTCCGCATGACGAAAGAAGCAACTAAACTTTTCTTTTTATAGTTTTCGTTCTAATTTGATGAATCAGTTGTGATAAAGCCGTTTATAAATTTAATTACGAATTTATTTACTGTTAAAAAAGCAGTTACAAACTGTGTATGACCACGCGGAGGACAATAAACTAGTTTATAGACAATTTACTAGTATTTAAGTAGAGGATATGAAATGTTAAATTCATGACAATATAGCACAGCCAGTGACCACTTCTGTCTCATGTAACCTCTCTATTTTCGTCAAGATTAATTCAGTAATTTAGATGTGTCCACAAATAGATAAGTGCTGTTTCACATTTGTATATTATTAAGGAAAAGGAAGGGCTAGTTAGGAATAAGTTAATATTGATAGAAATAGTAGAATGGCAGTAAATAAATAAAACAACACTGCAACATAGTCACTATAAACTGGGTGTGATCATGTGGGGGATCATAAACTACTTAAGTCTGTAGAGTCAAACAATAGATTATCTCATCAATTCAAACAACGTGAGCACACGTGGACAACCTGAGAAAAACCAAGGACGGGATGGACAGAAGAGATACAGTATACATGCCAAGGTTGAGTACAGATAAAAGGTAATACATTTAGACTGTGAAGAAATAGCTTAATGGTACTATGTTTTCAGTATAAGAATTTAAATTTATTGATGATAATTAAAAGTACCATGAAATGGTTTCAAAATAGGGAAAGAGTATAGAAATGAGTTAGGACCTTCCGTAGAACGCAGATATAATAAGGGTTGCTTGTAAGCGTGAGAGACAACTGGGGATAATTTATTTAAATTGTTTGAACTTTCCTTAGTAGTTACTGCAAAGTTGCCATGCTAATTTCCCGCGTGAGAGCACCTTTTTTTATTTTGTAAAACCAGGATTAGCAGTGATTTTCTTTTTCAAGGTTTTTTCTTTATTTTGAAATACATAATGTATACTAGTAAATACAATAACTAATATTAAAATTACATTTTACAAGTATACATGAGACAGTAAGAACATTTGTGTGAGGAAATCTAATGAGACACCTCCATTTAATTTTTATACTAATTTAAACTAATAATCTTAATTTTGCATAGGGGGAACACCTGAGACTTCATCTGACCCGCAGGTGATGGGGACTCCGGAAGGTATCAGACTTCCGCATGGTTTTTTAAGTATTTTATGAACTTATTATGAAACCGTAAATGCATTGGTTAGATTGCAAAAATTACCTTAAAGTTCTGTATTTTGAATATGAATATGAATCCTTTTCTCTCATAATACCTATCAATTCCTTTTTGGTTAAATGAAAATCATATCAACTCGTCAAAGTTTCGATAGTATTTTAATCATCATTAACGTTGTTAAAACAAATTCAAAACAAACATTCGGTTGCTAGTGCAGTATCATATCGTCTGTAACCATCATCCGTTACAACACTAACACCATTCAACAAACGTTTGCAATAAACGTTGGATTGGATGTTGTATGTTGCATTTTATAGATTGTAAATGTTATACAGTGTAAACGTAGGCTTGTAAACAGTGTAAACCGCGGTCGGAGTCAGTATAAACTTGTTTATCCGGGACAAACCGTGTCTCAGTAGACATAACTATCGACATTTCGGTCATCTTGCTATGACCTACCTCAGAGCAATGGGAGAGTCGTACAGAGTACGACAGCGACTTAGATTTGTGCAACTCTGACGTTGCCCTAAAGAAGACCACAGCAAGATGACCGAAACGACGGTAGTTATGTCTACTGAGACACGGTTCGTCCCGGACAAAGAAGTTTATGTATTATGCAGTGTACCTTTTGCTCATGGCTAGATGTTGGTTGGTATATCGTTAAAAGTATCAATACCTCTGCAGCTGGAATATCTACAAATCATTTGAAAACTTCAAATGAGTGGTCCCATGTCACAATTTATCTTAGTGAAAAATGCATTTCATTATCTTGATCCGTTTGAAAGATATGAGAGGTGAACATTCTTACTGAGTTACTCTGAATATTTCTTGATGCATTCCAACCTAAATGGAAAAGAATCCAAATAGCTTTGAAATGTCTGGGTATTTATATATTTCCATCTATTACCATAAAACAAATATATCTTATGAGAATAACAACCCGTGATAGATATTTACTAAATCATAAATATTTCGAGAACCTTAGTGGCAAACCCATGTGGCAACCCATAATTTGCACTCACATCACTTTTCACTTGCTCTACATTTAGTCGCTTTTATGTAATCGCTGTCTCATCTTGCAGCTGTGTCTGGCTTCTTATCTAGTTTCAGTTGGTCTATTGATGAAGTAACTGTTTTGAACTCGGGGTCAGGTCGTCTGTACATATATAAAGGAGCGCCTTGGCTCAGCTTTTCAGTTCGAGTGGTGTTGCCGATGAAGTCTGCACCGTAGCTTTCGTCCTCCGAGAGTAGTGTCATCTATCTCCCGTGGCGAATACCGTCCAGTATCTTGATCATCGTGCGCGTTTCCGTGATCTAAAACTATAAAAGGGTTTCTCCTTATATAGAGAATTGTGAATAGATTACTTCTAGTGAGGGGAACGATATCTTATCAAAGTCAGTGACACTTAGGACTGAGTGGGGATTAGAAGTTCTGAATAAAAGTTCGCAGGGACTCTATGGTGAGCACAGTGGTTTTCGCAATGCTATCAGATCTTGTTCTAAGCACTCCACTTTTCGAAATGGATCCCTTCGTTATCAACAGAGATTTGTATAATCAATACAAGTGGTAAACTTTTCGAACAACAAGGAAGACGACTTCCCTTTGAAAGGTAAGTTACTCAGTCTTGATTTCATCCGAATATTCTATTCGGTTTCTTCTTCAAAAATTCTTCGATTATGATATTGCAAGTAGACATTGCGTAGTTAATTTGTTTAAATGTTTATCTCAATACCAATGGAATATATTTCTCTATCTATCAATTAATTTATTAATTCGATTTCCTATGTATTTCGAAAGCTCCGTGACGCCCGTGATAAGAGTAGTTAAGTACACAATTTAACTCAAACAATGTTGCAGAAAAGTAATATAAATTATTTCGCTTCATTCAAATTCTGACGTGTAATAATTTAAGAACACAATATTTCAGTTTCAGTACAGAAATCCGTCAAAATCCTGAAAAATCAAGAATTGTTTCAATACATCGTGATAGAATTAATAGAATATTTTTACGTATAATTACTCATACAAAAGAAAAGGAATTATAATTTATTTTGCTTGTATGTGTGAACAGCCGATATATTGTATTCCCCACTAATCAACATACTTTTTAAGCTGGGAATTTTCTCTAGGAATTACTCGCATGAACATTGTTATTTCAAATTTGTTAGTTTCAATTCTTATTGCTTTTGTTAAACTAATGATTGTCTCTTTTTAATCATGAAAACACTCTTGTAATATCTTCAATGAACGAATCACCTACTGGTTTCTCTATACGAGAAACATACTTTCTTGAACTATATAGACAGTACCACTCATGTTGAAGAGTTTCCTAACTTAGTCATTCTGCAATAATGTACGAATCTCATAGAACTTATCAGTATGACATAAAATTATGTGCACATAAACATGAAACAGCAAATTTCCTCCTACAATATACAATTTTTATTATTGAATAACTTATTAGATAAAAAGTAACAAAAACATTTTAATATTCTACAAAATTTACCATTATAATGAAATTGCTTTGTGTCAATAAATGTTACAAATTTCTTCTTCATAAATGTATTTAGTTTATTTGATTTTAACTGATTTGATATTATCTGTCATAATCTTAGTCTAGGGGTGCTGAACAACTCACCGGCCATTTAAAAATGAGTACAAAAGTACTGTGCTGTCCTTGCCCCCCACAACTGAAAGAACAATCAATCTAATCACCTAATCTCGTTTGCCTCACTTGACATTCATCTTCTNATCTTAGTCTAGGGGTGCTGAACAACTCACCGGCCATTTAAAAATGAGTACAAAAGTACTGTGCTGTCCTTGCCCCCCAGAACTGAAAGAACAATCAATCTAATCACCTAATCTCGTTTGCCTCACTTGACATTCATCTTCTACTCGTGCTAACTCACCATCACCGTACACCTTCAACAATTTTTATCTTATCCTATTTTCATCTTATCACCATTCACTCAGCATCTTCAATGCAATTGGAATCGAATTTATTGCTTTACACCATTATGAGACCCACACTCACATATGCATATAAAGCTTGGATAAATACTGCCACCAGCAGTGTTAACATCATTCAAACCTTCCAAAATAAATTTATCAGAAAACTACTCAACTCACCATTGTTCATCCCCAACAAACAAATTCATCATGAACTTCAATTCCCACTCTAGTTGATCATCTGATATATCTCTCCATAAAATTCTATGAGCTCCTCCTTTGTGTCCAAGGACATATTTCAATTTAGGAGAACTAGCGAATATTCCAACAGAATTAGAGCTCGATTTCCCAAAAACATATTCAAACCTCTGTGATCAAAAATTTACTATCAACAAAATTATCATTAACTTCATTGTAACTATAAATTCTTCTCACCCTCTCCCTTTTTACAACAAAAAAAACGATAATAAAATACTACAATGACGCGCTATATCACGCACTTAATTGTTGCATATGCTGAATAAAGCACTTCATATCAAGTTGGAAAGTTTCCTCAAAAATTACTGTAAATATTAAAACCTTTGTAAGGCCGATGGGAAAGTACCTAATTTAGAAAAAAAAAAAAATTGTCGGGTGTGCATTTGAAGGAGTGAGGATTTTTTTTCAGAAGGCAAAATATTAGCAACCCTAATTCTATTTCCTCTCACCCTCCCAAGTTTCATGACGCAATCCGTCAGTGCTAAGAAATTCGCAACGCGGGGTGTAAGTGATGAAATACGCCCAGCCTATCTAATTCAAATAATGTCAGAGAGCATTTCATGGAATTAATCGGGCGGTAATAAATTGTACTGCGGATTCCGCGAGGATTGAATTTCTTGAAGGTTGACTAGTAATGTAGATTAATTTCCTAAGGATCAGAGTATCTTAGAGTGGGTGAAATGAAAATTCCTCTAACGGCTGGCGTATTGCAAAACGGAATTATAATAAAATATCAATATAAATATTTCGTTATTGTATGTAATATTGAGGGTGACCCGTGGTACAGTGGATGACGTACTCGCCTTCTATCAGCTGAGGTGACAACAGTCTAAACTCCGGATGATCCAAGAATAATTTTTTTAATACTTTACAAAATAGGAACTTATCCGATGTTCTCGAATATTTAATAGTATCCTAACTATACTATTCGAGGTATATCGTGTAATCCGTTACTCTTGACGATCCTCTTGACGAATTTTTTCACTTATTAAGATCTTAGATCTTAAGACCACCTGGTCTGCTACATTGCCAGGTTCTCATATGCTTTCTGTAGTTTTAGAGCATCGCATATGGCAGCGAGTACACGCATTAAAAATTTCAAATTTGCTTTTAGAATCTACAAGTTTTTGTCTATCAAGTTTAAAAGAAAGTATATATCATAATTTAAATTTTGTCTGCCAATTATATTTTACCACGATCTTTTTCATTAAAAGAGATAGACCGAATTCAAATGTACGACGACATTAGCATGTTAAGTGATAACACTCGGCTAGCGGGAAAACGTGGTTCCATCCCCAGTTCGAATTGTTTTCAGAGGTTTTCAGCAGGGGTGTTTCCTCGCATACTCAGGACAAATGTAGTTTCGGAACCGTCAGGAAGCTCGGTAACACAACATCTCAGCTTTCCAAACAACCATTTCCTCTAAAATGAAGCATTGTGGAAAAGTAAACGTCATAGTCCGAACCTGATATTAAAAAAGAAATACAGACATCAAATAAATATGTTGGAGATGTTTAACGACTTCGTAACATTCGTATTTAATTTCAAAAAAATACATTTCTTTATTAATACCCCTACAATTTTATGACTTCCTCATATTTCGACGCAATGTTTAAGCCTTGGTTGTAAGTAGTGTTTCACTTCATAGTTCCAAACTTTTATAGCTAAGACTCAAACAGTTCAATACCGGATTTATTCGCAACTTTGACGTAATTTCTTCCCTTGCTTACCCCTATCCCAAGATTATTCAAGAGTATTTTTCTTCTCATATTTTCTACCTCCACAGTTCTATTTTTTTTTCCTTTTTCGTGTCACATTTTCGTTCTGGGGGCAAAGGAAACGTACAGAAAACAGACGCCCGCTATCTAGTTCCACTTCTTTCGGAGGGGAAGAGGCGTAGTTCAATGCTATAAGCGATACAAGACAACTTCCAACATTTTAAGGGTCTATCCGATAATATTTATGAACCCCCCACCTCCACCATCGACAGCGGTGGTCTAGTGGTAGCGTCTTCGCTTCCACGATCCCACTGAGAGGTAGAGTGTGGGTTCAAATCCTGCTCGTCCGAAGTATGTGAGGTTTTCAGCTGGGGTGTCCCTCACCTACTCCAGACAAATGTCGGTTCAGTACTATAAGTTCCTCGCAACCCAACATCTCTCCTTCCCAATTCCCTTAACCAAGTCCAACGGTTAGGTGAAAGAGCAGGCTTCATGATCTGAACCTCGCCAAAAATTCATAAAATAAATAAAAAATAAATTATTCACAATACAAAATATCCCACCCCTTAGATTCCAGAACTAAGTTTTCAAAAGAAATTCAAAATGTGGTTATACAAATCGTAATGGTTTATAGCAGCTTCAGCGAATCAAAAGTTAACAGGACAAGACTGCACGCTAATTTCCACTCACATATCAGTTTCTTGCATTTCAAACGCCACAAAAACGGATATCTCGTAATAGTACCTTGAGGCAGAATTACGATTTGTTACTTCAATATTTTCTATTTCCTTAAAGAATAAAATATATCTTTTCACCGGAAAATTGTCTATGTTTTTCTAATGTTATTTAAGCGTTGTTCAAATTTTTAGATTGTACGGATTGATTGTACGGAAAGTAATATATTATAAATTTATCGTCAAAATCAGTTACAAACTGAATATGACTACTTGCGGGACAATGAACCAATTTATCCTCCCCAAGCAAGTAAGGGACCATATTATCAATTCCGATCAAGAGTCCTAAGGCAGTGGCGGATTAATTATTTCTGCGCCCCCAGGCGAAATCATGGCAAGTGCCCCTCTAAAATAATAACAAAAATACCAACTCGTTGTAATATCTACAGAATAAAAACAAATTTATTTTCAATGGCATACAAAATTATTATTTAACAAATACGTTATATTCTCAAGTCTTTAAAATGTTTTGAGAATATTGCTTATAAATCGTAACTATTAAAATTATCAAAAATTAGAGATTAATAATAAAGATAGTATAAACGAGACTGCCGCCCCACAAACATTGGAAGTTATTTAAACTCCAGTTTAAATGATCGTGTTACAATCCTTTTGTTATTCAGATAATCAATTAAAGAAGAATCTGATAATACAAATCAATTTAAGATAGCGCTTTACGTAGATAGAATACTTCAGCAGAGTAAACATCGGAAGGCAATGTTGTTATAATGATGAAAAAATAATCACCGGTTTTTTCCTTTATCAGTATGTTTTTGCAACTTTGATAAAGAATTAGTTGCCGGAGCTTGTCTTTCGAGTTCTTTTCTGCAAAAAGCACAACCATCAGCAAAGTAATAGACTGAAAGATTTATAACACTTTGTTTCTTTCGCATGCTGTTTTCTTTCCAGGTGACTCTTGACACGACAGTGTGTTGTTTTGAGTAAACGTAACAACACTGTGCGAAGATCGCAGAATAGTGCGAATTAAATTAAGGAGAGAGAAAGGGAAATAAGAATATTCGGAGAACCGACAAATTTAAAGGTAGGAGTAATTGTTCATTAGCTTATTTTATTTAGAATTCATTAATATTTTATTCAAACGCTTCTATAATGGTTTAAGAAAAGGAATTTAATATTGTCTTGAATTTTCGGTGATTTGATTCGCTTAATGCATCCCATTAGATAAGTGTTATTCTCATTAGACAAAAACTACAACGAACAATAAAACCAAGGTTACGATTTTGGCGTGTCCTAGTTGTAAAAAATAAATGTAATATTATCTTATTTCTTTTCAATATACTCACAGAATAGGGATACATTATAGACATTAAATCGAAAGTATTTAAGATATAATAAAATAATCCGTAAACTACAAAACTCCATTTGAAAATTTTACTTATTTTTATTAATTTTTACCAAGATTATTTTGTAATCGGTATATAAAATATAACGAAATTTGTGGGTGAAATGGTGTAATTTTGATGCTGCAATAGGACTCTTTTCTATCAATTTACATTCACACTTCGAAATAAAATTTGATTGAAAAAGTGACGTTCTTGTAATAAAAACTCAAAATTTTCTGATCAAAAACCTAAATGTCTTCAACTTTTCAGGTTAATTTAAAGAAAACAAATAAATGCAATATATTAAAGCGTTTGTTGCAGGAATTTAATGGAAACAATTTCAAACCAAAAACGTTAATTTTATAAATTTATTTGCCTTTTGAGATCGGATATGGTATCTTTGTAGGTATGTAATATTCTGAAACGTCATCACGAATCTTTTGCCATTGTTGCTTTTTTAGCTTTAAGCGGTAAAAAATTTCACCTTGAGTGTGTTTAAAAAAAATGCATGTACATTTGTGTGATGAAATCAGGAAAGTCCTACTGGTAATTACGCATACGAGGAATGGCGAATAGATTGAAAGAACATTAAATTACAACTGAAAGAAAATATTGATAATATTTTTAGTTTAACAAAGCAAAATCAAATAAATTAATTGTTCGTATATTAATTTCAAAAATATTCAATTAAATATTAAATTAGCACCATTTAATGTAGAATATTTCCTAAAATACAGGTAAATATTAATATGAAAGTACTAACCATTTGTAAGTGTGATGAGGTTTAGATACACCAGAAGGATACTTCATAAATTAATTATTAAATGAATTGAAATAATTGTAATGTAGTTATGTGATTTATTTACTCTCAGCATCCATTATGATTCTATCATCTAAAAATAAATCATCTATAAATATCTTTCTATTTCATAAGAAAACCAACCAACCTACACCGGAACTACGGACGTGCTTTTTAATTACATATACCAGATTAGTCTCCTCTTACACTTGAAAAAACTCAGCAAAAATTTAGTTATAAATACATATGTTACATACTTTTAAAAAGGGANAAACCAACCAACCTACACCGGAACTACGGACGTGCTTTTTAATTACATATACCAGATTAGTCTCCTCTTACACTTGAAAAAACTCAGCTAAAATTTAGTTATAAATACATATGTTACATACTTTTAAAAAGGGAAAAAAAATGCTAAAAATATAGTTATATGGAATGAGAGACTATTGACTCTGCTTGAGTCTTCTTAGCAACAGGAATATTCTTCCTGACCCAGGAAGGTATTAAAAGGCGGAAATTCTCTTTGTTTACGATGAAGTAGAACAGTTATTGCAACAGGAAAATTACATCCTGCCAAAAAATGAGGTTAGTAAGTATTCACCATGTAAAATTGAAAACTTCACCGCATCGGATGAATGAGTTCGGGCACGTTTGTCTAATTAGTAGTCAAAGAAAAACAAGGTACGAAGTCAATATATTGCATCGTCTTAGTGTGTAAAGAAGTGAAGCTCTTAAGCTGGTTTCAATGAAACAGAAAGCGTTACAATTCTTTCTTTGTACGTTACTCTTAGTCATTTGTTTACTTTGTGAGAGTGAAGCTGACACGAGAAGCAAAACAATTTTTTGTCAGATCACGTTTGAGAATGTTTTGAACACCTCATCAATATATACTAATACCAATTCAAAACATTTAAAAAACGTTCACTTTAGAAATAAAACAAATAAAACTAATCATAAAAATGAATGTGAAGCCAACTGATCGGACATGTAATACGCGAGAAGTAGACGGTGTTATAATAAATTATTCACACCATGAAGTATTTCCTGTCCTACGGCGTCTAAGTACAGTCCGGAATGAATGATATGTTAGTATTAGTCATTGTTTTGTTTGAAGTGTTTTTATTTTCGAAGTGATATACGCTATCTGGAGGATAAACAAATCTGTAACTGCTTTTTCTAAACGATAAAACCCACAATGACTACCGCCAGAGACAGCACTAATGTAACTCTTTTCCCCTTCCCCTGTCCCGACCTCCCACCGCAATGCAATTCTTCCTCATACAAGACATTTTGTTTGTAGCGCGCCGGAGTAAGTGATCTACGGCACGTGTG
>NNCF01132502.1:16605-32453 GCA_002313205.1 Laupala kohalensis | reverse complement strand
ATTGAATTTCTTGGAAAAGGGGTTGCAAATTTCAAAAGAAGAAACCAAAGTTATGAATTTAGGTTTGAGAATTGGTAAAGAGAAGAAAAAATGAAACCCATGTGTGAAATCGCTAATATAAAATAATGCCAACATCGAGAAACTTCGACGAACAAAACTCTTGGCGTGTAAAGTGACGGTGAGTTGAAGCTTAATTTGGCGGTAAGGGTTGTGTGAAGCCTATTAACTTCGTATTCGAGGTCAGGGGAGTTCGACCGACCCACTGGGCAATGAACAGGAGAATGTCCACCAGCCGAATACGAAGTTAATAGGCTTCACACAACCCTCCGGCGGTAATTGGTCCAGCTTTTGTCGAGAGGTGGTCTACGACGCAATGGTGGAGAACAGAAAACCCTTTGGGGGACCCGGTAAGGTAGTACTCGCCTTGCACCTGTTATTTCCTCGTCTTTGCTAACAGGCACAACCGTCATCTCCGATTGCTGGCGCGCGTACGACGCCTTGGGGGCATCGTGGTACGAGCGCCACACGGTGAACCACTCCCTCGCCTTGTGGTATGATCAACTCAATACATTGTCAACAGTTCAATTTTCGTACTTCACATTTTCTGAAACATTTCTGCAGAACCCAGACACTGGCGCTCACATCAACTCCATCGAAGGGGTTTGGTGTGGAGCGAAAAGTGTTGCACTTGCTCCCGGCATGCGGGAAAAAAATACACATACCTGGCAATCTCGTCAGGTATATGTTTTACAAGGTACATTTGCTATACATTCACTATATATTAGATTATCATTTATCTGCTCCGAAAATAATTAGCTTCGTCTATTCCTTTTTATGAAATGAGTCTTGCAGGATGTCCGGCGAGTTGTACGACCCGCGCCGCCCCACTCGTGCAGAACAGCTGGAGCTGGTGCAAGAGGGAGGGGATGGCGCGGAGGGATACGGTGAGCCCCTAGCCATCCACATCCTCCGCCCCCATCGGCGCCAACAACGCGGAGGAATACGACTCGGACTCGGACGAGTCCGAGTAATTTACCTCCAAATCATGTGAGTGTTCAACCTCTATTGAGTATTTATGGTGCATGGAGTTATGTGAAAGTGTTTTCATATGTGTTTCGAAAAGAATTCAGATGAGATATCGAAAAACGGCTTTTCTTTGCCATCGAAAAAAAGGAATTTTTTTTTTCACATAAAATTATTCAATTTGTAATTTCCGAGAACAAAGTCCCTTCCAGAATCATGGCAAAAAAGGCCGTTTTTCGATATCTCATCTGGATATTTTTCTACGGCGTTGGACCGTAGAAATTGTTAAATCGGTCCCATTTTTCTTGTAACGTAGATTATCAGTGTATTATCCTTCCGCCTCACGCAACGCAATCGAACAACTCTAGATGGAGACACAGCTTCATAGTCAACAGTCATGAGAGTGAAGATCCACACCTACTGATTATCAGCCATTGTTATTTTTCTGCTCTTGTTATTCGTGAATATTAGCTCTACTTTGCATTTTACTTGCCATAATTTGGAAAAATTTCATCAATTACTTTTTCCGATTTCCATGCAACAGACATTCGATAGAACTCACTTTTATTTGTATAATTTATTTATTTATTTGAAGTACTTATGTACATCACGTCCCTGTCCTCCGACAATGTCATTTCCATGGATACATGTTCCCGTGGTTTTCTCATCAAAATTTTCCGCTTCATCCTGTTGTTATTATTATTATTATTATTATTATTATTATTATTGATGTAGTATTCACTTCACAAATCTAAAGGTGATTTAGCTGGTTGAAATTTCTAATTCCAGATTGCTACGCGCTCCCTAAAGGAAATCATGCACTTTCTTAAGATGTGGGCTGTGCCCAAATGGGCGATCTCTCGTATTCCCCATTCTCATGGTTTGCCTGGGACGGAATCTTAACGCTTTTTTTTTTTACATTTACAGATAGCACACCAAGGGAACCTACAATGACAGGAGTAATCTNCCACATCCTACGAATTTCGATAGCAAAATCTTTGTTTTTTAACAGTTTTTCTGCTTCTTTCAGTGCTCTGTTTTTATTTGTTGGCACCGCTACATCAATCAGCAATCAGGTTCTGTTTAAGATTTTTTTATGACAATATCCTGTTTATTGCCATTTGTCAGCGTGGAGTTTTTGATCGAACACTTTCGTGATGTCCTCTGTTCTTCTTACTTCCCTTGTACCTTGAATTTATACCTAGATTTCTCCACATCTTCCAGTGAACGTAATTGCACACTTTCTCATGTCTGTTCATGCTTTGCTGGTCGAGGTCATTCAGAAATTAATTGGTCAATTGTTTCTGAGTGAATCTGGCATAACCTACATTTGTCATCAGCTGTGGTTTTCAACACACGTTTCTCATAATGCCTTGTTCTAAGAGCATTGCAATGATCATTGCTTCGGTCTGTGGTTTCAAGTTCCCTCGTCTCAGCCATCCATGAGTTTCTTTCGTATCTACATCTGGTCCATTTATCCACTTTAGGTATTGTCCGTGTAGCTTCTTGTCACTCCAGTTCTGTTTTAGGTTTTCTTCAGAAACTTTCTTCATATCAGCTTTAACCATTTGTTCTTCTGTATTCAGGCAGATTTTCTCTAGTTGACAATTTTGTAATTTATGCTTATTCCTTACGGCATTTTTTATTATTCCTCCAGTCTCTCTTTGGATTTCAGCACTTGCATAATTATTTCACCATCTTTATTTTCTACAACATACTTGGCCATATTTTGGATGGTGTTCTGATACGATGCATAATTGCTGTAAGACAAACTTTGCGGTGTACATACATTGTGTGTACATCTGATTTAGGATCTTATGAGTATTCCATTAGCTGTTAGCATATTCCTTGTTTTCCTATCTTCCGCCCTGATTCCTTCCTTCGTCCATCCAACTATGTCAAAACTGTACTCCAGTACTGGCACTGCCAAGATTACAAACGCCAAATTCTTGTTTTCTGCTCTTTTATTATGTTCCCGAAATGATTCTGAGTCTCCTAAGGTATTCTTTAGTAATTTTATCTTTCATATTTTCATCACATATTATATCCTCCTCAATTCCTATTATTATTAGCTTTTTATATACGGGACAAATAATTTTAGATACAATTATTGATAAAAATATCATTAAATAATGTGCGTGATTTGACGCTATTCTGAACATAAATACGCATGAACACATTTGATGCATCAAACACATGTAAAAGATTTTACAACGTAGCAATCTACTTTTATGTCCTCACAAACATTCTCTTGGAAGCTTGTGATTAGACGTTATACGTATTTATGAAAAACGTCTACTGTCAACTTCTCTTCATTCGCAAGTGAATGTTACCCATCCATCCAAAGCAATGACTAAGAATTCTCATGTATTCTTGCTTCTATTCTTGCTTCTTGCTCTAATTTTTCCTGCATTAGTACGGGGGCAGCTGGATTGTGAATGGATGTAAGTGCAAAAGATTATCTTACACAAATTATTATTGTTATTGTTTCGTAGTTGAATTTTGTTTTCTCGGCAAATGCTCATTGATAAAACGGAACGGATTTCGTGGTCAAGTGTCCATTTCCCTTTGAATTTTCGAGAGATAAAATCTTTCTAACTCTATGGGATGTTGCAACAGTAATGGCGTTTTGATCCCGGAATACATCCAGTTCTTATTTTACAGCAGACTGAGTAGGTCAGGGAGTGAGTTTGGAAGTTGAGGTTTGATGATAAATCTCCTCTCCACCGGGGATCGAATCCCGGCCGGCCAGTGAGCGCGCACTACCCTCTTGGACATACCCCTTGGGCACCGTCGGGCCTGTTGTGGGACAGTTTGACGCTGACATTGCTTCCATATTACGCTTATTTCAACCTATTCGCCTCGATTCATAAGGTACATTTCCTAATTTTCCCTCTGAGCCCTAAATCACGAACTAGTAATTTCAACTCACCGTCACTTTACACGCCAAGAGTTTTTGTTCGTTGAAGTTTCTCGATGTTGGCATTATTTTATATTAGCGATTTCACACATGGGTTTCATTTCTTCTTCTCTTTACCAATTCTCAAACCTAAATTCATAACTTTGGTTTCTTCTTTTGAAATTTGCAACCCCTTTTCCAAGAAATTCAATTTTTTAGTTTGATTCCTAAAGATTGAACCTTAGTAAAATGGGCACTTTTACTAGAGTTAGTAGATGGGCCTCTTCATCAATGTTATCCAATAATACATAGACCTTAATCCTACAGCGAGTACTTCGATGCAGCCTTCGACGTATAAGATTGTATTTCTTAAAGCAAAGGAGATAGAAATTATAGCTAGAAAAAATAAATCAACAGGTTGATTAATTCTATAATTTTGGATTTTAGGATTCGCTTGGAATCGCAGTCGGTTTCTATTGAGTTTATTAAGAGATTGGAATGGGGTGGGGGAACGTTGTCGTGTACGACAGACAATTGGACCAATTTTCTTTAAGGTTTTTATAGATATAAATCCTGAACTAAACTTAATTCAGAGTTTCTCTTTCAGAGACGAATGTGTCGACCAGTGCAGAGAGGCGCAATCTTGTTTCGAGGCGAACACTGAAGAGAAGTTATGTGATCGCAAAGTGAAAAAATTGACCAAGTGTTTTAAACCTAAAAGGGGCTGAACATTTGTGAGTATTCCTTTCGATGAATAAAAAGAACTGAAGAGCAAATACTTATTTTTTCATCTACTTTTCCTCATTTTCACTTTAATTAGAAAGAGCGTGTGAGGAAAGTATTGCAATGGGTGAAAAGAATAAATTGAGGTATCTTGGGATCTTTACGAACTGGCTCCAGAAACGCCATTTTCAAATTTTTGCGACGATGTTCAATGTTGTGTATGTGTTAAGAATTTTGTTCCCCCGATTAATAACGAACAAATTGATGTATCGAAATTAAACTTGGGATTTTGTCTTTGAATGCATAGAGAATAGAAGAAGTCTATTTCTGGACAACTCATTCCGACTTCATTTACTCACCGCTCTCCACTTCCAGTTTCATTATATTCAAAATTTAGAAAATTTGCATACAACCATTTTGATTGGTCAGTTGATTCTCCGTTCGTATTTCTAAAGTGCATTTCTGAACGTTGCACCGTTTCCGAGATACAGATGTTACGGCCCATATCCTAAAATTCACGTAAAGTCAATTTCATTATTTTTCTTAGTGGAGATTATTTCATTCCTGACCTCCCTCGGTCACCGCTTGTTCTTTTCGATCCCGACGCCATTAGGGCTATCAGGGTATCTTTCATTTTCCTCATCCCTCTCATTTTTTTGTCCTACCCTTCATTTTTTGTCCCCTCCTCATTTGATGTTTTGGGATGTTTTGGTGTGTTGTAAATCAGGAGGGTTTTTAGTGGGTAGGGTTGAGTCATGTTGGCTCTCCCTAGTGCGTAACTGTATTTTCCCTACCTCTACAAGTTTTTCGGGCTCCAATGACCTTTGATGTCGACATGAGCCGTAAAGCCCCACAAAAAGAAAGAAAAAAGTGTATGAACCATGGCGACTGCGATCCCACAGCTGCGAGCAGAAACTCAACCCAACGGTTTCCGGCGACCGTCGAACGGCGCTCTCAGCAACGCGCCTGGGTGGCGAGGTTCTGACCGGCCAATGAGAACAAACAAATAACACATAATTCTAATAATACACTTAATTTGATTGGCCCTTCACCCAGGGACGAGCAGTGGCTGCAGAGACCCCGCTCCGGTCGCGTGTGAGAACATGCGCTCGTAAAATTCTGACTTCGGACATTTCACTTGTACTGGGAATTGTTTAATACGTATTGTTCTCTATATTACGGTGCGCCACGAGGCACGCACCGTAGCAGCGCGTCTTCAACGCATGCTATGCATTGTTCTTGTAAATTCCTTGAGTTCAGTATGTAAAGTATAATCCAAGATATCTTTCAATTTATTTGCAATCCCATCGTGAGGGGTGTTTGGTAACAGCTCGTACCAGTGGCATTCAGTAGATAATTAAATAGCGTTAGGTTAGCTTTTGTTTGTCTTCCTAATGATCCTGGCTGAAAGCTTCACAACCGAGTCGATCCCCCTCTCGTAACGGAGAGTTGCGACTCGTAGCCAAGCGAGTGGACTCAGCAGTTTACTAAATTAGTCTCGACTGGTACCTACAGCAACCCCAGATCGTAACACAGAGAAAATGAGACCTGGAGGAGCGTTTTTTATAACACCCTATAAGGCTATTGCAAAGAGTTTAAGGTAGAAGATAATTCGTGAAATTTGTTCTTGTGTTTTTAGATGTCATGTTCAGGAGTGTGCTACGCAATTAGATGATATATTTGAAAGCGATTGATCTTATTAGTGTGTTGTCCAGTTTAATATGGTAATTGTATATTACGATTTGCTTTTTCCTTAAATTTTGAATAATAATGTGTATTTATTACCATGTTTTTTTGTAATGTATTATAATTGGAAAGTTCAGTCAGACACACTGCAGATCTTTAAAAGTGTTGCTGTACCCGTAGCAAAAGATGATTTCAGCTCAGTCATTGCATTTGATTATCTCACTGACAAGTTTTGCAACACTTAAAAAAAAATTATTTTAATCGTTTTTTTTGGTTCTTTTTGTGAGGCTTTACGGCTCGTCGACATCGAGCCCTAAAAACTTGTACAGGTAGGGAAAATACAGTTACGCACTAAGGAGGGCCAACATGACTCTCCCCGCGTGTGGGACTCGCTGAAAGACTCAACCATACCCACTAAAAACCCTCGTGAATTACATCATACCGAACCATTACTTATACATTACATAAAAGAAAGAGAAAGGAAAATGAAAGATACCCTCGCAACCTAATAGCGTCGGGATCGAAAAGAACAAGAGGTGACCAAGGAAAGAGAAAGGAAAGAGCTTAGCACAAGTAAGTAGAAGTAATGCCAGACTTAGCTCGGTGCCCCATGTTCGCCAAACACGTACTTAATAGATGTATGTCCTCTGGGGAGTTAATCTTGTTCTATTTAATACATTATCTTGGAAAATCGTAATAACAAACATTTTATTACCTTGGTTTGAGGACCACCTTGTATGCAACATTGTCATTACAAGGTTTTTTTTTCGTTTGAATATTTTCTTTTCTTTTCTTTTTTTCCTTTATGCAGCGTCTCTTAGCCGTACAGAAGTGCGTTTTGCAACACTGTGGTACAAGAAGTGGATTTAACCACAGGCTACGCATTAACATGCCTACGGCCGCGAAAAACAAATTAGAAGTTGTAGCAATTCGTAAATTAATACGCGACATTGGCAGTGTAGATGACATTTCATTTTTAGATCTTACTACAATGTCATAACTCACGTTGACGGTATAGCCTTCTGCTCCGAGACACGCAAGTTTGCATAAAAAAATGAACATGACTGCCCCATGCATATTGCCAACTTCTATNGTATAGCCTTCTGCTCCGAGACACGCAAGTTTGCATAAAAAAATGAACATGACTGCCCCATGCATATTGCCAACTTCTATGAAATAAGTGCTAGTAACACGCTTCTGTTCGGGCAAGACCTGTAATGTCAATCGCCTCGGCTGATATTAAGTGAGGTTAGAGTCCAGTAACTTCATTAATTTACTTCGCAAAAGAATTCATTAGGTTGCCAATGGTATTTAAGTGTAAATATCAAACGTTACCACTAAATATAATTTAGAGAACAATTTAATAGTAATTATGACAAATGCATTATATAAACCTTAAGACAGACTATAGAATACTAATTGAGATAGTGAAATTATCTGAGCTAAAAAAACGTGTCCCAAAAAATATTTTGTCACTAATATAAAGGTCATTTTAACAACAACACTGAACACCCACTTAACTCTATATTGTTACTAATAACTTTATCATAATCTATTTTATACTTAATAAGGCACGAAGTACTGTTAAGAAATCAAGATTAATTATTTGCTAACACTTTCGGAAGTTTGGGACAATCAATATACGAAGGATTCAAAGAAGTATAGTTGTCCTAATATGAAACAAGTCATATGAAGAACACGATCCTACGATCTGAACACATCGGCGCACACGAGCACGAAGAGCGATGCTCTGGTTGCCAACACTTTTAACTTTCTCAGACATCCGGAATCACTACCAACGTAAACACTAAGAACACAAAATAATTACGTCATTCTCCTTATGGATCGGTGGAGAATGATTGCGTTGCCAATACTGTGTACCAACCTCAATCCACTTAAACTGGAAGTAAATAATGAAATAAATAAGTAATTTATCATTAAAAAAGAGCGGTTATCAACCACATGTGATACCAACTACGTACGTGGAGAAGAACAAAGTGTTTTACAGTTGCTACCTTACAATAAACCTTTAAAGTCAGTGCCTTTGCCTTCATGTTTGTTTTTCCTGGGTTACATCCCTTCTGACTCCACGTATAGGA
This sequence comes from Laupala kohalensis, assembly GCA_002313205.1. NCBI lineage: Eukaryota > Metazoa > Arthropoda > Insecta > Orthoptera > Trigonidiidae > Laupala > Laupala kohalensis. Next base: position 24,023 of record NNCF01132502.1, on the reverse strand, counting down.
AGTGTAGCTCATGGAGTTGCTACTTGAACGCTCAGTCGCTCACAGTCACGGCGAAGTGCGCTTTCGTTGTTTAATACAAAACAGAATGGAAATCTCTTGTTTTCTACTTTCTCTTGTTTTTACACAGAGTGCGTAAGGAAAGTATTGCAATCGGTTTAAAAAACTTTTTTTTTTGACATCTCGTCTGATCTTTGCGATTTGGCCCCAGGGGAGACTATTTTCAAATTTTGGCGATTATGTCCAATATTTTATGTGCGTGTTGTGTACGTCAATAATTTTTTATTGTAGTATTTGTAAAAGGTAAATGTAGGGTGCTATTGAAACTTACTCGAACTGGAGGTAGGAGACGGATTGTAGGGATTATTGTTAGAAGATGGGCCGCTTCACTGGGTTCACNTATATGAACTGGGACATTGCAGTGAAAGGGTACAATTTTTGTTGATCCTACCTGGAACTGAACCCGGAATGACTTGGTGATGAGGAAGAACGCAAACATCGACACCACTGGAGGGGGTATCAAGAAGCACCTTGTCGTAATTCTTCTAATACTGTGACTTTGTGAGGGGTGGGGAAGATTCTTACGATAAGTTCCAGACAGATAAAACAGGCGACGGGCCGAAAATTGAATCTAGGGCTCCTGCATTTATATCAGGAGTGTTAATCACTAGGTTCACGCCTTCCTTAGGTCTGGGTGGAAATGACGAACGGTTGTGAAAAGGCGAACGGATGGTGTAGTGGTTAACACTCCTGCGATCAATGAAGAAGACCCGGGTTCGATTCCCGGCTCGTCGCCGTTTCCAACTGACCGAAAGTTATCACACATCTTGTGCACGAGGAGGGAACGCGGAAGAAGAAGTATGTGCACGCGAGGGTTCGTGATTTCACTTGAACACATCAGATCCATCACAATCAGGGTTAAGACCACTCCTGCGTGTCTAACATAAATCTGAAAGAAAATCTTTCGCTGCGGTTCTTCTAATACTGTGCAATACAATTTTGTTGTTAAAAAAACTTTTAAAAGTTTTTTATCGCAAGGATTTTAACCAAACAAATCTTCAAAACGCGGTTTTCAAGGTTAATGTTTTTAAAAATTTCCGGGGTATGCCCCCACCCCCACCCCCGGACCCCCGTTGACTTGGATGGTACTCCATTCACCCCCACTCCCGGACAGGACTCGCACTACAGGTTGAGCCCCTGGAAATGCAGACAAAAAATCTGGCCCTGTGTGGTACATTGCTTCAATTCATACTTCCTACAGTAATGACCGATTTTTAAGGTCTCCAGTTTCTTTAAGTTTTTTTAGTGTAAATAGTTACACTAATGTTCAATTTACTCTCATAGGTAAAAGTTCCTTGTAGGCATTTGCTCGTCTCTTCTAGATACGTTGACATCTCCTTACAAACAAAACCTTGCAATTCTACTACTACTACGAATCATAGGGAAATAAGACAAGGTGACCCGTGCCGAGCGCATGCGCAATGCAAAAAGCCAGTCAAGTTCAAGACGTGGTGTCTCTCTAGGATATCTTCTCTTCACACCTACAAACACAGTCAACACACATTACATAGATTTGTACAACACGTAAAACTTAAAAAGAAAAATGTCTTGTGTTTCATTGGCTGGTCAACGTCCTCGAAGCGCAATGGCGCACCTGTTTGTCTTATTCCACTATGACTATTAATACCTATTACATAATCAAAATAAATAAACAAATTAATACTTACGAACTTATTATGGGCGATTAACTTTTGTTAAGAGATTCGAAGAACACAATAATTTTTTTCGGCGTAAGGTTTGTTTTCGTCAGTTGTTTTTTTTCTGTTTTTTTTTCAAATTACGAGACTTTTATATGAAGAAACATAACAGAAAAAATGAACATCATATCAAACGTATATATAAACACAAATTATGTTAATTAAGAAGCAGAATTACACAAACAAGTTATAATATTCTTTTCTAAATTGCAGATAGCATTTTTTAGTCTGTGCGTAAATATATTTCGCAATGTGGAGTTGGCGGAGGTAATAAAACCGGTACTAAAATCTTTTTGCGAATGTCAGCTCACTGGCTTTTCCAAAAGGTCGGTTTCTCTGTAGAACCAGTAATCACTCACTGACCAGACGTCGTAGAAATCGCCATTTTGTCAATTGTCTCTATGGCAACTGTCCCTTGATGACGTATTTGAACTTCAAGAGAGGAGACCGAGGAAAACAAATTGTAAGCGAAAACAGCAGGTTTGTGTGAAAAGTGAGGTTACATTGGCGAAAGCACTGACTCTGCCAGAAAAGGAAGAGATTCAGAATATGACGTCTCGTAAGTGTGATTTGATTGTAAGATAATATTTCTATTTACGTTTTAACAGAAGCAGTGTTTTTCGGGTGGTATGACGCAGTATGCGCTCGAAACGAACGGTAGAGCACTTCGGCAACTTAATTTATGACTACTCTACCTCCATAGAACATAAAGGAACATAAGGCTATTGATCACTATCTCTCACATCTTGTGACAGGTCGTGTTGTTCCATTTGACCGAATAGTTGCACTAGTGCGGGGATGTGGTTGATCCCTTCGGTGCAAACTCTGCGCACTGAGAAGAACGGAACTTGCTCTGATTAATTTCTCAGAGTAGGGACACCACCCGACATTGTTGAGGTTAGGTTAACCGGTGGAAAACTCGTCTACGATGAAAGCTATGAGTCTATTGCAAATATTAAAGCTCCCCAGATCAAGAGTTGTTCGACGACTTTGACATAATAATGAAAAAAGTTCCTAAATTTTGAAAGATTTTGAATTACATGTCAAATAACTTTTCCCGATTCTTTTTCAAATTAATTTAAACTTGTAAAATGAAGTAGGATGGCACCAAGACAGCCTTTTTTTGTGTGGGGCTATAGGGCTAGTCAACGGCAGGGTCATTAGAGCCCTTTCCAAATCATTCATTGGACAGTATTGCTCTACGATTTTTAATAAAACATCGTAAAACTGTACTGCGCTCGGACTTTGTCAAAAATTCTGGTACACTGTGACTTATCAATTTAAAGACTGAACTAAATTCGAAAATTACTACTACAAATTAGCTCTAAAACTCAACGATAAAACTGTTCGTATTGTGCATACTTATATCTTTTATTACTTCACGTGTTAATAAATTGAGTTAAATTAATTTTATACATTTTATTTTATCCAGAAGAAGGTTATAATTAAAATTAGTTTTTACTACTACATCTAATTCATACTTGCAGTTTAGACTGAGAATCAGAAATAATTGTAGATAATTTTTCTCCCTCTATTTGTTTCGTGTTAAAGCATATGCGTGTATGATAAATTGAGAATTTTCTACGCACAAGAAACAGCTCCATCAATGTATTAAAAGAAAGACGATAAAACACAAACTATTCCATAGAGAAGTGAGTAGTGTGCACGAGTCATATTTTTTACAAACCGTTGAAGAACTATCACCAGGCAATGGAGACCATTTACAAAAATCTATTTCTGTTTCTTCTTGTCTCTTTTAGTCTCTGCCTCTCCACTTACGCAGAAGAGTGCACACAAGCGTAAGTAGGCAAAGGGAAATACGTTTTTCGTTAGGTTAGGTTAGGTTAGTGTTTTTGAAAGTTCCGCATTTCTTAAATGGGAGAATAATCTATAATGTATTAAAGTTTGGACATTGTGGGGTATATATTTGAATAAAACTATCATGCAATTCTCAGTTTAACATGGTATAAAGTGGAGTCTCGCTGAATGGTTTCCCATCCAGTGATTGTAGAGTCGCCCACTCGAGCGACGTGTCGCGGGAACGAAACGAAACAATAGTAGTCATATGATCTTATCTTATTATCATCCTAAACCGAATATTGTGATTGGTTCCCAATAATTATGCATCAATTCAAATTTCCTTTGCCATGGAATTAAACCCAATATCAGATTCGTTGTCTCTGACCGGTCGCCTAGAGTGAAACAAAACTTATAGATAAAACTTGAGAGGGAACGGTTTGAAAATAAATTCCCAGATAATATCTTATGAAATGGATATAAAAATGTACCTCATACGTCGCTAATTCAATGTGGAAAAGAACGGTGTAAAATTTGCATTGACTTTTCGGATAATTAAGAATGTTATTGAACGAAATCTGTCTCAAAACGACCGAAATCGTGTAAAAAACTAAAAGGAATTCTTTGAAGATAAATTTTTTTGAAAGTTCCATAAATGTTTTTTTTTGTCCATGACTTGTGCCTGGATGGCACATAACTACCTTTTAATCCAAATAGAGAGTATAAAACATTCCGTGTAACTCACTCTTTTATTGATGATGATAATAATAATAATAAATTTATTGTCAAAAAACAGTACAAACTGCGTATGACCTCGTGGAGGACAATAAACTAATTTACTCTCCGGAAGCAAGCAAGGGACCATCACATCAATTCCGATCAAGGGCCCTAAGGCAGAGGCGGATTCAAACAAATTTCAGCAAAAGTACCTAGATAAGATAAAAAGTTAGCTGCGAGTTATAATACATATATAATGTCAATATGTTTGTAAATTTAACGCAAAAATGTTTGTAAATTTACATGTACAAGTTATTATCGAACTATAGATTATTCTGAGTATAGTTTTTAAAAATCATAAGAGTTGAAAAAAAACCACTAAATTCACGATTTATTGTTACAATAAACACGCCCCGAGACAAAGCCTAGAGAACCTGTATAAGAAATCCGCCTCTACCCGAAGGAAAACCGGAGAAAAACCCGGGCCAGGATGTTCTACATCTAGTGAAAGTGTATGAATCAATTGCTGCTTTGAGGGCTTTGTTTTCCGTGGGTAGAGCTTGCGCTTGTGTTGACGTTCTGAAAGAATTAAAGTTCACTTTTTAATCTCCAGCAAAGTTTCATGTTATAATTAAACAAATTTCTTTATTTTTCGAATAACATTCACTATTAATCAATTTCTTACTACGTGTTCAACAATGCACCTTTAAAAAAAAAATTCTAAGAAAACTGTTTTTACTAACAAGGAATATGTTTAGTTATTTTACTGTGAAAATTAATGATACATAATTTTTCAAGAAATATGGAATGAACGTTACACACAACTGAAAATTTTACATGAAATTTATTCTTTGTGTTTGAAAGAGGTGTTTCATTTATTGGTAATTCCATTCCATCCTGCACACGGAAAAACCCGAGATCTTTGTGAGTGGAAGTTATTTAAAAAAATATGGCAAATTCGGTAATAAAAGACTAACAACTTAAGAAATAAAAATATTTAAGAGTGTTTACGTCGCATGAATATTTTTGTTAACACAAATTTCATTAAAAAAATATTAAATTATTCCAATATGTATTGATAAATCTAATGTATTGATTTCAATTTCAGAGAATTGTATAATAAAACCAGACCGTGCGTCCAGATGTGTGGTGAATGGGAAGATGTTTGTGGCCTTAATTACGATGCAGCGAAATGCAAAAAAATCGAGGGAAGATTTATTTATAAATGCGCTTATAAACCTCGTCAGTCGAAGCAGTGATTGGGAATCAGACAAAAAAGCGGTGGCGACAAAAAATAATTATTTACAATTTTCATTATCATATTTTCTTCATGTTTCCCCTAAATATGATTTAAATAATGAAATAAATCCAAGGAAAGGTAATTGGTGATTACCACACCAAGTGTGGTGTAATTTGTAAAAATAATTCCTTGTTTTAGACGATTAAAAAGGAAATTTGTATTTAAAAAGGTGGGTGGCAGCCGCCGCCTATTCCCACATCCCCCCACACACGTCGCACGCCTAATCGCCGCCGCCGCTTTTCATTGTACGTTGACCATTCAACGAATAAACGATGAGACAATCAATTGACGCATTTTCATTCATCTTAATTTCTCCTAATGTTACAGAAAAAACCCTTCGCGTCCTGCAAACAAAGCTAACCACTCTTTTGCTCCCAACAAAAATTTTACGGCAAATATTCCTTCCTTCCTACAGCTTTTTATGTTGAACTTGGCAGGCAACCTCCACATCAAAAAAAGAGAATTCGCATAAAAAGCTCTTTTGATCGTCCGTGAAGTAGAAACAGAGACGTATCTTTGTGGACTTGTTCACAATTGACAATTATGTTCAACAATGATATTGGGCTTTAAGGGATTCTGAGGGGGTTAAGTAACCAGCGCAGATAACATTATACAGGTTCTTCCAGACTTTTCTACGGTAGGTGTTTCAGAGAACCTTATAATCCTTTGGGGGGGGGCATCAGGTATGTGCATCTATTGAAATCTTGTAAAGGTGTAATTTCAACAACAAATTTTTCTTTATTATACTTGTGAAGAGGTCAGTCGTGGGAGAACGTTGGAAGGGATTCCCAATACATATAAGTCCCTTGGTTAAATTCTTGTTTTGACAGACGTATCTGAATTATTGCAGTCTCTTCATGTCTTACAGCCTTATTTCTAAAAAATAACGTTTTCCTAAAGTAGCGAAGTGGTTAGATACAAAAACGTACTAAGGATTCCGGGAAGATAATTTCAATGCTCTTAGTATGGACATCGAAACACGTCGAGGCGGATCTGAGGATAGCTCTACGTTTCGCTGAAATCCCCCCACCGTAGGTAGATTTCATGGGAAAATATTCGAGAGAGAGAAACCCCAACTTGCGCCCCGTGGCGCGAAACGTCCCAACGAGCCAAGAAAAGCTCAAAGTTGGACTAGATAACCTTCCACGTAAAGTGAGGTTGGGTCAAAATGTGGTCTAGGCAAGCGTATTCCTTCACCCCCCAGCGATTGCACGGGAATCCTAATATCTATGAACCCCGACGTTTAATTGTTGCGCTGACTGCTGTATCAGGATTTTTTTGTCACTTTTAGTCCTACACGCTTTAATTTTAAAAATTCTTTTACCAAATACGTGATGTGAGCGAATGAATTAAAAACAACACAAACTTCCTTTTTCCGGAAAGAACTCTAATTTTCTTGTACATATTTCTTCCGTGTACATAACGAACCTTAACACGTAGGTACGTGTAAAACCGGTAATAAAGTGCACACAGCATAGTGTGCTGCCTGGTTCACTTATCTCCTGTATGGGGTTGTGTCTCAGGTCTGCCGGGGTTCAGGTCTGGGTGGAAATGGTGTACAGTTGTGGAAGGTGTACTGTTGTGGTGTAGCGGTTAACACCCTTGCGTTCAAAGCAAGAGACCCGGTTTCGAGTTCCGGCTGGTCGCCATTTTCACTCGACCGAAAGTTATCTAATTTTCTTGTTTGAATTGTCGATGAAACCACACCTTTTGATGTGGAAACGTACAAACGGTTCCTGAGAGACAACTTCGGCGTTCTGTGCATTGTTTTGTATTAAAAACTCGTCGAAGCGGAGAGGAGCGAAGCCCTACGCTGAGCTGAACTTGTCTTCTGGGGAGGTTGCATGGGC
>NNCF01132501.1:28817-46863 GCA_002313205.1 Laupala kohalensis | reverse complement strand
CTTACATGAAAGAAGAATGATTGTGAATAGCGGAAAAGGTATATGGATCCTAAAATATTAATATTCTCTACCTGACTATTTCTCTCGTTGTTGAAAATACTCAGGAATGTTCCACCATATAAGTTTAATTTGGATTTTTTTAAATTTATTATTCATCATATTTACCTATGTGTTTGAGCTATGGGATAGGTATTTTTCATATTCTCTTTTGCTAGTTCCTTGTGCCTGATTTCCTGAAGTGTAGTTTGTTCTTACGTGCATAACTCTGTAATGTATTACCCGTTTCCCTGGGTTATCCTTGTGTCCTTTTGCCTTGTATAGTAATCTTGTCATGGTTTCCTTTCTTCACTCACTCTAAATAGTTGCCGAAGCCATCTAATAGAATTCTGGTCAACTGTTTTGATCTACTGGGTCTGTTTTAATTTTTCCCGGATTTTACTGTTCATGTTGGGTTTTCCGCTACTCTACGTACGAACTTGATTTATGTTGGGTGGTATGCTCTCGGCACCGTATAGGATGGTAGAGATGAATACTTATAAATATGTTTGTAATGTGAGATTTTATCCACTTTCTTCTGAAGGTTGTGATATATTTGGTAAGACGCTGTTGTTTTTCTTTATTCTCTTGTTAATCTCTTCTTATTAGGTAATATGGTTTTATTTGAGAATATTCTTTATTTTTTTTATTGGTAGCAATATATAAATGATATTGTAGTAATATCATCCTCCCCAAAAGTTGCTCATGCGTCATTGTCGAGCATGCAGGCGTTTACAGAACATAGCAAGCGAAATGCATGAGCTCCAGGTTACAGACCGGGAATTTCATGTACTCATTCAAACAACTCTAATACGAAAGATGCATTCTGGGTTTACTTTTTAGACTTATTTGAATAGTATCGCGTTAACGCTAATAATGATAACTATCATTAAAGTAACTTCAGAAGTCTTTGAAGATAATGCCTAAATCGATAAATGGGTAAAATAATATTACATCAAACAACTAGACCACACTATCCGCAATGGGACATCTTCTGTGGGTCTCTTAATTCAATTTTATTCATCCCAGAAGAAGTGGGAAAAACCTTTTAATTCTTTTCAACCAGATTTCACCCCTTTAGCGCTTCACTTCACGTTTCTCTTCCCTCCCTTTTCTAACTCGCTCATTTCACTCTTACCACTTCACTTCCCTGCCACTATCTTCATTTCCATACTAACGCACCCTCTCTTCCAGAACTTGCCTAACACTGCTAATGGATGCAGAGCTCGAAATCTTTTCCACAACTGATGCAGGCATTAAATTCCAGTCTCTAATCGTTGTGTTTGGAAACGAAATTTTCCAACGTGTGTGGGTTTTTTTTCCTAGTTCTAAATTTTGAAATATGGTATTTTCTATTTTCCGAGAATGATGTTCTAATTTTTTCGTTATATTTCCATGTGGTTCATTTCTGTAAGCTTTGTTTATGTTGATAAACCTCGATTATTTTCTTCGATTTTCTAAATCTTCCAAAACTAAGCAGTCATTTAAGTTCAGTCCACAATTAATTTTTTTTTCTGTATTTCTCCGAGGTCTGGTATTTGTCCCCTCCGATAAGGATCCCAACATGCGGTCGCGTATTCTACCACAGATCTGACGAGAGAAATGTAAACGAATTTTCGTTTTTCAACTTTAAATATTTTATCTGAACGCATGACAAAGTGAAATGTTCTCCAGAGTTTCCGCGCTATGTAACTAACGTGATCAGACCATCCCAACTCTCAAAATTATACCTAAGTACTTACAGGATGATTTTTTTCGGAATTGGGTCGGANCATGAAGTCTCATGTGTATATTTTTGAGGTCTCTAATTACCTTAGAAATTCCTCAATTAATTGTCCCACTTTTCAGGACAATATGGCACCCAACTTTCAAGACCAGCATCATTTAAACCCTTGGTCTTCGCTAATAAGCTTTTTTAAACCCACCCAATCACATTTCTTCTTCCTTCAAGTGACAGCATACTGTTGGACTATATTCGATCTTTTTGAAAGAATCTTATAGCTACCATGGAGGATTAAAATTCAATTATCGTAATGAGGAGAAATATATTTAATATAACTATATTTTAAAAGAGACAGGAATGAAATACTACTTAATATTTGATATTATATTAAAATTATATTAATTATATTACAGAGTTGCCGATCTTGATTTTATTTTCTGCTAAAAGTTTTCAGTCTGATTGTAACAGATGATTTAAATTTCCAGTATTTTACATTAAACATTAACCATTCATTGCTTGTTCTCACAATTATAAGAGAGCTCAGAATTTCACGCTGTATCCTCATTACAATAATTTTGCGTTAATGTGTCAGTCAAGAAAACGCACCAAATAATTTCAAACGTTTTTACCGACAAAAACGCAAAATATCGAAAATTCCAGATATTCGTTTTTTAATATTTGATTTAACGAAATTTTCATTCTAAAACATGATATTTCAATAAATTCTTGGCTTTATGAAAATAGTATACCATGTCATTAGCGCGAGTAACAAAAACCATGAAAAAATCACTTCCACATGCAAGAAAGGAAATATTGAAAAAACAAGAATAATTTTTAGATTTTTCAAAAATCAATACTTACAAAACAATTCCATATGTGCCATAATTCTAATTAAATAAGCAGAATAATCCTCATCCTGTAATAAAAATTATAAAACAATATATAGTTATGTAAAAAATTAAACAATATAATTTCCTCTTCTTAAATTCAAACTGCGAGACCCGTCTCTGAAACCCGTGCGCGAAAACATATTCTGCCCTGGTGCATCGAGTTTAATGCAATTCAATCAAATCGTGTAAAAAGATACGTTCGAATTGGTAAAAAAAAATTATTCGAGTAAGAAACACTAAAAGACGTTTAATTGATGTTTTCCCAGATATTTTTTAAGTAAAAATAATAATACACATAAAAAGAACAACACACAATAATAATAGTAATAAACACATTCTTTTGGTTTTGCGGACGAGCATGATAGTTCTTGTCTGTCCAAAACGACCAATACAAGTTTTGGACGATATCCTTTTCCCAGAACTAGTATAAATAGTTTTCAAAACGCACATAACAAGTTTTGACCAAAACAAAACGTTCAAAATTAGCATTAGTCGTTTTAAAAACACAGTCGTTTTTTCGTCCAATGGTCGAATTCAGGATTTGTGCGTAACCTATACATCGATGACCGCAAGTAATGACATTTTATTTTACTTAAATCAATCAAAACATTTAAATTCTAGGTTGTTTATATCTTAATGTGATAGACAATCGTCCATTCTTCTTCTTTTCTGAAGATTTCCATGCAACAGTCAATCTTAATGTTCTGTACTTTGAGAAATTTGTTGAAATTTGTATCAAATATGCCTGGAATCCAAATACGCTATGACGGCTATGGCCACAAATCAGATTGTTATTATGTACTTGTAACGTAAAGTGATTCGATGCAGTAAATTCGATCGTTCGTGGGTGTTGGAAGAGATCTCCCACAACTGGAGGATTCTGCGCCGCGGTATCGTCTGTGTCTGCATGAGCGTGACTTCCCTCTAGACAGTCTAATCGTCGTGCAGAACATAGTTGAATGCGCAGTCGGCGAACACTCGTTGTCCTCACTAGAGCCTTCATTGACAGCCAGGTACGATATCTTTTGTATATTGCTTCCTGTTGCCAGTCCTTTATTAACCTGTTACAAGTTAAGAAGTGTCATTTGCATTTTTTGTGAACATAAAATTTTGTCAGAGTAGAAATAAAAAGATATCTATGAATATTTACGATGTAAACTAAAATATTATTTCTCCACTGTTGCTCTCTACCGTAGATGAAATGTTTTATTACTTTTACTTTCAATCGTAAAATAAAAAATTGATATGGCGCTTGTTATTCCTCCTTAGTAATGATTCAATATGCGAAAATCTCCGTGCTTTGGTGTCAGTTTTTAGTATTGCCATGAAATAATGTGCGCAGTTGGGATTCAAAGTTAGGATATGGGAGGAGGCTTTTGCCCCTTCCCCAACAATGCGTAATATTTAAAAATGTAAAACGTTTAAAAATTGTGCTGATCATAAATTGTGAACTGCCATTTAACTATCGCGCCATAACATTCCACCATTATCTTATTGCTCTAAAAATTAAAGCTTTTGTAAAACTATTCCCCGATTTGAAAATAAGAAACCTAATATTGGTCTTATGGATTCCACAAACTGTGAGAAAAACAATCATTTTTTCTAGAAATAGAAAAAAAGGTCGAATCCAGCTATTGATATGACTTTATATGGTTTTAGAGTTGACATTTCAAATTGTAAAGTAATTGACTTTTTCCAGTGGTGTCAGTGGGAGCTAGAGATGGCACCGCAGCGCCTTTCGTACAGCGCTCGCCGTGACTACCTTGTGCTAGTGAAACTCGAACGACTGGACGTTCGAACTTTTCCTCGATTGCTGCGTCTTCTCGTGGAAACGCGCACATTCCTGCAATGTCCAGAGGGTGGGTGCATTTCCGCAGTTTGCTGCGGTCGCGGCGGAGAGACCGCTGTGGAGAAAGCTCCGTGACGGTTGCTCGCTGCACTAGGGCCATCTCTACGACGGATGGAAATAGAGGATATACGCATCACTCTTACTGCGGAGAATCAAATTCCTTCATGAATCCTTCCGATCGCACGAGTTCCACATGAAGAAACTCCTTGGCGAAAAAGAGAAGAGTCAAAGTTCGGGAAAAGAGTTACATACTTTTGTAGATTCTCTGGTGAAAAACACTCTTGATTCTCCCTCTCACAGACGAATTCCCAAATTTCGGGACCTTCATAACGATACCCAGAAAACGCAACACATTCACGCGAGAGGGATCTACGGATCCAAATGTGGGTAAAAACCAGGATGCTAATAACATTACAAATCATGAGGTTTGTATTGTGTATAAAGCAGAAAAAGCTTCGAACAATGTGAAAACTCCTACATGCCTTGTCATTTGTGACGACTTCAATATCACGATAAACTGAGTCATTTGAAATATGCAGAACATAGTGATCCAAGTTCTCGTGCAGGCATTTAACAAAATGAATTTCGTGGCATGAAAATAAGTAAAACCACTTTGAGAGAGGCAGTGATTTTTAATTTAGGGAAGAGAACTATAAATGATTTTTCCCAGCCATTGCTTTCCTTATTTTAAACAACGAAATTCAACTTCCATCGTTATAGAATCCAAAACATTTGAGGGGAAAAAAGAAAACCATAACTATATCGGACTCAGTTTTTCTCCTAAGTGGTGAATCTATTAAAATGACATTTTTGGTGTTACATTCTATTGTGTGACGGAAATGGTTGCTCTTCTCCATTGGTGTCATTGGAAGCTTGAGTTTGCGACACAGCGCCTCTTGGACAGAGCGTGTCATTTCTATCTCTAGACAGTGGAACTGAAAAGCCTGAAAATTCGAGCTATTCCTCGATTGAAACGTCTTCTCGTGGAAACGAGCACATTCCTGCGATTGCAGAAGGTTGAGTGCACTCTCGCAGGCTGCTAAGGTTGCGGCGGAGAGATCTCTCTGGAGAATGATTGGCGTTGGTAGCGCATTAACCAATGGCAAGAATTTTAGGAAACCGAGGATATACCCGTCCCTCGTATCCTAGGAGCTTCGGATTCCATCACGAAACCTTCCGATCGAACGGGTTCCGCACGAAGAAAATTCTTGACGAATGAGACAAGAGAATCCTTCTGATCCATTACGAATCCTTCTGATCGAACGAGTTCCTCTCGAAGAAAATTTGAGGGGCATCACTCGAGTCAAAGTTTTGGAATTATATAGATTCTCTTATCAAGAATACTCTTGATTCTCCCTCACGCGGACGAACTCCAAGGTTTCTCCTTGATAACGATGCCCAGATGGGCAACAGGAATATAATACTTTCACGAGAGATGGATCAAATCAAGACGTGAATAAAGCAGAAAAAGGGTCGAACAATGTTTAAGCCCATACATACCCTACCATGTGTTACGACTTCAATATCACTTGGATATTTGGATCATTTCAATAAATTGCATCACTTGGATTCTTCTGAACGTTGTGATCTAAGTTTCAGTGCAGGCATTCAACAGAATGCATTTATTACCCTGAAGAACTAGAAAACAACAAAGTGCGAAACAGGGAAAAATCTTCTTGCACCGAAACAAGAAATTTTGTTGTTTTTTGCCAAAAGTTAGAGAATGAAAAATATCTTAGTACTTGGTATATTAAATGAATAAAAAATGATTTCATTTTGCATAACAACAATTCTACTAATGAAGTATTGAGATAAATTCTGTGATGACAGTGTTTAATACCTAGATACAGGCATTGATATTCCATCATATCTCATACCTGGTTGTTAAATAAATAATTTAATCTCAATAAAATTCTATTCACTAATGAATTTTATACTTTTTTATTGTTGAAGAGAACACATTGGGTTGTTTTAAAAATATTTTATAATTGTATTGAATAAATGCACGCCAAGGTACTCCCTAATGTTTTCAACGAAGCCCTCTTTCAAGGAATTCTACATGTGTTATATAATTGTTTGTTAACATAAAATAGATTTTGATTAAAATTTTCACAATTGACTCCGTGAAATGAATTTTACCATTTAATTGTTTTATTCATCTCTCTCTAACATTTTATTGGTTAGTGGATTTTTCCTTGCGTTAAAAAAATTAATTTTTCTTTGTTTAATATAGTTTATCAATTTTACACTTTCTCTTTTGAAACGTTACATATAAGACAGGTCTTAACAAATTGAAATCATAGCGTGATAAACTAATATCTTATCTCATTATTCAGAAAATATTTATTACTAGAAAAATTTGCATAGGTGAACAGAATTCTCAAGTAGTTAGAGTAAGTAATACACCAATACTTCAATTTAAGTTTGTACGCGCATGGAATTGTCAGCTACGAAATAATATAACGCATTTTTGTTGCGACACATTGTCATTCAAAAATTAATAACATATAGTTGACAGAGTTAAATAAACAATTTTTCTATTTGTCGTGAACTTTATTTAAGTCAGTTTTTTTAATAGACTTATTTTGAGATTTCTCCAAAGTTAAGAATTGCTTTTCATTCATTTATAATGAGGCGTATAATAATTCTTGCATTTAGTGGTGGGATTTTTTTGGGAAACTTTATTTTCTCTATATTATTGTTCAGAAAAAATAACATAATTCATAGATTAAATGAAGAATTTTAAAAATATGAATATTCTTAAAGAATTGTAAATTGCCTGAAGTGTGCATATTTTTATATTGAACACTCTAAAACTTTCTGTATTACCAGACATCTTAGAGATCTGAGGCCCCATCTCCCTATCTTCTTAAAAGTAACGTCCTGGATCTGTCAATGCCTTTCACACAGTATGGTTTGGAAGAGCAGACTTATATTTAAATACAAATTGCTTATGTTTATATCCCGCTCTGGAAACATACATTTCTGTTAGCAACGTAAAAACGTTTCCAGTACTTTTTCCAAAATGTTCACTTTAAATATTCCCATAATTCCGTTAATAGTAATTACAAATATTCAATTATGTGAATGTTTCAAACAACGATGCAATTTTAGCAAATTTAATGTTTGAATTTTTTTATTTATAATTTTAGTGACGATCGAAAAAGTTTTACAACTTAAGGACCTCTAGAAAAAATAACTTGCGCGATTTTACGAATCGTTGAAGTCGATAAAAACTATTTTATTCCTGTTCTCGTATTAGATACCGTGACACTATAATATTGTTTTCCTAAAACATTTTTTATCAATTTTGCTTAGATACTCCATAAACTGTTATTCTGAGTGTACTGTTAGTCACTGTTCGTCAAGACTAATGCAGTTATTGATGAAAGGAAAGAAATTATCTCCTTAACAAACGAATTAAAATTTTAAATTTGCATATAACAGATAAACAATGTGAGAGGTAATGATAAATTTGAACGTATGAATTTCTGAGCTCAACTAATGACTTTCATGTTTTCATTTTTATTTCTATCATAATGTAATATACCTTCGTATCAATGAAACTCTGAACAGACCGCTACACAGAAAATAAGTTGAAAAGTTGGAAGCTTTTGGTGATTTGATTTGTAGACACATCGTTGTGAGTGGGTCATCTTCATCTTTCAGGGGGGTTTTTCTAATACGCGCTGCGATACCACTTCTTCACTCCGCATGAGGTCCTGATTGCATTTTTTTTCCTTCAGAAATGTTAATAATTTTTCTTGACTCTCTTTTCATATTTGTTGAGAATTATTGTCATATTCACAAGACGGATCTTAAAAGACTGGAGAATAACTGAAAGATATCCACGTACTCAGTCAGATAATTGTCAATCAAACCACGGTAAACAAAAGAAGGAAAGAGAGAAAGATGCTGACCAAGAATATATTACAAACGTTCTCATTAGAAAGCACGAAAATGAAGAAAGACATTTCAAAATATGTCAACCTAGAATATAAATAATGCTAATTTAATGCTATTTACATAACCTTTTAATAAATAATTTATTTTATATACCTAAACATCTAAGTAATATATTAAAAAGTTTCTTTAATGTTTCTTACAACCGTTTGTATAGTTATATTTTTCCGCGTGGTGTGGATTTGACGTTTAGCCCTTTCGAAAATTCTCTCTCTTGACATAGGAGTAGTAGTATTATCATCATGGTAAAGTAGAAACTATGTGAGCTATAGTACACGCTAAATATAATTTTCATTCAGTGAAAGATCACTGTTATGCTTGTGACAATATTTATTTATTTCAAGCTTCTACTTGCAAAATATAATGTGTTAATAAAGTTTTTCGAAAACACTTATAAAAAGTCATCATTAAGGAATAAAATTTATACTGTCGCACTCAGAAGAATTGCTTGAACACATTACAATTAAATACTAACGTTTAAATCACTTTATGTAACCTTCAGCAAGTGATAAATAAAACCGTGTTTTCAATTAGCGACCAGCAATGGATTTCAGACATGCGCGTTGTGGCCTTGCGTATCACTCCACTGACTGACTGCTTTAACAGGCTGAAAAAAAGCCCCATCCCGTGGTTCAGGTGGTAGTGTTGTCGCTCATCACCAAGTCATCCCGGTTTCGATTCCCAATGGGGTCAGAATTTTGTAACTTTTCACATTAATGTACCAGTCTATATAGCTGTGACTATCGTAAAGCGAACTCTCGTTCCTCTATCCAGTTCCTCCTAGAGTCAATAACTCAAACTATTACTAACTACTTCTATTAACCCCACCACGTGGACCAAATTGTTGGTAAACCTAGCTAAGCGACCCACCTACTAACAATAGCTTACCACACAACTCCTAACTCCTATCGCTCCATGTAGATAAATAAGCTTCAATAACACGCTATATTTCTCATTTACAAATACAACAATATTTACAAAAAACAGGCTGAAGTCCACAGTTGACGACTGAATACGGCATTGGCAACAACGCACGTTACTATAATGCACCACTAGTCGATTATTCAAAACACGGTTTTATTTATCACTTGCTGGAGGTTACATAAATAGTCGTAAACATTTGTATTTAATTGTAATGTGATCATGGCATTCCTCTGAGTGCGATAGTATCAATTTTATTTCTTAATGATGAATCTGGACGTTTTTAACAGTGTTTTCGAAAAACATTAATAACTCATTACATTTTGCACGAAGAAGCTTGAAATAAATAAATGTTGTAACAAAGAGAATAGTGATCATTCGCAGGATAAGAATTATTTTTGACTCTCTTAGTTTGTTTTATAAAAAAATAATGAAGTCGACATTTCGGCGAAAACCGTAAAAATATCACGCTTTTTGAAATATTTGAGGTTTAAAACAATTAATATTTATTCATAAAACTAAATTTTTCACTTGTGTATATGCAAAACAAAATGACAAATCCAATGGTGCTAACTGTGATTTTCTGCGATTTTTTTGTACTCTCCACAGCTTTTAGAAGTGAGGGTCTATAATTAAAAAAACTTTCGTAGAATGCTGCAGTCTCATTTTGCGTTGAAGTGTCAACAAAGTCCACGAGTCATCCTGCGAGGCACTTCAAGCCAATTCGCACTCGAAAGTGCGTCAACGAGCTTTGTAAACGTTGGCCGGACTTCGCGAAATGTCTGGATCCTAGCAAACACGCTTGATTTTCCAAATACACAAGATTTTATGAGATTCGAAACACAACAGATTTTTTAAGATCGCGCACCTTGCAGAAGATAACTCAATAATATTAATGAAATAAAAGAATAAATATCTTTGTTTTTAATTAACGTTCTACGTAATGTGTAGCTTCATTGGGTGTCTAAGTTAAAATATAATTAAATTCTTCATTTATCCGGAGCAATGAACAGAAGATTTATAGTTATTTCTGAGAGTGTTTCTATGAAATTGTCGTCTTGCCATTTAATGAAAAGTAAGGCTCTGTTCCTAGGGAGTGCAAAAAATTCGATAATCGTTCTCATGTGAAGCATGAATCTACTCCTAGGAAAAGTGGCCAACCAAAACGATTTCTTCAAGAGTTTAGCCTCGCAAGAAGCGAAAGTATTCCTGTAATAATATGCTTCCTTGGATGTTTTAGTTACAGAATAAGAGATTTGTAAATACTAGCTCAACATATTCGAAGTGTCACCAGTGAGTTTAAATTGTCACTTCCCGATCGTTCCATATACAATTTTGTAATGTTTCACAAATAGAATCTCTATAGATACAGAGAAATTGCAGGAATAATAGAAATACTATACTGTATTAACAAGGAAATTACTGATTGTTATACATAAGTAGTTTACTCGAATTAATGGTATATTTTACAACGACAAATCAATTACATTGTTATAATGAATAAATTAAAATTATCGCTCCGTACTATCGAGAAAAATACTCATTGGAAAATATATCGTTTGCGATTATCACGAAACATTTGACAATTTGGCTCAGGTAGGCCGATTCTCACGATTTTTCGATATAAAATCTACCAAATTCATTTTTATAACATATAGCATATTCATCTTTATATATTTTTATTCTATAAAATAATTAAAATTTTATAGACATACAGGGATCCTCAAGAAAAATTGGGTCAGTGATGTCAACTCGACACTGATACCAACATATTAGTGATAAATATATAATCATTTAATTTACACGGTTCTTCTGGGTCAGATATAAATTTTCTTTGAATGTCTATAAATCTAATGTACTGTGGTAAGTAGTGAGATTAGGCAACCGTATAGGTAACCATTCTTATAGTATAAAAAATGTGTGATGCATTTCACACCGCTTGAAAGTTATTATTTAAAATAATAGTGTATTCATAGAATAAAATAAACATTTGTACTGATTGTACTTCGAAAATTAGTCTTATGAGATGAATCTTTTTTATTAATCACTTGAAGTAATTAGCTGAAATTAACGCAGAGCTAGTGGACAGAACCGGCATTACTGACTAAGGAGTGTATTCTTAGACCTTGAGTTTTCTCGTCGGGCAAAGCTGGTTATATCCTGTTCAATCCTGAAGTTTTTCAATGAGGATGTTTAAATGCCTTTGCTGGTAACAACATATCGCGAAGTATGATGTTGTAATCTAATAATGCGTGTAACGAGGAATATAAAAAAACATGTATTGAGGCATGTTAGTCAACGTGATTAATTCTGCTACTGAGCTCTAAAACGCTTTATATAAACATGATGTTGGAATATAGTTATCTCTGTGGTTTATTATATACAAAGAAATAACGAAAGAATGTAGGAATTATAAGAGAGATACTTAATGCTTAACATCGTCTGTTGTCAGTTACATCTTCGTCTCCTTCATGTTGACCTTTTCTGGGCACTTTGCAAACACATATATGGTAAATTTAACGTTTAAGGCTTTTGTTCTACTTGCTTCACTCTTTGTCCTTCAAACAGAATTTTACCGACAGCGGTGATATTCAATTGATTCAAAAGGGTTTTTTGTAGACATTTTTATCTTCATATACAAGCAAACAATTGCAAAGAATATTGATTAGCTATTGACTATTGACTATATCAAGCCCGAGGATGCCGTGGGCTGTGCACACTGTACCCTGCTATTCACTCCCAGCGGTGATATAGTGGTTGTGTCCTCGCTCCCTCGATACTGCTGAGTGGTAGAGCTTAGGTAGAGCTTTCTTGGCCGAACTGGGTGAGGTTTTTTTCAAAAGACAGGTGGTACCATATTTCCCTCCAACACATATTTCCTTCCCAACTCCCTCATCCTCGTCAGGGGTAGGTGGAATAGCAGGCCTCATGGCATCGATAAATGAAAATTAAATAAATAGATATTTTACACTATAGACATGGGACACACGCAGTTAGAATTAGAGCTAGGTCAAACTACCGAAAAAAGTTTCCTCTTTTTGCTGGTAGTAAAATATTTCTGGAAATAATAATATACACAAAGTGGAACCGGACACAACGTTTTTATGATCGAATTTACTCAATATTTTATGTTATTTCATTTAAACTTGTATAATCTATCAAGTAATGGCAGACTTGGGAAAAAATTATTACCCGATATGGAAAAATTTCCATCACCCGCTTAGTGAAGAACACAGGACTCTCTGTGACTAGAAATCACTCCTTTATTCCATCTCTATTTTTTTCTGAAAATTGATGTTTTGTAGCTTATTAATATTTTACGCTTTGCTTCGTAAACAATAAACGTACGTTCCTTACTTCCAGATACACGTAAACGAAAGTTTTTGTTTATTTGATTTTCAGTTTTTTTAGATACGAACATTATATTCAAAAAGTTCGAATACGGGAACATCTCATGCACAAGGGAGCAGTTAACTTCAATCAATCCAATATCAGCAAAAAACATTAAATTCGATAGATTTCGTTTCTTATCTTGATTTCAACATCCAATATAATTATATGATATGCATTATTTATCCCGATATTATTTTTACTTTGACCTATTGATTCTCACTAGTTATTCTTAGAATCATTTAAATTAATGAAATTGGTTCCACTAGTAAATAAATGGTCAACTTCCACCCTATATACCAGTGATTAAAAGTATTTTTGAAACTTTGAAGAAGTGAAAGGAAAGGGAAATTAACACGTTCAAATGTATTTTAGACAGAAAACATTCAATTCATTGTTGAATTCACGTGGTGTGTTATAAAGGCACAATCAGGCGTGTCTCGTAAACCACTTTATCAGAAATTATCAGCAGTTTATTCGTCACATCCTCTTTATTTATTCTTCGCTTTTCCTCCTTGAGAAGACAGCAAATACAGAGGGCAAGGAAACGCTGCAAGTTGCTTACAAGTACTGTAGAATTCATGATAGAATAAAGATTTCCCCTTTCTAATATGTATCAATCTTTGTCGAATGGTGGAAGAGTATACTGAATCACAAATGTCCTTCGCGGGGTTTCGCCTTCTTCTTATTGAGGAATAGTTATCATTATGTCACAGAAAATCTCGTGTTAGTGTCAAAGAAAAAATTTGTTATTTTTCCATTCGTCAGTCAACGCACGAAACAGTAAAATGTTAGTCATTTAATCAACGAATATATTCGATCTTTGTTTAAAATCACCTAATTATTATTAGGTATCATGTTCATTGGATGAAGTGTTTATTTGTTTTACTCGTAATTATAGAAATTTTTCCCTCCGAGAAATTGGGGAGAAATTGGAGGGGGGACCACATAGTACACCCGTCTCAAAATAAAAAATAAAAAAAGAATTAATGAAATTACACTGCTCAATGTCTGAAAAAATCACGCTTGAAGAAAATATAAGAACCTCTTATAAAATATCTAGATTTCATGATTAGACTTTTTTATATTTAATATTTTATTTTTATATATTAGTTTATTTATCTAGATTTTGATGTCATTATTAGACAACAAATTTTTACACTTCTGATATTTAGAATCAATATGGTTTGGCACTACGTTTGCTGATCGCTCCAAAAGTATGAAATATTGCTCTTATCTCAGACATAAACATATTGACTTCTTTTTCTGTCCAGTTAAAGAGTCCTTGTTCAGATACCACATAAGACGAAACGTCTTCATCCGCTTCTGATTCTTAACAAACAATGTTCCACTACCTAATAATATTTTGATGAAAATATTTTAAAAAAAGTCTCCTCTAATTAGTAACGAAATATATACAGGCGAAGTTCGAAGAATCCAAACGTTGATGTGGTAAAGGTGAAGGAGGAAACTTCATGAAGAGGAACACCGACGATTTCTCGATATGGTTTATGTAGCTTATTAGGACGAAATGGTTTATTATAAAATATTGGCAGAATACCGAGAGTAAAAAAAACGAACTAGTAAATCATTGTCTACGTCATAAACCAAAATATATCTAAGAATATAGCCTCACCGATATCCAACTAAACAAAATATATCTGCTGATATCATCCATATACGGATATTTCACTGTGAAGGATGCGTGAGAAGGGTTCGAAATTTATAAAAATTCCATTATATACTTTTGACTGATAGACACAGGATGTCAGTAATCCCTTCTATCGAGGGTATGGAACATGTAGATTCTACAGTCATTTGCTTGACCGTGAACAGGATTTTACCGAAAACGTCGGGCCAATTGAATGTTTTTTTTATTATATACAAAAACATAAGAATTTTTTAAAAAAAGTTTTCGTTTATAAGAGGTTTTCATAAATGTTATTTTTCTATAACACGTTAAAGAAAGGCTTTATAAAATAATTTTTAACATACCTCTATTTCAAATAACTATAGATTTTTTTTCAGAATTTATTCCAACGAAATAAATTAGCATTACTGAAACAAATATCTGACAATGCAAATAAGATGAAACTGTCGTTAAAATATTAAAGAAATAATCTCGCCTTGGCGAAAAAAATTGTTCGTATAAACTATAACAGATTTATAGTCTACTTCCTTGATTTTGACTTTCACGAACTCCTAGATATTCCGTCTTTCAAATATCCAGAAAAATTAGTTTCAAGAACCAATAAAAGTAAATGTTTTCTGTCTTTTCTTGTTTAAAATCATCAATTCAATTCAAGTTGTATCACAAAATAAAGAAACTATTGGTACACGAGACGCACGTTAATTTTCATAAATAATATGTGACGCACGTATAACAAAACTTAAATTTACTTTACGCTGTTAAACTTTTAAACTGTTAAACTTTACCCAGGTCAATCATTAAGAGATTTATTATTTTTAGGTGTGGTATTTTTATGAAAAACAAAAAAATTTAAACGGAAGCCTAGGTAGGTCTAAAGTGGGATGGAAAAATTTAATTTCTGCGCATGAGGAGAAGCATTGTGCCCTCCCACAAGTCGTAGTTGTGACGAAACCTGTCCAAAAGAAATGTATCCCGTGAATTTGGATTATGGTGAATTATCGTTTAAATGTATATAAACAAATGGCATGTTAAGTTAAATGTATTTTTGATTCGTGAGGTTATGTATCAAATCTATATAAACAATTAAAAAGAAGCTCTATATACATTTTCTTAACGTGAATAATGGACATAACATTTGTTTATTTAGTTAAAAATGATTTTTCACCATAATTCACAAAATTTACTGGACAAAATACTTTTGGCCAGGTTTCGCCTCGATATACTTCTTTTAAGAAACTCTCAATACTCTCTTTTAAGGGACAGGTTCTCACCATGTCTCTCGGAATCTCTCGAAAAGTAGCCGGTTTATCCAGGCAAAGATTAAGATAGAAATTCAATAAAACTCTCGTGATAAAATAGGTGTAATATTCTTCGCGATAAGTTGTAATATTATATTGTAAACTATGGATTTTGCATTTTATTTAATTATTATGTATCACACTTTGTAGTATATTATCTAATATTTGTTCGACCTTCAGTCGACATCCTAATTGAGGTTTATCTGGGTTTTCCTCAATTCCTTAAGGTTAATACTGGGATCATCCCTAGTTTGATACCACAGAGTAGAGTAATTTTCTAGTCCTACCTTTTCGTGGTATAATTTATGTATATATTTATGAATATATTAATGTATGTATTGCTATTTATGTATGTTTTCGTGTTAGTCATACGCAGTGGTTTAGTATGTTATTATTATTGTTAATTAGAAATTACCTAATCGATAAGATATTACTGACTCCATAAATTATTGTTTTTGATATCAGAATAATATTTTTTTCAGCTTATCCTACAATGTAACTTATTATGTAGTAACTGCGACCATCGAAAATTTAAATAATTAAAGTTGCTTATATGAACTGCGTACATTAAATGAAATGACTTTGGGATCAGTTTAAAATCCAAGACATAATTTTTATTACGGAAATGATTATAGTTGACGTTAAGTCAGTTATCAAATTCCACTCAATTTAAGTTAATGGATATTATACAAAATAGTACCTTAGTACACACAATAGAAATCATTGAAAGACATTAACACATAGAATAAAACCTGTAATGAAACACATAATACATACACAAATTGAAATTTTACACATAAATACAAATATACTAACATACAATCAGTCGACAATACGATACGTAGGAGTAAGTAACTACACAGTAATTTCATTGAAACTGCTAATTGTCAAGTTTGAAGTACCATAAAATGATTAGACTTGGAATAATAACAATTCGTTCGACTCAAACATTGAAATATTCATTCATTCGACTAACGTTTATTATTAACTCACAGTAAATAGCTTTTGCGATCGCTGGCAATAAGTTCCAGATCCATCTATCATGTACTGAAGAAATCTAGATGAATCACTGTAATGTTAATTTAATTTCAATTATAAATTATTTACCAATTTAGGTAGCAATGTATCTAATACATTGAACAAACACTAAGACGTGAATTTGACACTTGGTTAACACTATCCGATCGTGAAAGTCACACAGGGTCGGAGCGCGCGAATGCCGTGACTACTCTTAAAGGAGCTGGCAAGAAGTGAAGTCTTTTTGATAGTCTTTTGTTTCTATTTTCTAACGACTCTGATTGGTTCCGTTGGTGTTAATTATTCTTCTGTCTCTATTAAAATTTACATTGTCCTATTGTAGCACAGTATATTTATACTCTTTTGTCATTGAATGTTCTGAAACCCGATATTGTTGTACAATAAATTTTGTTTGCTAATCAATGTTTATTATTAATATATATGTTCTTCTGCCCAATACACATTTATTGCAGGTCTAGGATATGTAGCTTCGCTACATATGAAATGTTATTTATGTATGTATTGTTATTTATGTTTTATTATCATGTATTATTATGTTGTTTTTTGATGGTGATAAGGCGGAAGAGCAGGCCTAATGGCTTGAGCCTAACTACGAAATAAGAGATTATTATTATTATTATTATTTTCTGTAATTCACAACAACATTTGCTGGATTTCTTTGAGTAGACGACCCCAAAAGACAACTCAAACACCATTGTAACAAAAGAAATGCTCTGGTCAGGTTACAGGTACTAAGGATGACGGATTTTTGTAGCGTGATGTACAGAAAAGGTGATAGACCTAACTTCTCCAGGTTGCTTTTGAGCTTCTTAGGGATTAGTCCAGTTGCCGAGATGACGATCGGTACTATATATACTTCTCTTTGACGCCACATTGTTTTTATTTCCTCCGCAAGAGCAACATATTTCTTGATTTTGTCGTTCCGGGTTGTCTGCAGGTTGTGGGAGCTCGGGATGGCCACGTCTATAAGATATGTGGTAGATGAGGAACGGTCAATCAGAATAATATCCGGCCTGTTGCAGGGTATTGGTTTGTCAGATATTACGCTTCTGTTCCAATATAGTTGATGAGTGGGGTTTTCAATAACCGCAGCAGGGTCGTACCTATAGTAGAGTGTTTGGTCCTCATGCAGTTGGTACCTTTGGCCGATGGCTTGATGCACAATTTTGGCTACTTGATCATGACGGTTGAGGTAGCTCGTTGGTGCCAGCATCCTACAGCCAGATGTTATATGCTGAATCGTCTCTCTGGGTTCTTTGCACTTCCTGCAGATGTCTTCAACATTTT
>NNCF01132501.1:2476-14067 GCA_002313205.1 Laupala kohalensis | reverse complement strand
GTCTGCCGACCCACGATCCCCCCGACGTCCATCTCGGGGTCGTTCTGGGCAGAGAACTTCTCACATCGAAATGTCCCGTAAACCTAACTCTTTAAAGTCAGATTCCAATGTTGTTGGCTCACCTTCCCGTAGTCATCGACGCCCCAGGAGCAAAAATACCGTACTTCTTATGTCCGAGAGTGATCGTTCCACCAGTTATCACGGCGACTCTCTCGGGGAGCGGCCACAGCAGGGTCTGGCATTAATGTCATCAAAAGGAATAAATTTCGCCATCGAAGAAAAAGCGGATAAACACAATACTATGGCTATTCTTTCCTGGAATCTGAATGGTATACATGTCCGTTCAGATGATCTCAAGCTCTTACTGTCTCTTCATGCTCCTAAAATAGTTTGTCTTCAGGAGACACACAGTACCATTCGACGGATCTACCCAACAGTTTGGACATTATGCTTGGACAAAATGAACCGGTTTTGATAAGCCTTTTTAGATTCCTCGAGGAATGTGGCCTTTGGTACAGTATTTGCTTTTAATTCGTATGTCATTACTGAAATCTATAAATGAATCGGAGCTCCTCCCACAAGTTCTCTGGAGGATTTGGATTTAAATCCTTCTTTGTTTTTCCTTTTCCCTAAATTTACTTTTTTCTCTAAATTGATGTCTATCTCTTTTCTCAGATTTTATAATGTTTTGGGAAACTTTCGCATCTCTTTTCCCGTCATATCCTGTATTATATCGGGGTAAATAGGTCATTGGTTGTGTCTTTTTTGTTGTTGATATCAAGCAGAGAACCACGTTTTGAAAAACCAAGATACATGCAATTATTTCATTGAAATACGTGCATGTAGGGTTCCATATACAGAATTCCTCGAAACTAGAGTTTTATGATTTCTTGTAATGAGTGTGAAATTTATTTTGTGATCGCTCCTTTCAGTGTTATTTTCTGCATGTAAACAGATTTTTTCCATGGAAATATGATGGATGGTACACATTTTTTTTTTAATTAGTACAAACAGTGGAAAATATCTATTTATATTTTCTGTGAAGAGCTCATCTGACGACGACGTAAATCCACGTCGAAATGTAGTAAGCTCTTCGCAGAATATATAAATATTATTTTCGTCCATAAATGGTCGTAAGTTTTTAATTATTTATTCAAATAGTGGAAAATATCCCTGCCTTTGTTTTCCTCGAGGACAATAGCAATAACATAAGTGTAAATAGAACTGGCAAGAGTATATAGTTAAAATTGTAACATCACACTAATTTAGCACATTTCTCTCAATTAACGCGTAAGCTGTTCACTTACTTTTAGCCATAGTCGAGTAATCGCATTTTATTCGTACAAAGAATTCTAAAATACTTACTTTAAACAAAGAGAGCACTAATTCTTAGGAGAGTTTCGACGTACTTAGATGTATTTTATCCTTTTAAAAAAATTCTATTGATCTCTCTAGAGCTTGTAAACACGTATTTCTTACTTCATATTACTCCGGGTCCGGGAGGCGTATTCTGAGAATTGTGGATATGTGATTTCATTGAGAGTTTGCGTCAGACGCAAACAGTCTATCCTTAAACATAACCTCATTATGATGATGATGCCAGGAACATGCACCCTCTGTCACTGCTTGCGCGTCACAACTATAAAAATAAAAACTTTTTTTTAAAATACAGATCACATCGTTATTTAGAAACGGTATATACGTTTTGACGATTTATTGTATATCAACCGCAATGGTCTCACTAAAAGCTCGTGTACTGTACATAGAAAAGTGTTGTTTAACATGTGCTACATGTAAAGTTTGCTATATGTAGCAAATTCTATGCAGTACTTTGCTACATGTGGCACCTTCATAATGCACTTTGCTACATGTTGCAATTGGAAATTCTACATCTCACGATAATGGTATTTGGCAATCTGAACGCACATTTTGATTAACACAAAATTTTATACATTTTCGAATAAATATACTTTTTAGAAACCGGAAGTGGTACGCGGGCAGTTAGAGAAGTTGGAATGAGCTATAGTCTTCTATTCCTGGTGCAATCAAATCCAATTCTCAAGTCTGGTTTCGATCTGTTGTTTCCTACGTGAATTATGGAAGGAACAAAAAGATGTACACACACACGTGACGTCCGAAACCCGAATCAGCAGTTGAAAGAAACATACGATCGAAGCTAGGTTTCAGAGATGTGATTTGTCGAGAATTAATTTTGAATGTTTTCAGAATGATCAGTAGTAGTTTTGGACAGTATGCTCTTGCCTAAGTTAGTGTTTGTGGTTTTGAAGATCATATGGTGACCGATACCAGATCTGATCACAACAATAATGAAGTTTTTTTAATACTTGAAACTCGTGTGTATTTAGCACGGTTAAATGTTCCTTTTCGTGTAAACAAAAATTGGAAATAAATTATTTAACTTGTTATTAGCATAATTCTCAACAGTTAAAAAAGTGAACTTTTTATAAGCAGTGCAGAATTAATTCAATAATTGAACGTATACATTCTTCCTTATATCTGCAATCTATTCCTTCTGATAATTATTTACGAACAGTTCCTAAAATACAAAAGAATTTAATTTATTTTTACGAATACTTCACTAATTGTTAAAATTTGCGTTGAAAATTGACGCATTCCTACCAGTTTGTGATTGGTTGCAACACTTGTTTTTATGGAGATCATCTTGTGGTGATTCAAGTATAAATAGCATTATAATAATATCAACTATTCCGGAAAACGTAGGACTAGAGGAATCTTCACAAAGATTTGGACGTTACACTTTAGCCAAATACTATTGGTCATTTTGAAAACGACCATAACTAGTTCTGACAAAAATGCATCTTCGAAACAATATAATTTTGCTCGTGTTTTTGCACAATTCGGGTTTTGGGCGTACCACATACACACACACACATGACGCAGGATATCATCACGAATCTTGGAAAATAGTATCTTCTGGATCCAATTCGTAAAGATCCTAAGAGATCTCGAAACTTTTTTTCGGTCTATCGCTATTTCCCTTCTTTTTGGGTATAGTTGAAACAAAAGTACGAGTTATTTATAACTAGTTTTCCGCGATAGAGTGAACGCCCATTTTGGCAGACCTTTTTGGCCAATAACTTTTCCTCTCTACTCAGATCCGCAAGACACGGCACAGGACGACGGCGAAACTAGCTGCATAAATCCCTTTGATCTTTACAACTCCAAGTGGGAAACGTGTAACATTGATAAAATGTTAGCTATGTATAGCATGTTGCTACATGTTACAGTTTCGTGAAACTGCTATATTTAACATTTTGCTCCGTGTAGTACTTGTTACATATGACAGTTTCCTTTGTAGAAAGTGCTGCAAATTTGTTGGATGAAGAAGTATGCACTTTGGAGCGAGACCTTTATTAATACAGATCTTGATTTCCAAATGAAGTCATACAAGTTTGTTCTTCTCTTGGGAGACACATTTAGCTGTACTACATGTTGACGTGGTTTCTAGGGCTGAATGTAATGTACCCATGAAAATGTATTTATATTCTTGATAAAATACCTGACGATGTGAAAAACCTGAATAAGAGAATTACAAATCTACCAAAAAGATCGTATTTTTAATGTAGTAAAATTTGATAGAATTAATTACAAATACTCCAAGTCAGTTTGAAATTCAATTGTATAATTCAAGAAGAGTAACTAAAATTTCAGAAATTGTAAAAAATTGTTATAGTTGACATAGCCATATTTCTCTTATCAAATTCCTCTGCAAAAGAACATTTCTCTTTGAGTGCCAAAAGTCTTCTACTACTCGGGTTCCTGATCCTTCAGATTTGTTCGTTTCAGATACCTGCNTGTAAAAAATTGTTATAGTTGACATAGCCATATTTCTCTAATCAAATTCCTCTGCAAAAGAACATTTGTCTTTGAGAGCCAAAAGTCTTCTACTACTCGGGTTCCTGATCCTTCAGATTTGTTCGTTTCAGATACCTGCTTTCACTTTATTGGCGAGTGCGTGTGGACCCACCTGGGAAATCCCCGCTTCGGGTTTCGAGGGCACACGTCGGGTCTTAGTGAACGAACTTGGCGAATTGCCACATTTTGCCAATCCGCTCTTTCCTCTTAAAGGTCATTCACCCCGGCAGAGACAAGGCTTGAAGTAGGTCCCTGTACTTTCTAAGTTGATTCCCTTGAGACAAGGGCGTGTCTATATTTATTGTTTTACGCGTTTATGTTCCTGATGAAATGTTGGAGATAAAAAATTGAAACTACAACTCTTAAAAAATCTTTAAAATTATGAGTGAGCTTTTTATTAATTCATTTAACCAACTTCAAAAGTGTTAGTAACGTGAATTTACAAGTAAAAACTTTCACGCATTGAATTAAGTTGTTAAGAATTATCTTATTCTGTTATTGTCAATGGTTTTAAGAACTTTACTCTCCGAATTAAATGTACTAAAGTTATTTCTTTTATCCGATACCTGAGTATATAACTGATAATTTTAACAAAATATTCATTATTACTTTATATGTTTACCTTCTAAAGAATATATAGATTAATAATTATATTAACTTATCCCGTATTTATTTATATACTAAATAGTGTATGTGAATCACTCACAATTTAATTCATTATAGTTTGTCTCCAAAAGTTACTTATCTTAAATTTTTTACTTTACTTGGATTTTTAACTTACTTTTATGTAAAGTTCCGAATGCTGTTTCGATACTATGTGATGTGTAACTTCCTTCTCTTTTAAGAAACCATTTTGAGAAAACACGTGTTTTCTCCTTGATGTGAACCCACGTGATTCTCCTTTTCACCACTAGATGTGTTGTAAAAGAACTTACTAAACTAGTGTGTTAAAAATAAGATTACTTAACTTGTGTTAACCATCTTGTGGTGACTAGTGGTGTCACTGACCGTGTTCAACATTTGTGATGTGACTAATCTGCTATAGGTAGCTGGAACTCTCCTTCAATAGTTATCGCAGATGTAGTTGGGAGTCGTCTAGAAAGTGCGCAAAGTTACAACATTAATTATTTTTAAAATATAATGTATTACATTCTCTTGTAGTATGTTTTTTCTCACATTTGTTATCGACAGTTGAATGTTGAGGCCCACGTGATGTAAAAAAAACAACCCACTGTGTATGAAAAAGGTGAGGATGATTTTAGTAGGCGGGATGAAAGTAAATTTTATATTAATAGCTAGCTTATTATATTATTATTATTATTATTATTATTTGAGCTTTCGGACTCGATAACAACTAAATACAAATATATATTTTAGAAATACAATAAATACATAATATATATTTGAGAGATCGAATCACGCTAGCAACTTGGACATAAAAATTTGTCCTGATACGTATTTGCAATCAAAGTGGATAGAGTTACTGCATGGATTTGTAATATGATGTATAGTAAATGATATTTCTCTGTTAGAAGTATGGTAAGAACGGAGTAAATAAATGAAATAAACAGACGCAACAATTTTAACGTACATAATGAAAGAATGTCTTGACAAACGGATGCTTAGAAATACGGGGACTCCCGCACGCTCAGCAGTGACGGCCCTTTGAAGTCGACTCGCCAGTCTAAAAGGTGGCAACAATGACTCTGTGACGGGGGTGGCGCCCCGCCCGCGAATCAAACAATAGAAGTCATCCACATACTACGCATATGCTCGCAAACTGCCACTCCGTTCGCCCTGTGGTAGGGCCGGCCCTGCCAATGGGTTATTTGCGGTGTACATCTTACCTGTGTAATAAATCACTGCATTGTTTCGTAGATGTTTTCTTTACTTAACATTCATATAGAATAATTGGGTATGTATTGTTCAACATAATCGGAATGTCCACTTTTCGAATAACTGCTGGTCCCTTTTTGTCCAGACAATCTATGCTTTACTGTACACTGTGATGGATCTAAGGGGGCTATAACCCCGTACCCAACGGATCTGAACACTCAACGGATAAAATTGAAATTGATAACATAATAATAACAAATACTACTTAAAAAAGCATACTTTGTGAAAGTTTTGTCAGACTTTTCGTATACTAAATTTACAAGTCATATTTA
Organism: Laupala kohalensis; assembly: GCA_002313205.1. Taxonomy (NCBI): domain Eukaryota; kingdom Metazoa; phylum Arthropoda; class Insecta; order Orthoptera; family Trigonidiidae; genus Laupala; species Laupala kohalensis. Next base: position 8,002 of record NNCF01132501.1, on the reverse strand, counting down.
AACGCTATACAAATTTGTATTATTATTTCTGTGTACATTTGAAGTTGCATTAGGCGACGGAGGATGGGACAGTCTTAAGACGTTCGAAATTTTTCTTTTCTGCTTCATGTCGTTTGTAGACGGCATGCCGATTTCTATTCATTTGAGGTATGTCGTTTTTCCTTCGATACGTGGTGTGCCATCTCACGCACGTTTTTTACGTGTTTGTTATCTTACGAGCAGAGCCTTTATTTATTGGTCCTCGTATAACGAAGTATGTCTCTTCAAGAAAGTTGTTTTAATGAACACGTCGTATTAAAACTCTTGACTGGGATTTTAGTTTAGAAATTTCATATATTGTTTGTTCATTATGTCCGAATTAAAAATATTTTTATTGAATGATTCGATTTGTATCTTCATGAAATTCTATAATATGTGAGGATTTGTATTCCCAAGACGATGCATGAGAACTACTAAGCAGACGAGGTCACGTTCTAGTCTCGTGGAGGAAGTAGATGTTGCCTTAGCGAAAACTGGTTTGACTCTAAGCTTCCTTTGTCTTTCCCAATACATCGTGTTTTTGTTATAAGGATTGCCTCTGGAAATATTAACGGCAAGCCAGATATAATATTTTCCTGAACATTTTGTTGGTTTGTTTTGTTGCAGATAGACTTTACAGGGGTATAATAAAAATGTCTGTATGAAAATTTTGAAATCGACTTCGTAATGAACAGGAACTTGAGTAAAGTTATGTCTTTATTTCTTAGATAGAATCGGCATGGGAATATTATAAATGAAATTTTCAAACATTTAATTTTACGATATTTGTTTACATATTCGGGTTTAGCCTTTATTATTTTACTGAGGAAAAATACAGGTTCTTTCAAAATTATGTACTGATTTTTAAAATACCATATTTAATTTATAGTCATTTTTAAACGAATACAAACTTTTGTTTACAATTAATGAAAATTAAAATATTTTTCTATGCTGCATGGCCGGTAGCCAACCAAAAGTTTTGTTGGCACTAAACTAGAACAATAATAACGTCTCAGGAGGAGAAAGCGTTTGCAATATGCGAAAATGGAACCTGTTATTTCAGTGCAACAAGCGATTCTTCATCGTTTCTATAAAGATGGACCTACTGACAAAAGCATTCGTAAGTGGTGTCACCAATTTTATGAAATAGGCTGTGTCTGTAAAGGCAAAAGCACAGGGAGGTCATGTGTTAGTAATGAGAAATTCGACCACACGATCGGCGTTTGTAGTCTAAAGATATCAACCAACAAAAAGAAGTATTGCACTGGGAATACCACATACAACTGTGGTGTTTATTGAGAAAACGAGGGAATATGGAACCTTACAGTTCGTATTTGCTTGAAGGTTTACTTCTTGCGGACTAAAGAACGCTATCTGATTTTACCTGAAAACATACAAGAAAAATATGAAAATGGGATGTCTCGTTTTCAATAACTGTAAATTTCACAAACACTCGTCACATCAACGGGACAACGAGAAAACCGGCAAAATGTAAAGCTTTCAAGGACTTAAAACGCACACAGTTGCGACGAATTTGGCAAGAACTTGTCTATCGTGTGGATACCATTCCATTATTCTGATTTAGACCATTATTTCCATTATTAACAATAATTGGTAAGGTGTTTCAGTTTTGGTCATTAGAGTAACGAGTTCGAGATATAACTAGGTGAGTGTTTACAGTGTCGGATGTAGGGGGGGGGGGCTAAAGGACCTAAACGTTCAACAGATAATATTGAAATTAATAAAATACATATTTATCCTTTTTTAAGTATTTGCCATTTTAAACAATTAATAAATTTGGTTACTATTTATTGAATTATTAAGTAAGTAACTCAGGTATTATATTAAATTACTAATTTTAAAAATATTTATAAGAATATTTACAATAATATTTATAATAATATTGACAATATTTATAATAATATTTGTTATATTTATAACATTTAGCCCCCCTCCCTGATTACTGTCTAGATCTACCACTGAATTTTTGTCATAGTGTCTACTATGTAAATTGAGTTTTCCAAATCCGTAAATTTTCTGCTTGTTGAAAGAACCGCAATTTTGTTGTAGCCCCGATGAAGGTCAAAATAAAGAATGTCGAAACATTAGCATGTTGTGAATAGGAGTTTTCTTTTTCTCTAATGACCTAAACGCAAATACTTTTATTTTATTGTTAATAATCGTCGGGATATTATTCGTGTGACACTTATTTCACTCTTTTCGTACGTAAGAATAAATATGTATACTGGGGTGAACCTGTTCAAGAAAGAAGAATTACTCGTGCAAATTGATTTACCCCGTTCGTCCCCAACTGAAACCAGACGCCTATGAAGAGCACCGAGGTGCAACCGAGTAATCTAGCAAGCAGCCCAATGCAAGGACGATATAAGGAGGGTTATATAGTCCTTGGCCCGATGCACTACACTATGCATCTTTGTACAAACTCCACACTAACACAGTTATTTTTAAAGCACCAACTTGAGCACAGAGCTCCCTAACTTTGGGTAGTCACTTTTCACTTGCCGCAACGGCAAATGTCAAGTTAGGGTCAACCGGGGTAAATGTTTGCATTTTTGACACTTTGATTTTTCACTGGCTTGGAGTTCATTTAATCGTCCACAAAACTTGCGTGTGTTGTAGCTCAATATTTCCTCTACCTAAGGTAAAAATGTGAATTTTTAATAAATACATTAAGATTCCAAATTTTTAATTTTTCAAAACAAATGTGTTTGCAAACCTTTACCACGCGGTTCGGGGCAAAGATTCGCACTGCGAACTCATCTCTCTTCCTTGCAAATATATGGAGGTACAAAATTTTCAGTGCCACTCATAGCACAGACAACAGTAACAGTTTTCCATGTTCTGCGGACACAGACTTGCCAACCTTATTATTTTCCAATTGGAGCAATGAGCTTGGGAATTTTATCGGGAACCGCTTGAGCCCCAATTTCGTCCATGTTAAATATTCTATATGGTGGAAACTGGTATTTATGGAGTGTTTGTTCCAAATTGTCAAAGTATTGGTTGAGCTGGAATCTGTTATCCCATGGTCCGATCCACACTCTTTCCAGATAATCTGTTACTTTGGGTCCTTCCAGATAATCTGTTACTTTTTAGGAAAGCTTTGGTAAAATCTTCCCTAGCCACCTTGGTAGACTCTGAGAATGGGAATTTAATATTGTTTTTCTTACCGTAAAAGTAATGTAGAAATCTCAAGGATTTTAGGTTGAGCCCAAAAAATCTTTTGTCTAAATCAACACAATGTTGAACCAACTCCATTTCTTGACACTCGTTGAAGACTGATCGAAATCTTCCATGAATTACCGAATACTCAATACTTACTTTTATCATATCAGTGATCCATTAATTTTACACAAAAGAGAAAAGGAAAGGAAGAAAAGATTTACTTTGAAAAGGTGTCAAAGGACAAGGTTTGAAGGTGTGGGCCAAGGTTCGCGGATGGACACCTGCGAACATTTGCTCCAAGTCTCTTGCGAACTTTTGCCCCTCTTCGAACAGATTTGTTTGGACGGAATTTCTTCCTCGTTGAACCGGGACCCCCCAGGGGACTTACATCTAGTAAGTACGTGTTTGGCGAACACGGGGCCCCGAGTTGAGTCTGGCATTACTTCCACTTACTTGTACAAGACTCCTTCCTTTCTCTTTCCTGACCACCCTTGGTCACCTCTTGTTCTTTTCGATCCCGACGCTATTAAGGCTAGGGTATCTTTCATTTTCCTCATTCCTCTCATTTTTTGTCCTACCCCTCATTTTTTGTCCCCCCTTATTCTTTGTCCCCCCTCATGTTATGTACCTCCTTCATTTTAGCCCCCCCCCCCTCGATTTGATGTGTTTTGTGAGATATGTTTTGGTGTGTTGTAGATCAGGAGGGTTTTTAGTGGGTAGGGTTGAATTATTAGACGAGTCCCACACGCGGGGAGAGTCATATTGGCTCTCCCTAGTGTGTAACTGCATTTTCCCTACCTGTACAAGTTTTTCGGGCTCCAATGACCTTTGATGTCGACATGAGCCGTAAAACCCCACCAAAAAAAAAAAATTGAACCGGGAAACTCGAAATCTGTAGGTGGCATTTCAAAGCTTATTATACATACTAAACAGATAAAAAGTAATTGAAACTTTTGACAATTATGTTGAGTACCTAATTTTACGTAAATGTTGCGGAAAAATAACATCGAAAAAGAGAAAAATGATTTCAACTCATTTTCGTCAGTAAGCAGTACACGGAATCGACGGGGTTCCACAAGGCGACTGACGGGAGGTAGACGAATGTGCTACGTACCGGATTTACGCGGAAAATCTTCTCCCACCTGTTCGAACTTCAATACAAACATTTACCCCGTCTTACCCTATTACTTTATCATTAGTCTTCTCTAACACTTATATTATCTCATTCCTTTTCCATGTAATATTCTTGAGAAATTAATACATTTTCATTTATCATAATCATATAAACTAATCCAAACTCATACAAACTGTAATTTTTGTCTTCACTATTTCAATAAGATTTTTACGTAATGACCAAAATTAAACATCTTGAAACAGTAAAAAAGTTTCGAAGGCAATTTCTTACATAAACAATTATATTTTACTAATTCACGCGAAATCAAATTTTACTGAATTATTCTTAATTTATATTTTTAAAAATATTTTAGTTATGGGGTCACTAATTGTTGAAAAAAAAGTATCCAGATGCGATTTCCGTATATCACTCAGGTTTCTTCAACAAGTACTTAACTTTAAAAGTTTCGCACAGTTTTCATTCAGACTACAAACAAAATACAATGCAAACAACAGTTCATATAAAGTATTGTTGATAAGTGTCATTCAATAATGTCCAGGTTTTATGTCCGTATCTGTGGTTACTTGCAAGCCGTACGCCTCCCTGAAAGTTCACAGGATCTTTCGAGTGATAGAAATTTTCAATATGGAGGTTTTTGCGAGTAGATTCAAGCGTGGAGCGAATGCTCTTTGGACGAGAATGTTCAGAGAGATTCAACCTGCCTTTCCTGACGTAACACTACCGAACATAATTGAAGAAGCTCAAGATATTGCTGCAGATCTTGACAACAGCTTTGATATCGAAGTAAAAAGACTGAAGGATCAACTCCGCACACACGAAGAAGAGAATGCGCTGCTGAGATCATGCGTGGAAGAGAATGCAAAGGAGTTGGAACAGATGCATATGGCTTTTATGAATCAAAAACAAGAAATTGAAAAAGAGAAGAAGAATATAGAAAGACTGAACAAATTAAAGGACCAAAAACTGAAACTACTTGAAAAACGAGATAAAGAGATCAGAATTCTTCACCAGACTATAGAAGACCTTGACCAATTTGAAGCAAATGACTCTAACAGTGACTCAGAAAGTGAGACACTTCAAGTCACCGCACTCTACGTAAATAATAAGGACGACGACACTGACGATGAGAGTACTGCTCGTCTGTAACGTACTGCTCGTCACCTCTTAAAGAGAACCCTTTACTTACA
>NNCF01132500.1:96088-170799 GCA_002313205.1 Laupala kohalensis | reverse complement strand
TCGACATAAATTAATAAAATAAAAGTAAAATAATAGAATTCCTACAATAGATATCCAATAAAAGTAGCCTAAATAAATATTAATATTCCGTAATAGTACAAAATAATAGTATTTTATATTAATTTCTACGTAGTCTAATTTAAATTAATATTATGAAATGTATAAAAATGATTACATTGTTGTTATTCTTATATGCAAATATTATTGTCATTGTTGTCAATACTATGACACACCATACATCATTGTTATGATCTATGTGGTTCAATAAAATATTATTATATTTATGTTCATCATTTCATACACAGACTTCATTCATCAATATATTACTTAGATATTATAGAAAATAGATTTTATACAATACTTCATGTAACATTGGTTTTCATTTAACATACCATGGAAGTCGTCCGGCGTAAAATGTGCGGAGCACTCTCTTGTACTAGTTCGTGAGACCCGCACATCAGTCATGCCAAGACACTTTATCCATTGCCGTTGTCTACAAGAGAATGTAACAAATATATTTATAAATAAATAAACAAACAACAATAATCGCAGCAAAGCGACTGAGCTAAGTACGTCTGCCCATGTGGGTAGTGGCGCTAAGACAACAAGAATTACTTACCTTTCTTGTGTGGTAGGGAAGGCGTGGAAAGTTATTTCCGGGTTGCCGGTTGCATTGTAGCACCCCGGTACGGAACACACAAAAATTCGAGGCATTCCACTATATAAAATCCACTAAATGTGCGAATGTTGACTACGGCACAGTACAGTCTGAACACCACACGCAGAATGTAATGTAACGAACAAATAACAATAGCAGCCAATAGGAGAAGGGTGAACACGATCTTGCAGCCATCTATTGAGCGCTGGGCAAACTGGGTGACTGGTAGCGCAGTCTGGTAAGTGTTTACGTCTAACTACTTGAAGCGTAAAAACCTCAGACATTTGGCTGCTATCTAGTTTCCTGGCCCTGATCAGGAGCACAGACTATCGGGAGTTTTCGACGTAAACGGCGCATAACCCACAAGGAGCGCTATATGCAAAGTACTCCTGTGCGTTCTATCATTACCGCCTAGATGTATCGCTTATAATGTACGGTCTATGTATAAGCGATACATCTAGGTAGTAGTAGCTCTATACAGTTCAAGCGATTAAGCCGGGTTTACAAGGGTCGAGTTCGACAGGCGAGTCAAGCATGATATATAGAAAACGCAGTAGTTTCACCAGAGTTACGTCACTGCGTGTAAATACACAGTTAAAGACACAGGCGACTCCACACATTCGTTGTTCGGCGAACCCGGAGCAACCGAACAGCGAATCCCGAGCAACAGCAACTTGTTATGGGTATTTCCCGAAAATTCGCCTATAGGCGAGCATAAGCAATATGCCGAGAACGTGCTCACTCTGGAAACGACGAATATTCGTGTTGGTGGTTAAAGGTTATGGAGAGTGAATCTGAAGTAATCACACATTCTGCTGCGTATGTAGTTGTGTCTTGTGAAATGTTAAGTAAATGGGTCTTATCTAATCTTAATTAAATCAGTGAAATTAAATAATTAATCAGCTAGTTTGTATTCCATATGGATATAACTAGAGTAATTGGTTTTCTCGAATTTTAAGACCCTTACAATCATTATAGTCAGCGCTGAATTTACCACTAGGCCCGGGCCTAGAGGCGCACGGTGCCAGGGGGCGCACGCTGAAAAAAAATTGTTAAAATTTCGATAACTTAGAAAGTGCTGCGAGATGCAAATGTAAGAAGGAGTACGTATCAGACTCGTCGCAAAAGGAAGATACCTACTAAATTTGGTGAATATGGTGAAAATAGCGATTTACAGGATCTGAGAACTTTTCCTTATATTCCGAACTCAAGAGACGTGAAAATAAATATACTCAGCTTCACAACAGGTTTGGGATTTTCGAGGTTATTAAAGGACTGGAAGCCTTAGAAATCACCAAGCATGCAAGAGAACTATTGAGTTTTTATCCCAAAGATCTTGAGCCTGTTATTGTAGATGAGTGTTCACATTTTAAACCTTTTTTGGTGCAAAATACTGACAGGAATAACCAGCATGACCCTTACTGACATTAGCCAGGTTTTGCGTCATTTTGATGCAGTTGACATCTATCCGAACATTGACATTGCCTTACGAATGGTTCTTAGTTCTCCTGCCACAAACTGCACGGGAGAGTGATCCTTCTCCACCCTTCATCGTGTAAAAAAATTATTTACGATCTTCATCCAGCGACGACAGATTGACATCATTAGCCGTGCTCACCATTGAGGGAAGGCCGATTCGAGAGATACCTTACGATGACATATACATTTGCTCGAAAAAAGCAAGAAAAAAGGCTTTATAAATTGATTGTGAAGGTAAATAGTCCTACTTACAAAAGAACTGTACTCATATTCATTAAGTGATTCTTGAATTTTTTGGATAGTTTGATCAAATACAGTACGTTCCTTTTCAATATTGTTACATGAGTAAACTTATTATTAAACTAATTTTACAAACTCTCTGATATTCATATTTGGAAAAAATACTTCAATATTTAATTTTAATATCAGTTTAATTTTAATATGTTAATAATGTATAATGCATGCATGTATTTATGTGTTGATATCTATCGACGAGATTAAAAAAACTTATTTCCAATAAGTTGTTGAGCTATTTAATTTACTTAATACACCCAAAATAAAAAATAAACAAATTATTTCCGTAAGTGATGTTATTTTGCGATAAAATAAAAATTGACATCTTAAATATTATTTTCTTGAGAAAAATTACCTGACCGACCCCCCACCCTCTGGAATGGTACGAAAAGGGGCGGCGAAACCTCTTGGGCCTAGGGACGCCCAAACTTCAAATCCGGCGCTGATTATAGTTTTTATCCACTCTGAAAGAATCAATATTATATAAATATCTTAATTTGTGTCTCCACAACAGTCCTCTCTATTTATTTATTTATTTATTGAAATATCATTCTTTACATTTAAATGTTATATTTTTATTATTTATAATAAACCTTAATAAAAACAATGTAAAAACGCTTAATAAAAAAGTAAAATAAAGTGAATAAAAATATTTTTGGTTTAAATCACTTATCAAATAAACTTTATTGCCAAAAAGTAGTTACAAACTGTATATGACCACGCTGGGGATAATAAATAAGGTTACTTTATCACTATATTATTACTTCAAATTTCTCTATTTTATTACTTCTAAAAACACGTATTACTTTGTACGATAGGGAGAAAAATTGCAAATAATTATTTTTTCAGCGATTACTTACTCGAAATAACTTGAAATCGTAATACTCGTATATTTGCTATCCTTGAAGTTCCTGAAAGCACGAATATGAGGACAGTACCATGAACAGGTCACTCTCGAATATTCGCCTATGCTCGGTTTCCTTTGATGTGTCTCAAAACCGACACGCTGCGGGAAAGGGCGAACGACGAATAGCGAGCAACCCATCCACACTAGTCCACAGATTGTATTGGGTACAGATGGATCACTCGTAGCATTCTGCAGAATAAGGCAGCGGGTACTCGATGAAAAAATTATGCGAGGAAAAGGGAGGGGTGTTGAGCGCAATTTTGACGATAGTTCTGGTCCTTCCCCGTGGCGTGCAGAGGTGCATCTAAGTGCATTGGGTTCATGGGTGTGAACTATCTGTACCAGGCTGAGGAAACAGGATAGGGTGAAAGGGTCTGAAGTTTGAAGCTTGCAGTAGTGTGCATAAAACATCGACCAGACAGCGTTACCAGCCTATAACACCACACCACAAGCCCAGATGCAGTGTGGGATCTTTGGGTAGAAGCGGTATTCAACCATAAATACCACAACCCTTATGGTAGAGATCGCTGCCACCAGCTCGGTTTCCCGAGCAATTAAACACACGTGTAATAACAATAATTAATAATTTAACTCAAATTAAATAGAGATCTGAATATCTGTATAAACACGTGTAATAACAATAATTAATAATTTAACTCAAATTAAATAGAGATCTGAATATTTACAAACGTAGACAAACTCTCAAAATCATCAATACATATATAAATCTGTTACTACACAAGTAATGCTATCAGAAAGCATTAATTACAAATAAATAAATTGAGTTGAAGACAACTAATTCGGAAAACTCCCCTAGGTTATCTGAATCTCCAAATTTACAAGTAGCTTTTCCCGAATAACTAACTGCTACTAGTTACGTCACTCGCAACTACTAGTAAATGGATTTAAATTACCGCAGTAATTCTTAAGCGGTCTGACGAGCAATACTAGCCAGGTCACATTTCAGTAACCCGAGAACTTCAGTTCACACAGCAAAAGTCCTCGAGGATCTTCAATCCTTCCAATATATACGGAGCGGAGATCACGTGACCACGCCTTCGTTGCCACAATGAGCACTCCAAATTATCTTGGTCACCCCTCAGCTCCTGAGAACACTGTGTCTTTACCGATATGACGAGCGGCCAACGACATCTACCAGCGTCCTTCTCGGGATGGCCATTATCTCAGCATCCGGTGGAAGTATTCCATTTATAACATATTAACATTCTTTCTTTAGGGATTTTTCCGGCCTCGCCTCGGTACACATGGCGAACAAGTCCTTCTCACAGAAATAGCATAATACAGCTTACATTCCATAAGGTGCCTTGTCCCGGTCAGATACCCAGTCAAATGTACCTTCCCAGAAATATTATAAGACAAAAGAAAGGCAAGCACTGATCACACACTTCGACCGGCATTCTTCGAGTGCATTGCTACCCTCCTTCCCGGAACAGCAGGGGGATGGTCCACACAATGAATGGAAAGGCTTAGTGGTGATCACCTTCCCTAATCCGAGGCATCCGGCTTCGCTTCTCAATGACGCTCCCACTTCAGCGAAGGCATAAAAATAACATTACACAAACGGGTAGAATGTCTTGGTTGTGATGTTACACAGCCATATATTTACTTTTGCGCTCAATAGATGGCTGCTTGATCGTGTTGGGTTAGGTTTCTCGCGCTCCTATTGGCTTGTTATTGCTCGCAACGAGTCAAGTTGAAATCATTTGAAATGAAATCATAAAATAGTGAAGCAAGATGAAGTATTTTGTGGGACCCAACTTAACATTCTGGTCCTATCCTATCCTTTTTCTTCGTATATCCTTCCGCGAGTGCTGCTACCTCCACCTTCACACTTCAACAGATTTTCGTAAAACGGAATCGCCGGGACTAACAAACCTAACATCGCCGTCTGTGACCGAACAATTGTTTATAATTAACTTACTAACATAATTTCATGTTTTAAGTAATTGGTACATAACACGTGGGTAGACGTTGATGAGCTTGGCCACATTGGCTGTGTCTATTGTTGTATACTAATAAAAGGTGCATTCTTTTAGGTGGCAATAAGTGAATTAGATTTATCGGTCTGATAGTGCGGCTTACTTTTCATTCAAGTGTGTTCTGTGCATTTGTCTCCCAAAGACTTTGTTTTTCGTGGGGCTTTACGGCTCATGTCGACATCAAAGGTCATTGGACTTGTACAGGTAGGGAAAATGCAGTTACGCACTAGGGAGAGCCAACATGACTCTCCCCGTGTGTGGGACTCGTCGAATGATTCAACCCTACCCACTAAAAACCCTCCTGATCTACAACACACCAAAACATATCTCACAACATACATCAAAACAAAAATGGAGGGGGGAACATAATATGAGGGGGGACAAAAAATGAGGGGTAGGACAAAATTGAGAGGAATGAGGAAAATGAAAGATATCCTAGCCTTGATAGCGTCGGGATCGAAAAGAATAAGAGGTGACCAAGGGAGGTCAGGAAAGAGAAAGGAAGGAGCATGGCACAAGTAAGTGGAAGTAATGCCAGTCTCAGCTCCAAAGACTTCGACGGTAGGTTACATTACCAGTTGTATTTTTTGTGATCAATGAATTATAACATTGGTGAATTAAGTTACTGTATTTGTACTGATTTTCACAATAAGTATGTTAACTGATAATACTGTATTCTTGTTGTATTTTCCTGATGTTGCGATGATGACCTGAAGACTGATCTCATTGATTTTTGCCAGTCTCTACTTGGGTAAATAAACATAACAAATTTAATAACACACCTGGATAATATCAAAGTTTGAGGAGTGGATAAGGTTATGTAGGAGACTTCATTAATTAGACCCAAATGCTGTTAAATTTTCATCTTAGAACAAAAATTTAATGAAATAGTACCTAGTTAAAATGAAAGATACTGTTTTTAGTCAAACGTTTATTTGTAATTATACCTGACATGTGGCAGTTAGGTACGAATAACTAGAGAAAAATTAATGTTTGCATCTTATTTAACGTTATTGCACCTGTGATGAATTTTATTTTTGATAAATGTTTATGTAGTGCATAGAAGAGTTTCATTTTTTATTGAACCACTCTTTTAAAAGTTTTAATGTAAACTTGCATTTTTAAAATTTTTATTTCCACTTTGATTATTTACTACTTGATGTATTGTGGCTAATTTTAGTTTTCTGAAACTTCATGTTATGAAATTTTACTTTCACTTTGTTAGTTTACTTCTTGAGTTATAGTATATTGGTGTTTTTACCATGAGACTGATAAATCTAGTCACGTTATCCTGTGGATATATAAAAGGTTTTACGGTAAACTTTTATTTAAATTCAACATTGGCATTGGTACAAATTTTGTGAATTTCTTATTGTGAATTCAGTCTTCTCACATATTCTCAGGTCGACAGACCTCTCCCATTTCCTTGATGATGAGCGACAACACTACCACCTGCGCCTCCGCTGGGGCTGTTTGTTTGTAGAGTATTGTTAGATGGTACTGACTGATTGTCTTTATTTATTTTTCATTTTATTGTTAGTGCCTTTTCAAGACACCTACTGAAAATCTTCTAGAGTTATTCTGCTCTCATTTGATTAACACCTTTCTCATTTGTTAAACAGAAGGATATTAAACCTGTATAAATAAAAATCGTATGGTTTCTTTATATGTTATTGTAAATAGTTCATCCTCTGATACATCTATTGCTTTTGGGACCATGGTACTAGTGGATTGTCTTCATTTCTTTATCATTTTGTAACTACATTTTAAAGCAACACTACAGAACAAGTCTCCTAGACTCATTTCAGGGAGGCAGAACTGGTTCTGCTTTCTCATTTTATTCTTTGATACCTATTGGAAGGCAGAAACATTTGTTTAGTATTGGACTTAAGTTTCAACTGAACAATTATCGATCTTGTATTAACATTTTGTCAATTAGTTCTACATCACCTTCCTAAGATTTGTGATATGTAATTCTCTCATGCAATGAGCAGAGGTATTTATACACCACTGTGGCTTAAGGCAAAACTAACATTCCATTGACTGCTTTCTATACAGCCAGTGGAAAAGGTATGAATTTAATCACATTTCCCCACGAGTTTGATAATATTGTATCACTTTTATGGATTTACCAGCATATTTTGTTTCTTGTGTGATTTTGGTTTTATCTGTCTCATTTATTTATTATTGATCTGAATAGTTGGTTGATATACATAAATGAGTACCTTATTGCATGTGTACCCCATTTTTGTATACTGGATTGTATATTTCCATTCATATGAGAATGTCATGTAATTTCATTATGAATAAATAGAATCAAGAGCAAGTATGTAGTTTCATTGTATACATTTCCTGTCAATTGTGTCCTGTTTTCATTTTCTGTTTCAAATGTGTAGTAAAATATTTCAGTTATACATCGTGTTAACTATTCATAAATGTTAATTTTTGTAGGGAAAGTATTTTCAAGTAAATTATTGTGAAATGATAAAGCATGAGATCGTGGGAGGGGTGGTATAGTACCTAGAAGGGGGTTGTGGTACAGTACCTTGAAGGGGGTGAAGGGGAATTGGGAACTGCCATGCGCCCTAGTGGCCGCTTTTAGAACTAGGCTCGGAGAGTAGTTTACATTGAACAATGTTATGAGCGCTGAAAGCTGTGACGCGAGGGGGCGGTCTGGTTTATAGTCTGCGATCTGTACCTTCTATAATCTGTGCACTAGTCGCTATTCGGGGAACTGCTCGCCGAATAACAAGTGTGGATGGGTTGCTCGCTATTCGTCACGATACTTTGCCTAAAATTATTCAACATGCGATGCCTTACACAAATTGCCAACCTCTACAAAACAAATCCTTGGAACTCTCTCGCGTGCAGTTAACGGTCCACAATGTCATTTTCATCAGCTGATAATGTGAGGTTAAAGCGTCCCGCTACACTTTCGCTTACGAAGCAACCCGAAGTAATTCGGGCAAACCGTATTGAATAGTGGGCACAATTAAAGAAAAAATAAGAAACACTACTACTCTAAATCATGTATCCTGAATTTACTCTCAAGTTTTACTTATAGCATACCGAAAATTTAAATAAATGTGAATTAATTACTAACACAAATGTTTGGGAAAGAATGTGGGGCGATTAATTTTTGATGGATTGAAGGTACAATAAAATCTGAAGTTAAAATAGTTTTGAACATTTATTACATAAACCTGAGAGACAATCATACAAATAGTACACAGTAGGACAATAAATTTATTTTACAAGCAGCCATTACAAACAGCGTACGATAACATGGAAATTACTTTACTCTCCAGAAGCAAAGACGGGACTATTACACCAATTATGAAAATATACCCTGGAACATAAGATAAAACTTATTTACTTTTCTGTGTATCAATACTAAATAATGTTGAAAGGATATAATTTAACATGTTTTATGAAGTAAGCGATTGTGAAATCGATTTTTAGTCTGTACGATATCTCGTGTCGATGTATGGCGATCGATATATCTAGGAGTGTGTTTACAAGGTGTCGGTTCGTGTATTTTTATGCTCCAATAAATTGGTTTGTTTCTCGTGGTATATCTTCTTTCAGACTTAGTTATTTGGTCCTCAACAGGTTATGGGCCCAGATTAAAGCCTTAAAAAGTATAAACCAGCGCAGATAGAAAGTAAAAGTAAAAAAACGTGTTAGAAGAAGTGTCCAATGATAAGGTTATTTCTGCCGTGCTGAACTCACATGTTGCCTACAAATATCTACTACATTTCCGCTGTTTTCAGCCCTAAGACAAGGTAAGATGGCTAACCGTAACAATAATGACGGTTATGGAAACATTGAGACATTAGAGGGACCAAAAAATTTTGCTTCCTGGAGATTTGTGTTAAGGTGGCACCACTGTGAGTGGAGTGGGGGGCGCGGTATTGTATAGCAGTTAGTGGAATGAGGATTACAGAGTATGTAACAGCAGAGTGTTGTTTTCTTTACCCATTAATCCTTAACAGGTTATGGGCCCAGATGCTGTGAAAATTTGTGCTCCGGCATGTCATCTGCTGCGCTGCCAGTTCCCCAGCTAACAGGGGAAAACTTCTCAAATTGGAAGTTCCGAGTGAGGATGCTGCTGGAGAGGGAGGGAGTTGCTTATGTGTTCGATCAATCCTCGGGAAAAGAAGAAAAAGGTTTTCTCGAAGCAGACCGAAAAGCTAAGTGCATTATTGTTCAATGTGTATCAGATAAACACTTAGATTGCCTTAAAGACGCCGGCACTGCAAGCAAAATCATGATGGCGCTGGAAGCCATATTTGAATGTAAGAGTCCCCTCTCAAAATTATTCACGTTAAGAAAATTACTAAAGATGAAGTTTGTCGATGGAGATCTGCAAGACCACATAGCCCTAGTTGAGGGTGTTATTCGGGAAATGAAAACTCTCGGAACAAAATTAGATGATAGTGATAAAGCTTGTTATCTTTCTTCTAACCATGCCGGAGGCGTAAGACAACGTGACCACAGCTTTGGTTACTATGTCTACTGACAATGTTACATTCGAGTCAGTTAAAAATAAGATTCTAGATGCAGACCTGAAGCTAAAAGAATCAAGTAGCTTGAGTGTGGAGGCATCTTTCGTCGCACAGAAGAGGTGTTATAATTGTGGTTCAGTGAAACACTTTATAAAAAACTGTCCTAAAAAACGTGGAGGTTTCCGCGGCCGCGGACGTGCTCAGTATGGTGCAAGTTTGACAGATACGGTCAGGGGTAGTGCTGTTGATTTTCAGGCTCTTGATGTTGATGAGAATCAAATTGCATCTGCAATCGATACTATCAATGACAGACTTGATTCTTGATAGTGGAGCTTCTGAACATCATGTTAACCAAAGTGTAACCTCTCACATTCAAAATTGTCAACAGTTGGAGGAACCTGTCAAGATTAGGATTGCTAATGGAAAAATCTTGACATCATTTACCCGGGGTATACTAAAATTGACTTCTGAAGGACGTAACATTAGCATGAGTGCACTAGTCGTACCTGAGTTGTCACATAATTTGTTGTCGGTTAAAAAACTTGTAGATGCTGGCAACCATGTACAGTTTAACAGAAGTGGCGCGGTAATTAAGAATAGTTCTCGCTTTTTTTAAACACAGTGTATTTCTATTGGTGGTGTGTATGTTGTTAGTTTCAAAGCGATGCAAAAGGCGCAAAATGCATGCAGTTCCGCTGTGGATCCTAAATTGTGGCACAGAAGACTAGGTCATCTGAACAGGAGGAGCCTTGGATTGCTTGGTTTTCCCATTTCTGAAGAAGTGTGTGGAGCTTGTCGGGAGGGGAAGGCTAAGAGAAAGCCCTTTTCTTTACTCCCGTATCCTCGATCTTCTAGAGTTGGCGAGCTGCTCCACACAGATATTGCCGGACCCTTGCAGGTCAAAACATTGGAGGACGAGGTATATTTCATGACGGTTATCGACGATTTTTCACGCTTTAGAGTAGCCTTCCTATTGAAATATAAAAGTGAAGCAGCTTCAAAGTTAATAACATATTAAATTAATCGAAAATCAGTTTGGTGTGGTTAATCGAGTAAGATGTGACAATGGTGGTGAGTTCTGTAATAATATTTAAAAGAGTTTTGTGAGGATCGTGATATAGTTGTGGAATACACTGGTATTCGCCTCAAATGAATGGAGTGAGAGGATGAATCGCACTTTGATGGATAAAGTTAGAACAATGTTTTCAGAAACTGGATTACCTAAATATTTAAGGGGTGAAGCAATCAGAACAGCAGTCTTTCAGCTCAATCACTCTCCATCGACAACCCTTAAAGGTGGAATTCCAGCAGAAAGGTATTTAGGAAAATGTAACTTTGATCGTTTGAAAATTTTTGGTTCCAAGGCGTGGGCTCATAGAATACCAATTCCTACCAACAAATTAGAATCAAGAGCTATTGAATATAGGTTTGTTGGTTATGGGCGAGTTGGCTATCGCTTGTGGGAGCTTAAAAGTAACAAGATAATTGTTTCCCGAGACGTAACTTTTGACGAAAAGGATTTTTGTTACACACCATATAAGGATGGTGAAGTATTGACTCACCCATATGTGTCTTACGAAGATGACAGAGAAACAGAGTGTAGTGAAGATGTTGAACCACCCAAAAGAAGTCTAACCAATCAGGAAAAAGACGAAGACAAAGTTTCAGAAGATAAAAATGTTATAACAAAAACAAGAAATATAAAAGTACCAGAGAAGGTTAGTGACTTTCAATTATATACCGCCTACTGTTTCTGTACTGGAATGCCTTTTACATTTGAAGCAATGAATAGTGATGGCTGGCCCAAACCTGTGGAGAAGGAAATTAGTGCCTTCGAAAATAATAATGTATGGAAGCCGGCTGACCTTCCTCATGGTGTGAAACCTATTGACTCTAAGTGGGTGTTTTCCTTAAAGGCAGACGGTAGAAGGAAGGCTCGCCTCGTGGCAAGAGGGTTTCAGGAGGAGGTAAATACCAGTGTTTATGCTCCTGTTGCTCGAATGCCCATAATCAGACTGCTGATTTCAACGGCTTTCTGCAAAGGACGGGACATTCAACAGTTGGATATCCCTTCCTTCCTCAATGCAGAACTCGACTCCGAGACCTTCATTGTGACCCCTCAGGGAGTGCATATTGATAGTGATGTGCTAAAATTAAATAAAAGTATTTATGGTTTAAAAAGTGCACCTAAAAAGTGGAATGAAAGGTTACATAAATTTTTATTACTACAAAATTTAACTAGATCTGGCTGCGACTTTTGCTTTTATTATGGTTCTGAAATTTATTTAGTTGTACGGGTAGATGATATTATTATGCAGGTAAAAAGTGTAAAGTAGCTGAATTGATCAAAGTTTTAAATAACGAATTCAAAGCAAAAGTAGTTGGCAAGTTTGAAAATTTTTTGGGCACCAATATTTAAATTAAAGATAATACATTAAAGATTAATCAGATAGATTTTATTGAAAAAGTTCTTTAAAAGTTTAATATGAATGATTGCAATGGAGTTTATACTCCAATGCAGAGTGATTTCGAGTATGATGATAGCCTGCCCGTAGAATGTAATTTGCCTTATAGACAATTGGTGGGTGCTTTAATTTATATAGCTAATGTCAGCCGCCCTGATATGTTTTGCCACAACCTACAAAACAGTTATGGGGGGCAGCCAAAAGAGCACTAAGATATTTAAAGTTTACACAAAATTTAGGATTACTTTATTCTAAAGGAAATAATGGTAATCTTGAGGTATACTGTGATGCGGAAAGGGAGGTGACCGGGTTGATAGGAAGAGTGTTAGTGGTGCTGTGATATCACAGGGTTCTAATGTCATTTCCTGGTTTTCCAGAAAGCAGCCCACTGTGGCACAGTCCTCTGCGGAGGCGGAGTATGTCTCCTGTGCCAATGCTATTTCTGAGAACACTGTACATTGAAGGTATCAAGAATATTTTGTGTCCTAATAGTAACCAACCCCCCGTGGTATTTACAGATGGTAGAGTAAATCTTACCCGTTTCGTCTGGCGAAAATGTGGCAGACATTCTAACAAAACCCTTGTCATCTGAAAAGTTCAATAATTTAGGGATAAACTAAATGTTTTATTACACTAGATATTATTTTGTTTGATAATATTTTGTAGATTTCATTGTGTTTAATTGCCTTTGTATACACTACTATTTCTAGTCTTGTTGTATGTGCAATGATGTTTTGTATTTGTGGGGGACTAGAAATAGTGGGGGGGTGTTAAGGTGGCACCACTGTGAGTGGAGTGGGGGGCGCGTAGGCGCGGTACTGTATAGCAGTTAGTAGAAAGAGGATTACAGAGTAAGTAACAGCAGAGTGTTGTTTTCTTTACCCATTAATCCTTAACATTTTGAACTAAAGATTTTGCTCAATGCTGCTAACATTCGTGACGCGTTATCATACGCTGAAAAACCCACAGACCCTGACAATATCAGGAAGGATGCCAAAGCTCAAAAGGCTATAATAATGACAAATAGTAAAAAGAATAAACAGCTCATCATGTCCTGCAAATAAGCGGCAGAAATGTACAACAAAGTTGTCAGCATATATGAAGGTGACAATAGTAGGTTGAAGGACAATCTTCTGGCTCAGTACTTCAGTTTTTGCATAAAACATGATGTTGCTACGGGCATTGCTGAGCTGGAAAATATTGTGACTCAGTTGAAGGAGCTTGGCTATGACATCAAAGATGCGGAACTTACACAAAGGATTCTGCTTTACCCGAGTCATTCAACAATTTCACTATATCATGGGATTCTACCCCTAAATCGGAGAGGACCTCCACGAATTTGATAAGTAGGCTGTTGAAAGCCGAATCTAGTTCAGGAAAAACATCTAAAGATGATGTTGCTTTCAAAGCCGCTCGTGATTATAAAAGCAAGCGTGATGTAGTCTGTTCCACTTGTAAATCTAAAGGCCACTATGCCCGATACTGTCCAGAAAAGGGTGAAGGGGAGCGCTGCAATTACTGCAAGAAAGACAATCATGACTCTAAAGATTGCTACTTTCGTCCTAAAATGCAAGATGGTGACATCCCAAAGACGAAGCTTTATGGCCGAAAAGATGACAAAAACGAGTTCAAAGCTAAGGGTAAAAAGGTGGCATTCTTGACCCATGAAGATGACAATGATCCTGCTGACGTCTCTGATACCTGGACTGTCGATTCTGGAAGCTCCAGTCACATGTGTAGCAATGATACCTACCTGATAAGCACTGTAAAAATTAATTCTCAAATCAGCATTGCTAAGGATGGAATCAAGATGGTCGCCACCAAAAAGGGAAACATCAGCTTCAACAACTGCATTTTGAAAGACGTGCTGTATGTCCCTGAGCTTGCAACCAACTTGCTATCGGTGAACAAAATTGAGTCTGGTGGGCTGGTACATGTTAAGAAGAACAAAGTGACAATAAAGAAAGGTGATTTCATTGTACACGGACTGAGAAATGACTTAAATCTATTTGAAGTAAAACTTGTTCCTGATCAAAAAGATTCCGTAGTTTTGGCCAAGGATGACGCAGAGTGCGCCACTAAATGGCATCGCAAGCTGGCACA
This sequence comes from Laupala kohalensis, assembly GCA_002313205.1. Taxonomy (NCBI): domain Eukaryota; kingdom Metazoa; phylum Arthropoda; class Insecta; order Orthoptera; family Trigonidiidae; genus Laupala; species Laupala kohalensis. Next base: position 156,385 of record NNCF01132500.1, on the reverse strand, counting down.
TCTTGGCTACAAAAATATTACAAAATTGAAGGGGATTAGTAAGGGATTGGAAGAATTAAAAATACCAAATGAAAGGAAAGTCTGTGAAGTCTGCTCATACTCTAAGCAAACCCAACTTCCTTTCAATAATGACCGTAAAACTGCGAAAAGACCACTAGAAATTCTCAATTTTGATTTGTGCGGGCCAATACAAGAAACTTGGGATAGAAAGTCCTATTTCCTTGTCGTTTTGGATGACTATACTCATTATTCTGTTGTGACGTTGTTGGAGCACAAGTCTGAGCTTGGACGAGAACTAAAATGTATCGTTGCGGAATTTGAGGCTAAGTGGAACTCAAAAGTTCACAGACTGCGTTGTGACAATTCAGGTGAAAATTCATCGTGTTTTACATGAATGGGCAAAGGAAAAGGCATAAAATTCAACTATTCCCCACCATATGTCCCAGAATTGAATGGTAAGAGCGAACGTCTGATGAGAACATTAATCGAAAAAGTTCGCGCTATGATTTTTGACTCAGGATCTCAAAAATTATAGGGGGAAGGCACTCTACGTGAGCGCATATCTGCTGAATCGAAGCCCAACTGCAACTCTATCTGGTAAAACTCCATATGAAATGGTGTACCTCCAAACTTGAAAAATCTACAAATATTTGGATCTCGTGCCTATGTCCATGAAAAGGGGCATTTGAAGAAACTTGACCAAATTAATGATTACATCTTCGTTGGTTATACCACAATGGGATACCGGTTGTGGGATGACAAAAACCGTAAAATAATTATATCCAGAGACGTAAAATTCACTGATGAAACCCCGAATTCGTCAAAGAAGAGAATTCAATCTGTTTTCATAAGTGATGAAGAAGAGGGTGAGTCTAATTCCAACAATAAGACCAGCAGTGAATCCAATGACTCATAAGCAGAAGACTCACAGTCTGACTACAGTGACGCTCCAGAACCTCTGGTTACTGAAAAAAACCATGAAGTAGATAACAACCATGAACTTCAGTGCAACAATGCACATTGGCAATCTCTTCTAAGAAGATCTTCTCGCAAGATTTCATTTCCAGTAAAGCTGAAGGACTACGTTTTGGATCTTGACTCAGACAACAGCATAGATGAGTCAGCTCTACTCTCATACGCTGATGCCGTGAACGGGACTGAAAAGGAGAAAAGGCTAGCTGCAATTCAAGAGAAGAAAGATTCTTTGCAGAAAAATAAAACTTCGAGCACGGTCGACAAGTCAGAGGCCCAAGAAAAGAAGATACTCTCTAGCCGGTGGGTATTCCGAGTCAAGGACGATGGCAGATATAAAGCCAGGCTTGTAGTGCGGGGATGCCAACAGCGATTCGGAATCGATTTCAACGAGACCTACAGCCCCGTTGTAGGTGCAGATGCCCTCCGAATACTATTTGCACACTCTGCCAACCATAACTTGAAAATAAAAACTTTCGATATAAAAAGCGCATTTCTTCACGTTTTGATTAAAGAAGACATTTATATGTCTTTACCAGAAGGCTACGGAAAACATACTGGAAAGATTTGCAAACTAAACAAAGCCTTGTACGGGTTACGTCAAGCACCAGCTAGTTGGCAAAAGCGACTTGTGTCGTTCCTCAAGCAAAAAGGTTTCGTCCCACTAAGAACAGACCAATGTGTGTTTGTTAACGAGGACAGATCGTTAATTCTGGCAATCCACGTTGATGACGGACTTTTGCTCGGAAAAGATGACAAGAAAATGAACAAACTACTGAAATGCCTTGAGAAAGAGTTTGAGATAACGACTATGAATAATCATATTTTTCTTGGCATGGAGTTAGAAAAATCTGAAAATTCCATTAAAATCGCTCAGAAGCTCTACACTAAAAATGTTATGGAAAAATTCAACATAACTGAAGCCAAAACAGCCTCAACGCCTTTGTCAGCATACAAGTCTGCTGATTTAAAAAAACCTGACAAACGTTCGAATTTCTCAATTCGTGAAGCAGTGAGGAGCCTACTATACCTCTCCACTAAAACCAGGCCTGACACAAGATTCGCTGTGGGATATTGCAGTCGACAAATGGAAAATCCAGACGATCAAGATGTAATCAACCTAAAACGCATCATGAGATACCTAAAAGGAAATCTGGACCTGGGAATATCTTACAAATCCGACTCTTCTGAAGAACTGAAGGTGTATTGTGACTCTGACCATGCTGGTGATCCTGCAACCACTAAAAGTACTTCTGGATTTGTGATGTACTACTGCAGTGGACCCATCTGTTGGAGATCAAGAAAACAACCGACAACCGCTGACCACAGCACAGAAGCTGAATTTGTAGCAGCTGCAGAAAGCTGTAGGGAGCTGATCTACATAAAAGCTTTCATTGAAGAACTGACCAAAAAGACTATTGAAGCTGAAATGCTAATTGACAAATCCAGCACCATCAAATTGATTAAAACTGGCTTGATGAATAGAAAAAGAAAACACTTTGATGTAAAATACCAATTTTTGCATGAGAAATATGTAGAAGGCCTAATGAAATTATACTATTGTCCTACTGAAGTGCAAATTGCAGATGTCTTTACTAAGCCATTAGGTCTTACTAAATTCCAATATTTTCAAAAGAAATTAGTCAACTAAGACTTCTCTTATCTGAAAACAAAGTTAAGTGATGTGAAATTTAACTGAATCTAAAAATGTTTTGAAATTCCTACTGAAAAAGATGAAATCTAAAGAAAATAAAGTCTGACGTTCCATATAAACAATATATTTGTGTTATATTCAAAATGTAAAAATGTATATTCAAAAAGGGGGGGTTGAAAGGATATAATTTAACATGTTTTATGAAGAGAGATTGTGAAATCAATTTTTAGTCTGTATGATATCTCGTGTCGATATATGGCGATCGATATATCTAGGAGTGTGTTTACAAGGTGTCGGTTCGTGTAGTTTTATGCTCCAATAAATTGGTTTGTTTCTCGTGGTATATCTTCTTTCAGACTTAGTTACTTGGTCCTCAACAAATAAAAATAATGAAAAATTAGTTATATCTAATTTAATTATTCTGATTCTCAATTTCTACAAAGAAGAAATTACCCATTTATTGAAACTGAACTCCATCACATTACAAACGAGCAGAAACTCAAACAGGAAATGGTAACAACTCTGGGAAGCTACTCAATCCACCCCCAGTGCCACAAATGGAGTTCCATCGTACTTACTGATTTAGTATAATGGAGAAAATAATTTTTACTTCATCACTTGAGTCTCATATCTGTAACGAAAAACCCAGAGTTATTTATGAATTTAATCAGTGTAATGGTACTTAAGGAAATTATTCTCACACCTTTCTTCCAGTACAGTACAGAAATTTTTAGACTAACAAAATCGTAATCAAGGCGCTAGTATCTGCAAATTATTAATTTTTTTTTGCTTTGTACATGTTTAATCTTATAGATTTAACTGAAACATATCTTTTCTATCACAATGATCTTCATTAATTTATAAAACTGAAGCAAGCTTGACACAGTGTTCTAAAAAAGACAAACAATGGTTTTTGAAATATTTATACAACCTCATATCATTTACAGAATAGAAAATATTTTACATACTTTCACTGACCATAATTTCGATGCTTAGTCAGTCAACATCAGTTGATCAATGAGGTTCTGCTAAGTTAATATAGACCAGTTTCAAATAAGAATGGTAGATAAACAATGAATTCCAATCATCATATACTTTATGCTTATTTATATAATGTGGTATTTCTTTACCTTGTTAACTCAAACTCTTGATGGACCTGGAATGGGGAGAGATTCTGCTAAAACTTCATCACACTCACCATCACTTGCTTCATCACAATCAGGTTCACTTTCACTGTCTCCGTGATTAATAACAATTTGTACCCAATCTTGTGTACTCCTCACCTCCTTATCATAGAATTTTTCTATTGCAGTCTCTGCATGTTTAACATAATTGGCCTATTCTTCTGCTGTTACTTAAATATATTTATTAATTTTTCAGAACACATTTTACAAGAAACACTTATTATAGAATTTTAGGTATTCTAATATCAAATTTCATGAAATATTATGATTTATGTTAACCTGATTTAGTGCCTCTTCCCACACCACTTTGGACAGATCAAAACCTCGACCTTTCCTCGATACTACATTTTTATCATAAAACCTCTTTGCATCCGACCACACATGCTCAATTGCATTAAAGATGCAATGGTATGGGGGAGTTCTCAAAACATTATGACCCTCTTTCTTTCACATTTCATCAATTGTATACCTGTTGATTAGAATTTTTCATTTATGAACAAATTGCCAATCACAAATGCACACATCCGAAACTTGTTATATCAAATAAACCAAGCACAGGTAATAACATTCAGAAATTATCAATATTAGCAATAACTACACAACAGAATGCAATACTATTAATATGAAGAAAATAATATCTTGTTACCTTCTCATACTCTCAATATGTACTTTACAAATGACCCTCAATTCACCAACAGATGCTTCTGGATTAAAATGAATGTTTCTTATTTAACCAATCCTGCCAAAAAGACAAAACAAAAGAGACATATCGCAACTTGTCTATGAAACAATTAATGAAAAAAAAAGGAATATTATTATACATGTAATTCATCCTTTCTCCATCTGGATATGGGAGTTGGATCTAACAATCTGGAGTGATACAGAATGTTGTCCATAACAATTAAACACAGTCCCATATTTCTAATAGCAGGAATAAACGCTTTCTTGACCCAATTTTCAAATTTCTTTCCATTCATTGCATCATGGTAGTCTTGGCCAGTCTGCAACATGGTATGAAAGATTAACCCCACATCTGAACAAAGAAGTTAGTACACTTCATATGGAAAATAAGAATAATAACAAATTATTACACATCCATACCTGGTACAAATCCACTCACACTACTAGCGTGTAAAATAACAATACAACCCCCTTCGTCAGGTCTACGAAAAATCCTTTTAGATGACAATGGGTCCATCGAAGTGTGACTGTTTTCCTAATACATTACATAATTATACACAACATGAAGAGACACAAGAACAATCACAAGAATGACTAAATTCTATGACATGAAATAAGTCTGGGGAAAACACAATAGAAATGATTTGCAAAATTATGTACATAAATGAGCTGTAACTGAACAAAGAATATGAAGATATAATAGCAGGAATGTAAGAAAATGTTTACCATTCTCAAAAATCCATGTCTCATCCAAAAATATAACTCATTTAGGAGATGCACAATTCTTATTCTTCAAGTAAATTTGCCTATTGTGAAATTTGGAAATGTGCTATATGGAAATTATAACATGTTTCCCTGAGATGAGCATAACCACCACCTTTCCCCTATTTAAAACCTAAATCCTTCAAAACGCATTTAAGAGAACTTTCAGATCCACAAAAACCAATAGTGTCATCATTTCTAATTTCTCCATACAATTTCTTCACAGTAACATGGTGTCTGCAAAATGTAACTTATAAATATATAAATGGTCAAATATAACATTTTGGTGACATCAAGATACGAAAAAAAAAATGATGCCATATTACAACAAATTGCAATTCTGAAAATATAAGTCTTATTCGTCGTTTATTATTATTTACAGTAATTATAAAACTTATAGCTTTAACATGCAATAAACAGTAATTTCGGGATTCTAACCTTTTTGCAAATGCTGGTACACTCCTGCCAATTGCTTCTCTCGCAAACCCATCAATACCAGTAATGGGTTTTGATCGCTTTCTCTTCTTCCCAGGTGTAACCATTATCACGTTCCTTTCCCACTTAAAAATGAAGGTTTGGACAGTTCTCTGCGTGAGCTAAAACGTGAAATCTACATAAATCTGTCACTATTGTCTCTAAAAATACACATGGTATGCATTTAAAACTTACAAAGTTCTGGCAACTCTTCTAGTTAAATCTGTCTTCGTCACACACACGCACACACATCCTCTTCTCTTGCTTCTTTTTATATAATGTATATAATAGGTTTGTTCCAGCAGCAAATTCCTAACAGTTCGGAACGGTTCCGAGTTCTCTCGGGATTTCCTCAGTGCGCATGCGCGGAATTAAGGACGGTTCCGAACCGTTCGGGATTGTTTGCTGCTGGAATGCTTTTTACACGCCATAGTTTAAAGTGGGGTGTAAGAGGTGGAAAGCGTCTCGAATAGCCTCTTCCACTCAAATGTCAACCTTGCCTGCAAGTGGTGCACTCTGCTATTGCTGAAGAGGCTCTGACGACCGAGTATCTCCCGGAATAAGGAGATCCCCCTGACAAGTGCCAACAGCCTCATTGGAGGATTGATGAGCAGACAGGTACTAGGGCACCTTCTTGCCCTTGAAATGGGAAACCATTCCTAAAGGCGGAAGAACTGCAAGGTCAACGGCATAGGATGCGGAAGGCAGGGGGAAACCACCGCATTAAAGATCCTACTGGTATCCCTAGTATAAAGCAACTCATGAAGGAAGGTTTGAAGGTTAAATTCTCCGGAAGTAAAACAGTTCCGCATTCGGATTTCCGGGCTGGGACAACTCAAAAAGCTCTAGACATGGAAAATATCAAAGATTAGGAAAATAGGAACATGGAATGTTAACACATTACTGAAGGTGGGGAAGTTGGAAAACCTGAAAATGGAAATGAAAAGATTAAAAATAGATATCCTATTTCTGAAATGAGATGGCCTGGCACGGGAGACTTTTGATCAGACGACTACAAAATAATTTATTCGGGGACAGAAGATGGACCAACCGGAGGAAAAGGAGTAGGAGTGATTATGGAGAAGTCTATGGGACTTAGAAAAAGCAGGATATGTGCAATATAGTGATAGGACAATTCTAGTCAAGATAAATACAGAACCAAATAATACAATTATAATTCAAACATATAAGCCAACTACAAATGAAGACGAGGAGGAAATTGAAATAATTTACGAAGATCTGAATCACATGATAGAAGGAACACGAGCAGAAGACAATGTAATCATTCTGGGAGATATGAATGCTACGGTTGGAGAAGGAATAGAGGGAACAACTGTTGGGAAGTACGTACTGGGAGTCAGAAATGAAAGAGGGGCACGATTGATAGAATTCTGCACTAGAAATAAATTAGTCATAACAAATACACTTTTCAACCATCACAAGAGAAGACGCTACACTTAGAAAGCTCCTGGAGACATGAGAAGAGCACAGTTAGATTACATAATGGTAAAGGAAAGATTTAAGAACCAGGTGCAGATATCGCTAGTGATCATAATTTAGTCATGATGCAAGCGGAACGTAAATATAAGAAAATCATTAAAAGGAAGGCTGAGTATTTACAGGTGACAAAACTTAAAATACCAAGTATTAGAGAAGATTTTTTCAAAGAAGAACAGACGAAATAGTAGAAAGAAATAATGACATACTAAACAAACCAATAGAAAGTCAATGGGGAACCACGAAAGAGGAAATATTGAAAACTGCTGAAAAACGAAAATGAAACCAAAAGGAAAGCATGGATAAGTGAAGTGGTAGAAATGATAACTGGAAGAAGAAAGATAAAAAACAGCACAAGCGAAGAAGGAAAACAAGAGTGTAAAAGACTAAGAAATGAAATTAATAGGAAAAGCAGGAGGGACAAAGAAAAATACTTTGGTATTATATGTGACGAAATAAAGGGAACTTAAAGCTAATAATTTGGAAAAAGCATATGGAAAAGTAAAGCATTTTTTGGAAAGAAAAAAAGGAAGGCATGTGGCATTGAAGATAAAAATGGACAATATATATAAGAAGAAAAGGTGGTAAAGAGGTGAAAAGAATATCTTGAGAGCCTTTATGGAGATGAGATGAACGAGAATGTATTAGAGAAAGACCAGTCAGAAGAGGAGAATAAAGGAGACCACATACTAAAATCAGAGTTTCAAAGAGCATTGAAAGATTTAAAGGGCAAAAAAGCACCAGGAGTAGATGGAATCCCTGCGGAGTTGTTAAGCAACTGTGGAGAAAAGGCGGAAAATATAATGTATAGAATGATATGCAAAATGTATGAAACTGGAGTAGTACCAACTGATTTTACTAAATGAATAATAATTCCAATCCCAAAGAAAGCAGAAGCACAAACTTGTGACCAATTTAGAACATTAAGCTTGACAACACATGCATCTAAAGTTCTTACTCGTAGTGTTATGAACGAATAACCAAACGTCATAATCACAAGGGATATACAGGGGGTGATAGTGTGTTTCAACTAGCCTGGGAGATTAAGGTTAATTTAAGATTCTTTTGCGGAATCGCCTCGATTTTAACAAATTCACATTTATTACATAAATACATATATCTCTTACAATTTACATTTGCTGAATTACGATTAAGAATGGCAAACAACAAAATTGAAATTATCTGTTGTGGGCAGATAATGCTTTGCGGATAACAAGTCCTACAGAGTTATAATTATACGAAATATAAATACTTCCTTATAGTGAAGTTCCCATCCCGTTTCCCATTTATACAGAATGACAAAGGTATATACAAAGTTGAACTGTGACTGGTAAGTCTACACACAAAAAAAGCCCCTCCTTTCCCGAGTTTTCGGGAAAATACCCCCCTACATCAACTAAATGACATTAAATAAGATACCTGCTTGTTACATGAGTGGTTAAGAATAACCGATAAATTGCAGGATTTTTAAGTTAATATCAGGAACAGTTTTCCTGATATTTATCCTCATATACGAGGAAATGTTTTAGTTTACGATTGTTCAAGACTCAAAGGTCTCCGAACAAAAGATCTGGTTAGACACGAGATGAATAATTATAACTTGTCTTCTCATGCGGTTGACCTCGCTGTAGCGCTGGCTGGCCTGGCGAAGATCTTGTATGATGATTGTGGTTCCAACTGCTTCTGGCTGGTAACCAAGACAGTAGTGGTCGCTTACTTTGAACACGCTACTGAAACTTTAGAATAATATGAGAGCAAATGTGCTCATGGTTTGTGCGCGGTACAATGTTTAGTACGCATACAACACGAGTATGATTCCATAAAACGGTAATCATTGTCCAAAACGTTTCTAACTATGTTAGCATAGTAACACAACACGAAAATGATTTGACAACACTCATCCCTATGTGCGGGAGTCACGACGACCTACGTAGTATTTGACATCACGACGAGCTGCCTCTGAACGAGACAGACTGAATGCGTTATAACATAATGCTTGAAAGTTTACAATCGGTGTAGTCTAAATCGAGTATAATGGTTACATCACGACAGGCGGTGATGGACACATGTCCCTAGTCATAAGACTGACGAAGAACTAAATGGATAGTAACACCACGAAGAGCTTCGTCTGAATGCGTATTGAGTGGCTGGAGACAACCGTATTTATAAGCCGAGCACAGAACATGCATAGTAAACACGTTCAGAAATGGTGCTCAGAGAGCGTGCATAATGACTCATGGAACTTGCACAAGGGTTCGTTCATGAATCTTAGTTCATGGAATATATACAATGTTTTGTGGTATCGATAGTATTGAATACTTCGACTGCATGTAGATTCAATATCGATAAGTATCGATATAGTTTGCTCTCGATTAGCGCCTAATTTGAAACAATTACAGACACTGGATAATCATAAATAAATATACATAGTTATAAACAAATATAAATAGTTAATAACAAAATAAATGATTAACAACAATTACAATTTGCAACCCCTTACAAACGTTTGGTTTGTAACACGTAGTATCCTTAGAAGAATAGAAAAAAATCTTGAGGACTATCTAACTGATGACCAATTCGGATTCAGAAGAGGCATGGGAACAAGAGAGGCTATATTAACTAAAAGGGAAATAATTGAAAAAAGGAATAGAAAAAGAAAGACAACATCTATCATTCGTATATTTAGAGAAAACCTTTGATAACGTGAATTGGAATATTTTGTTCAAATTGCTAAAGAAGGTGGGAGTCTCTTACAGAGATAGAAGAAGAATACATAGTTTATATAAGAATGAGAAGAAAACAATAAGATCTGGTAATAACCAGGAAGAGGTAGAAATAAAGAAAGGAGCAAGACTTCTTTATTAAGTAATATTCGTTCCACACGCTCGATGCAGAAAGAACAATCATAAGAGCAAACGAATTGATTCTTTTCAGAGATTGGCAATGGAATCTATTTCGAATACCTTGCCAACATAACACGAGGTACACTTAACATTACTCTTAAGCGGCCCATACACGCACAATATTATTGCGCAAGTATATTGCACAATATGATTGAAATTTTTCCACAGACAATATTATTGCGCAACAGTCGGATTTGTACAATGAAATTGAATCGTGTGGAGATGATATTGAAGGTTGTGCAAAATATTGTGCAAGGTTGGCTACAGACGTTCAATATTCTATTGCCAGTCCGTTTTAATATTTAGTACTTGTCGGAACAGTGAACATGTTGAGTGACACCGAACTTCGCTGCGTTTTGATCGCCGTGAGCAGAAGTGTTTAAAAAAAGGAGAAGACACGACAACGTCGGAAGTGGGCCAAACAGTGGTTGCTGAACCGAGAGAAGTACACTCATGAACTGAGATGACTCAATGAGCTGAGAATGACTGAGCCGAATGATTTCCGAAACTTTCTCGGCATGGATGCTGAAATGTTTGATGAATTCCTGACTTTGGTTGCTCCTCGGATTGAGAGAAGGGATGCTATTATGCGAAATTCTATTCCTGCGATTCAAGATATGAAGTTTTCGGCTGCTGTTTCATCGCAGTCAATTGGCCACATTGTTATAGAATCGTGCGCAGCTCTGATTGACAGCCTCAAGGAATACATAAAGGTAAGCACTTTTAAAAACATACTTAGGTAACTGAAAAACTGCGAACTTTTTAATAAACTAAGAAAACTTTGACATAGACATTTGGCATTAACTGGGAGAATAACTTTCTATACTTGTTGAAAATTAGCGAAATAGGATCTTGTGTTCTGCGTACCGACTTCTGGATCATAGTAGCAGTATGAAGGGAGAGACTGGACACTGAATGGGGTAGACGTACGTGAGGAGTTATTAATAATCACCGAGTCACGGTGTAATGTCCCCATTTGTCCTTCGAATAATATATCATTAATAGCCTTCTTTGTAAACAACTGCTGAGATGGCTCCATTTTTTTAGTTCCACTGCAGCTATTGTATCGTATTTGTCAGGTGGTTTTTGTAGGCGTTTGCAAGCCATTTCCATCAGCTCTTCAGATATCTCCTTTCTTCTTTTTCTTCTCGGGAGGTCCAAGTTGAGCCTGCAAAAACAAAAGCCAGAACATCACTATTCCTCTAATACATATTTATTAACTTATTTATTCAATTGGTTCTTCTTTTCAGGTACCAACAACAGAAGAAGAATGGAAAGAAATCGCGCGAGACTTATATGATCGGTGGAATCTTCCGAACTGCTTGGGGGCAGTGGATGGTAAACACGTTGCAATAAAGAAACCCCATCACTCCGGATCGCCTTACTTATACTACTAGAATTTGCAGTATTGTGGTGATGGCAGTAGTGAATGCAAATTATGAGTTTATCATAGTTGATGTGGGAATCAATGGACGAATATCAAACGGCGGTGTATTCAGTTACACGGGAGAGCATTCTCAAATAAATCACTGAAAACCCAGGAACCTGCACAATTGCCGAACAGTGGGAAAACGTTGCCATTCGTTTTGTTGGGGGACGACGCTTTTGCAATGACGGACAATTTCATGAAACCCTACCCTCAAGCAAGATTATCTTTGGATAAAAAAATTTCAATTATCCATTAAATAATAGTCTTGGCATGTTGTTATTTACATAACTATTTACGAAAACGCCAGCCACGAACCTACATTACTAGGAGTGATGTAGATGATGAGGATTTACAAGCCGGCACTCTCACAGGAGGAGCATGGAGAGAAGCGGTTGCCAATGAGGGAACACCTCTTCAGGCAAGTGCCTCCAGAAACGCACCATCAAGTGCAAAGTCTGTGAGAGATACCTATTGTCATTTCTTCAACAATGAAGGCCAGTTATCATGGCAATTGAAAGCTGTTTCATGAAGTAAACTGAACTGTACCTATAGCAGCTACTTTTACTTGATGATTTGTACCATTCTCATTGTATTTTACCTGATGTATTTGTATTCTAATTGATGATTTGTATTCACAATATCAAGTAACTGCAAATAAAAAAATAAAAATTAATGCAGATTAGAAATAAAATACTTACAGTGCCCTCTGAAGTAGTTCGCCCATCATTTGTATTATCACTGTCCTCGTTTCCTACATCACAAAGAGGGGGTCCAGAGTCGCGAAACGGGTTCATCGTACTGGTTGAAGCGGTTGGTGATTCCTGGTTTTGAAGAAACTTCATTTCTTCGAAGAACCACAATGAAGCTTCTACGTCCTCTGCACCAGCACCACTTTTTTCTGCATCTCGAATCCTCTTCAGTTCTTTGCGGATGTTTGACCGCAAAGAATTAATTCTGTTTTACAACTTTTTGTTTGTCGGCGTCAGGAAAATTTTCATGGTATTTCTCTATTAGCATGTCGTACTGTTCATTTTTTCCCCAGGTTAGTGTACTCCTTGTACTTGACATCCCATAAACCCGGGAGTGAACGATAAACTTCAATAAATTCAAGAATAAATTGCCTATCGGCGATTTTTACAGCCATCGTGACACGTTCCAGCACCACTTGTTGACACCGACTGACTCCATATTGCACAATATAACCTATAGATGATGCAATATTTTCCAACATTGCGCAAAAGTATCTGAAGTTTTTGATTTCGTACAATATATTGCACAACCTTTCAATACCAGAAACACACGTTCAATTTTATTGCACAACCTCCAATATTGCGCGTGTATGGACCGCTTTATAGACGGCGAAGTAAAAGCGTTGGCTACGTTGAATTCATGTTTTGTACCAACATCAAGCCAGTTAGGCAGACAATAAATAAATAAATAATTTACGGTCAAGAGAGCTGTTACAAACTGCGTAGGGCCACATCGAGGACAATAAAATAATTTATTGCAACTAATACACAATTTACTCATGAACACTGTGCATTTCCGTTCCCGTATTTTTTTATAAAGTTTCATTTCAAAAAGCAAAGTATCGTGATTTTTACTTCTGCTTTACTTATAGTTGGAGAGGGAGTGCGAATTTAGTGTTATTTGTAAATACTTGTGTTTATTGTGAACAGGCTAGGCTCAGGAAACAGGATAGGGCGAAAAGGTCTGAAGTTTGAAGCTTGAAGTAGTGTGCATAGAACATCGACCACGCAGCGCCACCAGCTATATATTTACTGTTGCGCTCAATAGATGGCTACTTGGTCGTGTTCAACCATCTCCTATTGGCTGCTAGTGTTCGCCTTTGTTCGTTACATTCTGCGTGCGCTGTAGTGCGTTGTACTTTGTTTGCCGAAGTTCTCGTATACGTAGTAGTGCAAAGTAAACGTCATGTCGCGTATTTTTGTATGTTGTGTCCCGGGGTGTTTCAATAAAGTAGACGGTAACCCAGACTTTGCTTTCCTAGGCTTCCTTACCCCTCCAGAAAGGTAAGTTATTCTTGTTGCCTTAACGCCACTGCCCACGTGGGCAGACGTACTTAGCTCAGTCACTTTGCTGCGATTATTGTTGCTTATTTATTTATAAATATATTTGTTACATTCTCTTGTAGACGAAAACAATGGTTAAATAGTCTTGGCCTCACGGGTGTGCTCCGCACATTTTACTCCGGACGACTTCCATGGTATGTTAATTGAAAACGAATGTTACATGAAGTATTGTACAAAAATTTATTATCTATAATATCTAAGTAATATATTGATGAATGAAACCTGTGTATGAAATGATGAACATAAATATTGTTGCACCACATAACCACATACGTATTATTATGTGAATACCGACTGATAATGCTGTTTTCTTGTGATATTTTCCAGATGTGATGATGACCCAAAGAATGATTTCATGACACCACTTCCAACAACGAACGTGACGCTGAGTCTGAGTCTAATCAATTGTCAACTGTTGGGAACAGTTCTGTCGATTTTTCTTTTGCTAATGCAAGTGTCATGTGTCCTGGTGGTGCAAGGTAGCTAACCGGGAAATGAAAGCTTGTTTATATGTATATATTTCTAATCACAGGAAGGTGCTTTATATGTATATTTAGTGTATTTTGTATTTGTGTATATAGTCTTTGTGTTGTGCTAACTGGAGTAAATGGCCATTCCTTTCAATGGGTAATAAGTGATACTTTGCTTTGGAGTCCCTACATGTCTTCACATACAATAGAACCTCGATTATCTGCGATAATGGAGGGGAGGGGTCCCACGGATAAATGAAAACCACGGTTAATCGAAACACTTTATTTAATGAATTTTGTACATAAATATGTATACATGAGTGTGTAGAGTGTCACGTTACCAGCGGTTGAAATATGAAATTATCAGTCTTCATATCGTGTGGTTTGAAATTATTTTTCTTACTTCATTTCTAATATTTCTCAAATTCATTACGTCCTGGAAGTCAAAATTTTATTGGTACCTGAGGGTCTCTGTCTCTAAGTTTCGAGGAACCTACGTACAACTGTGGAAAAAGTAGGAAGTACTTGGATTTATATATGATGATACATTTATTGTCAAAAAAGGAGTACAAACTTTGTATGACTACGTGAAGGACAATTAAATAATTTACCCTATAGTAGAAATTGTAATTGAAATTATTTTTTTGACGGAAGAGCGAGCACCATGGTTAATCGAAGTTCTACTGTATCATGTTTTGTATATGCATGCAGACATATGTAGTCTGTGATTAAAGGAACATAAGAGTACAAATCAGTGGGCCTATCACATCATGGATGACATTAACTACGAATAATTAGTATTGTTGTTAAAGGTGGTATGGCATACTAGTCTTCTACCTCTGGTGAAACTGGTTCAAACCCTGTCTGATCCAAGATTATGAAGGGAGGATCCCTCTCATTCCACAATAATTTTCATCAGTCGCCCTCATGCCATTCATGTATTCCTCAAGGGCGCTAATAATCTAGATGTTGGCAAGCCATAAAGGTCTATAATAATAATAATAATGATGATGATGATGATGATGATGATGATGATGATGATGTATCGCTTGCCTCAGTGAGGTATGTCAGGAAGGGCATCTTGCACCATTGAGATTTCCCTGTTAAATCAGAGGCATTGTTGTCTTATTTGGTGTGTAAAAAATTGTAAGTGGAGAGAGTAATCTACATCACTCAATATGTATTTTATTGTTAACATGGTTTGTACTCTTGTGTTGGTGTCTTGGTAGTAAAGTGTTCAAACATGTTCAAGTACAAGATGCAGTGTGTAGAAGAGTTACATTTTTCATTTAGCCATATAGTATATTGTGGTGTTTGTAACTAGGTAATGTTTTTTTTTACCATGAGACTGATAAATCTAGTCACGTTATCCTGTGGATATATAAAAGGTTTTATGGTATACTTTTATTTAAATTCAACATTGGCATTGGTACAAATTTTGTGAATTTCTTATTGTGAAGTCAGTCTTCTCACAGATATTCTCAGGTTGACAGACCTCTCCCATTTCCTTGATGATGAGCGACAACACTACCACCTGCGCCACCGCTGGGGCTGTTTGTTGATAGAGTATTGTTAGATGATACTGGCTGATTGTCTTCATTTCTTTATCAATTATTTCTATTTCACCTTCATACGATTTGTGATATGTAATTCTCTCATGCAATGAGCAGGGGTATTTATAAAGCAAAACTAACATTCCATTGACTGCTTTCTATACAGCCAGTGGAGAAGGTAGGAATTTAATCACATTTCCCCGCGAGTTTGATAAAATTGTATCACTTTTATGGATTTACCTGCATTTTTGCTCATGTGACTTGTTTTATCAGTCTCATTTATTTATTTATTATTGATCCGAATAGTTAGTGGATATACATGAATGAGTACCTTATTGCAAGTATACACCATTTTTGTATACTGGATCGTGTTTCCATTCATATGAGAATGTCGTGTAATCTTACTATGAATAAATAAAATAAAGAGCAAGTACGTAGTTTCTTTGTATAAATTTCCTGTCAATTGTGTCCTGTTTTCATTTTCTGTTTCAAAAGTGTAGTAAAATATTTCAGTTATACATCGTGTTAATTATTCACAAATGTTAATTTTTGTAGAGAAAGTATTTTCAGCTAATTTTTTGAGAAATGTTGAAGCATGAGATCGGGGGAGGGTGGTGTACAGTACCTGGAAGGGAGAGGGGGTACAGTACCTTGAAGGAGAGGGTAAGAACTGCCATGCGCCCTGGTGGCCGCTTTTAGAACTAGGCTTGGAGAGTAGTTTGCGTAGAACAATGTTAGGAGCGCTGAAAGCAGTAACGCACTGTTAGTACGCGAGAGGGCGGTCTGGTTTATAGTCCGTGGAACAGACTGTTACAATTCCGTGGTACAAACTGTAACTTTGGAGTTATATAATTAAAGCTGGTTTTTTTCAGCTATTTTAAACAACTTGTTTTAGAAACTAGAACATAAGCAGGTAAGTGTTCTCACTTGCAGATGTAACCTAAACATAATTTTTGTCAGGTATTGTTAATCGAAACCTACGTGGAACAAGACTTAATATGGTATCGTTGACTTTTGTGAAGTTAGTTGAATTTCTTGTTGTTGAGATGAGGTTTGAGTGATATTTCATTTCGTGCTATTATGATGTAAGCCCATTGAAATTGAGATGATAATAAACTATTGCTTTTTTCAGATTGATGGTTATTGTACACAGAATGCATCGCAACTGCAGTGTGATGCAAGTCCAACTATAGGAGTGAAAAGTGTTTGTGACAGCTTTTGCTCTTCCAACATTTGAAGATTTGAAATCTAAGTGGCCTCGGAAAATACTCACAAATTTTAGTGGATTGATGAATCTATCCTATTGCGTGTATAAAACATTTTTCTGAGAGAACATTATTAGAGCTGACAAGAATGTTGTAAAGGAAGAGTTTAAAGAGTATGAGAGGAAAATTCCATTATTTGAAAGATTGTGCAGTTTCGTGTATTAAAAATGTTCCTAAAAGATTAGCGGATTTGGTCAATATAGGCAAATGAGTGGATTAAATTCATATCAATTACCTGCAGCTTCGTGAATGTGAGCTAAAATTGATATTTCAGTCAACAGTTTTGTTAGTCAGGAAGAATGCAAATATTGCATTGCAAACTCTTCTACAATGTGGTGAGTCATGTCAAGAGGCAGTCGAATTAACTCCTTTTATCTCCATTAAGAGGATGAATTTTAAATTCATTATGCACCAGAGGAGTTGCTACCAATTCTTTTGCATTGATGGTTATGTAGCCAGATGAGAACTTGGGCAACAGAAATATGAAGTGTGTGTGACATGGCTACGGTGCAACGAGACAGTTGATGTGGAAATGTCATCTGAATTTATTTTGATTGAAGCATTAGATAGAGGAAATTTGATGTCTCCTTCCAAAATGTCATTGAAGTGCATATGTGTTGTGTTGTATGTCCTGCAGATCATAGTGGATGATTTTAAGAAAGAATTTGTTGCTTCGGGGAATGACTTCACAAATTTCAATACTGAAATTGGCTTCGTAATAAAATTCCCCTTCACAAAATAAAGATTCAGGTTTGTTTCACAGGAAAACAGGACAAGTTTATTTCCGATTAACATGTAACAAATATAGAAATAAATATATGTGTGCCGAACGACAGCAGGCACGCAAGATAGAATGATTTGTCGGCTCTTTCCTGAAGAGGGAGTTCAAATTGTTCTCTGCCGTAACTCATTGATCTTGGTGACTTGAGGCAGACGTCTTGTAGTGATGGTTCTATCTGGACACGAAATTACAGGATTGAGGTACGTCTCATCGTTGTAGGTGCGGTTGAACTAATAATAGTTTCCTCGCGGCGGTGTGCCAGCGTGTGACGTGTACACGGACTGGAAGAAGAGCGATGTGTCCTGTGCGCAAGCTTCGCGTAGAATGAGAATTCTTGACTTTATCAACAACTTACCTCTCTATGGCGACGGTTGTTGGCACCAACATTTGTCTGTCTAGAACTTTCCTAATAGAGTTATATTCTAACTTGATCTGTTGAATTTAGTTATGCGCACCTTGGGTTATGCACATGGTTATACGCTCTCTAGGTCGTATACGCTCTCCGGATTCATGGAGCGTTTATGCACCAATGTTTATGTGGCCTGATCACATGTGTTGGCCTTGGTTGTCATGTAATATAAACACATTATGGCGTCTTGCGTGTTGTAGCATCTTGCTATGGGGGTTGAGTGTCTTATGACAATATGTAGAAGTTAGTGGCAACGGCTTCTACATCACTCCCCCTGCATGAAAAAAAAACTGTCCATGCTCTTGTGCTCTAGAGTGTTGTTGTTATTTCTCTAGTGTTATCTGCTGGAACTGACGGGATCCTCGAAGTTGGCAGAATCTTGTAAACATTCGATAGAAACTCCAGTTGATAGACAGGATAAGGTAGTTCGTGGAGCTTACAAGCACATGTTTAGTTGACAAACGTGTTTTGCTCGCATGAAAATTTGCTGGGGCGTGGAGAAAAAAACCTTTGATTTTAAAGGAAAAACTGTCCACGCCCTTCTTAGTGATTGATTGCGTTGAGTAACTCTGTATGTGGTCCTTTTGACTAGTACGTGGTCCTCTTGACATTCTTGTCTTGTTACGGGCGTCCAGTTGACGGTTTGCAGGGTGTGGCTACTTGCAGGATGTTTTCACCCAGTTGGCAGGAGATGCTGGCAGGAACGCCGGTTGAGAGGAAGTGTTGGGATGGACCAGGATAGGAGATGGCTCCTTTCAGGATGTTGGGATGAACCAGGTCCAGTGGCAGGATCAGGAGAGGAGATGGTAGCGCCTTGCAGGATGTGGGCTAGCTCTGGGTTCATCTCATCAGTCATCATAGCGGCAATGTGTTTTAAAACGAAATATGTATTAGTGACATGTTTATGTAGAGTCTGCCGCACAAGTTCGTTGGAGAGTTAAGGAGCTGGATAACATGTTTTATCTCCAGAGGTTGTTATGCTTGTCACTCAAAATTCACCATTCCAATTGTGATAGTCATTCAGTTAAACTGTATGATTTCTCAGTTCATGGTTAAGTTCATTTCTATTAATACAGTCATTTTTCTGTGATATGAAAAAAAATTCCATTTCCGATATTGAATTTGATTTTTGGAAGTTACGCGCATGCTCTACAGTGATATACATAATTCTGGGATACAGACTACAATTGACCTGTGTGTTTACTTTATCGTAGCTGGTAGGTCTTGTAGCTTTGGTCTAGTCACCTTTTACAGAAGAAAAACATAATTAGTTACATTGATAGTTTCAGTGATTGTAAATATTGATAGACTCTTGCAGTGACAATGTTGTAGCTCTCCGTTTTTGAGTGTGGTAGCATTGTTGTCACTGCATCTGCGGCGCGCTGCAGCGTTGTTGAGCTCAATAGTAATAGTGGCAATTATACTGTGCTGTAAAAACAGAAAAACATGGGTTTGTTATTTAATTGTTTCCGTTTGCGGTAAAACGGAGTAATTTCCTTGGGAATAGTAAAGAATGCAGAGTTGTCTTCTTGTTCTAACTTCCCGTTGGTTCTGGCAATTCCTGGAGAAATTACACCAGTGGAATGCCTTTTTATTTGTACGAGCTGTGTGCTCTTCGCGTGGCTCGGCGGTAGGTACAGCTTTTTGTTTAATCTTTTTCGAGTGCGTGGTCTCGTGTGTTTTCGAAATCGATAACCTTTGATCCAAGGTTGAGTGTCCTTTATCGAATACTTTCGATATTGTTTTCGTTGGATCCTTTAAAGATTTTAGTTTTATGGGATGCTCTTCTACAGTCCCGCATGTAACTTTGTCAGTTTCGTTGGTTGGTTTCTTTAAGATCGACTTCGATGCTTTCAAATTTGGTTTCGGATAATGTAGTATAGGCGGCTTAAGTACTTAACTTGTTTTTGATGAAGATGACATTGGTACTCGTGTTTGATCAGAAGCGTGTGTTTGTTGACATGAGGCATGCAACTTTTTGCAATGGGCCGTGTGAATAGGAGAATTTTCTGTTTTATATGCACACTGAGTGCTGCAATGTCGAGCTTGTTTGCCGAAATTAGAGTGATACCAGCACATTTGATTAGATTTCATCGCGCGTGGACGAACATTTCGCTGGTTTCTCCGAATTTTGCTAGTGATGCTGGCAGCTGTCGCGTGTTGACTTTGAAAATAGCAAGGAGTTAAACATCGTTTTGCGTGGGTAGCAAATGTGATGTGGTACCAGCAAGTGTCCGATCGCGTTTCGGATCGTGGACTGAATTTACGTTATCCATGCTGTACATTACGTTGAAATAATGTTGTTTGTTATTCGGTCACTTGCTTGGTTAAGTTGTCCAAGCTTTGTATAATATTTCATTACAGGATCTGCAGTTGCTGTCGTGTTACAAATACTCGTTACGTCGCAAATTTGAACAGGAGTATTAACATGAGCGGCTGCTACGGTTTCTGTAGTGACTGCTACGTCGTGAGTGATCGTTGTGTCAATAATTTTAACAGGAATATCCGGTGTAGCCCGAGTAGCTTCCATGGTATTAGAATTGGGGAATGCTGCAGCAATTCTGTCGGCGAGTTCTGCTTGTTCTGACAGGTCTCTTGCATATCCCAATGCCAAGATAGCTCGAATTTTAACTGGTATGGCTTTTAGCCGTATTTCTGCCAAAAACGAGTCATATAGTAGTTCGGTTCCGGCGAGATTTTGGAGGTGGCGAAAGGAATTGTGAAAGTGTACGATCACCGATTGCTTCCGCAGATAGGATATCGTCAATTGTAGTTCGCGGGTTGGTGAACCGATTAACCAAAAATTGTTTTAGACATTCGTACGACCTGCTGTTGTTGGGTGTCAGTAATTCCATGTCAATGCCGTCGATTACGGAGCTGTCCAAGTGTGAATAATGGTTATGTGCTTGACTAACGGGGAGCTGATTCCTCGCGCGTTGAACTGTATTTCCGCGTACGCGAACCACTTTTCCGGGTGGTCTTGCCAAAAGCTTGGAAGTCGTATTATCGCGGTCTGGTCTGCCGAAAAAGTGGTGAGAGACTGCACGTTTTCATTAGACATTGTGAAATTGTAGTAAATTTACTTGTATGAATTGAAAATAACAAATGACAAACTACATAGCAACGCAAAACATAATGTTACACAATAGACTGAAAATAAACTGAAAGAATTACATTAGCATTGATTAAAGACAAAACTTGTAATATATATACCTTGTGAGCGCGAAATTTTTTTTTACTAGGAGTACTATTCCAATGGAGCAAAATTTATCGTGAAATCACGACGCGTAGCGGAGAACGATATGTCCTGTGCGCAAGCTTCGCGTAGAATGTGCCATCGCTCTTCGTCCAGCCCGTGTACACGTCACACGCTGGCACACCGCCGCGAGGAAACTATTATTAGTTCAACCGCACCTACAACGATGAGACGTACCTCAATCCTGTAATTTCGTGTCCAGATAGAACCATCACTGCAAGACGTCTGCCTCAAGTCACCAAGATCAGTGAATTACGGCAGAGAACAATTTGAACTCCCTCTTCAGGAAAGAGCCGACAAATCATTCTATCTTACGTGCCTGCTATCATTCGGCACACAGATATTTATTTCTATATTTGTTACATGTTAATCGGAAATAAACTTGTCCTGTTTTCCTGTGAAACAAACCTGAATCTTTATTTTGTGAAGGGGAATTTTATTACGAAGCCAATTTCAGTATTGAAATTTGTGAAGTAATTCCCCGGAGCAACATAAATATAATTGGTAGATACCGAACTGATAAAAGCTCGCAACCTTTTGATTCAACGCGATCATAGCTTTCGCTAAACACCAAATAAATATAATTGTTGACTCCTGACGCAATAAGAACACGCAAACCTTCTGATTCAACGCGATCAAAGCTTTCGCTAAACACCACATAAATATAAAATATGTTTGTGTTCCCATATCATTAGTGACAAACTTACAGAATGTTTCTTACAGAAGCTGTAAAATCCTATTGAACAATTTTGTGAAATAAGAGAATACACATTTTGACAACATCAATGCTGAGAGGAAACAAAAAATTCAGAGCTTAATTGGACATTACTCACAATAATATTGAGTTCCAAATTATTAAAGTCGATTGCTCTGTAATTGGTTTATGGAATTATGCTGTTGGTTAATATTTGTTTGTGTATATTATTGTGTAATAATCCAGCTTATTTTATTCATTTTCTCTCTTTCGATATTGTGTGTTCATTATTTTCATTAAATCTGTTTTGTGGTTTGAAGAAAATTTTGATTTATTTCATTTCTCTCTCCTTTTATTTCCAGTTGTCCTGTGTAAAGCAGGTACTTTCATTAATTCTTAATACTTAGCAGTATGAAGTTATTTTATTTTAGTTCTTATTAGTACAATATTAAGTATCAGTTGTACTTAATGTTATATTTGATTTAGTTTTGACTCCATGCTTGAGGGTTCTTTTGTAAGTACTGTCTTACTGACTGTCAGTGTGGCCTGTGTTGATAACCAAATCCTTGAACTTTGAAATCTATTGTCCTTGAAAAAATGCAAAAACTTTTCATTGTTTCAGCTTGTAAAAATGTCATATTGTTAAAAAATGCAAAAACAAAGTTGGACAACAAATATTTAGGTACAATTAATATACTATGTAATACAAAAGTAATCACACTCATAAATTAGTAATTATCATCCAAAATATCACTAGTTGTAACAAACAAATATTTTGTTAAAAAGAAATATTGGCAATTACATGGGAATTGAATGCTGCATCTAATGGTAAGCAGGAAATACCAAAATGTTGCATGCCTTAACCTATTATGCCCCACTGCTGATTATTATTAATAATAATAATAATAATAATATTTTATTGAACCACATAGATCATAACAATGATGTATGGCGAGTCACAGTACTAACTACAATTATAATATTTACATATAAGAATAACAATATTATAATAATTTTGATACATTTAACCATATTTATTTAACTTAGGCTAAGTAGAATTTAATATAAAATACAATTTCTTCTACTATCACAGAATATTAATATTTATTTAGGCTATGGTTATTAGATATCTATGGTAGGAATTCTATTATTTTACTTTTATTTTATTAATTTGTCAAGGTCTATATTTATGCTAAAACAGTGTAATTTAATGTTGTTAGATCTTTTCCTGCATCGTGGGTCACCCTCTGCACCTATGTTCTAATGATTATCTGCAACAGATAGTATGTTGTTGTTGTTTTTTTGTGGGGCTTTACGGCTCATGTCGACATCAAAGGTCATTGGAGCCCTAAAAATTGTATAGGTAGGGAAAATGCAGTTACGCACTAGGATGACTCAACCATACCCACTAAAAATCCTCCTGATTTACAACATACCAAAACATATCTCAAAACCAAATATCAAAACATCAAAGGGGGGGGGGGGGGGAGACTTAACGTGAGGGACAAAAAATGAGGGAGGACTTAACATGAGGGGTAGGACAAAAAATGAGGAAAATGAAAGATACCCTAGCCTTAATAGCGTCGGGATCGAAAAGAACAAGAGGTGGCCAAGGAAGGTCAGAAAAGAGAAAGAAAGGAGCCTACGTGCCAGACTCGGCACGGAGCCCCGTGTTTGCCAAACACGTACTTACTAGATGTAAGTCCCCTGGGGGAGATTGTATGTCATACATTAGTTACTGCCATTGAGGAATTCTTGTACACTGTAGTAGAGTTTGTGTTGTAAGAATTGTTTGAGTTTTGTTTTGAATGGGTTCAGTGTATTGATGTTTTCAAGGTTTAGTGGTAACGCATTATATAGCTGTATACCTTCATTATGAGTGCTTTTTTGGCTAAGAGTGGTTGTTATCTGTGGTAGATGGATATTTCTGACCTGTCTAGTGTTGTGAACATGAACAGTGGAATTAAATCTGTAGAGTGGTCCTTTGTCTAGTGGATCCTTTTTTACGAAGTTCAAAGTTTCAAAAATGTACATGCATGGCAGTGGAAGTCTTTTCAACTTTTCAAATAATGGTTTGCATGGAGAAAGTTTGTTAGTGTTGGTAATTGTTCGTATTATTCTCTTCTGTAAACTAAAAGTTTGTTTTGTTTCTGGTGCTTGTCCCCAAAAGTATTATACCATATTTTAGAATGGAATGGACATTTGCATAGTATACTGTTCGAAGGGTATTTGTTGTGCAATTTGCTGTTAGAACTCTGATGGCATAGTTTATTGTGCTGAGTTTCATATTCAGTGTTTCTAGGTGACAATTCCATTTCATATTATCTTGTATAGTAAGTCCCAGAAACTGTGTTGTTTGATTGAAGATGAGGTGGTTAAATTCGATGTTAGGTGTGTGCTGTTTAGATGAATGAGGATTATGGAAGGAAACTATGCAAATTTTGTCAGTGTTTATTATGAATTTATTTTGTTGGAACCATTGGATTAGGGTGGCGATAGTGGATTTGGTAGTGTTAAGTTAGTTTTCAGCAGTTTTGGCATGGAATAAGATGTTTGTGTCATCAGCAAAAAGTACAATTTTGTGGTTTTTGATGATGAATGGGATGTTATTAATATATAGAAGAAATAGTAGGGGTCCCAGGGTGGAGCCCTGAGGAATTCCATGAGTGACGTGCATGGGCTGAGACTGGTGATGTTTTATATGATTTTCATGCTGGTGGGATACTTGTACTATTTGCTGTCTTTCAAATAAATATGACTTTAGCCTGTTGCATCCTATTCCCTGAATTCCATAATTTTCTAGTTTACTGAGGAGAATTTCATGATTAATTACATCAAAAGCTTTTGTGAGATCTAAGAATAATCCAACAGCGATTTCTTTCTGCTCTAGTGCAATCAAAATTTCATTGAGAAAAACAAATAGAGCAGTTTCAGTAGATCTTTTTTCTCTAAATCCGTTGGGAGTCTGTAATAATTTTGTTACATGTTAAGAAGCTTTTTAATCTGTTATTAAATAGTTTTTCTAGTATTTTTGAGAAACCTGTGAGAAGTGGTATTGGCCGAAAGTTTGACCCTGGGGTCAAACCGGTCGGAGCGAGATGCTGACCACATCTCCTCCTCCTAGTGCCGAGGTCTAGTAATTGCGGAGCTCTACCCCGCGACCCCCTTGGGCACTTTTGGGGCCTGTTGTGGGATAGTTTGACTTTGACTTGACTTATATGGATGGGAGATGTCAAAATAATTTAATAACTGGTTGAAGAATTTGTTATATTTGCTAACTACATTAGAGGTTTCATAAACCTGGGTCCACATTTCATTATTTAGAAGTGTATTTAAATTTGTGGAGTTAAATATTCTTCTGTTAGTTACTATGGGGGGCTTTTGGAAGTTAGTATCAATTTTAAGTGAGAGGATCTGTGCGTTATGGTCACTTAGTCGTGTATCATATGTAGAGGCAAGATAAATGTGTTTGCTCCTGTCAATTAGCATTTGGTCTATTATTGTTTGAGTACTATTTGTTATTCTTGTGGGTTCGTTTATTATAGTTTGCAAATTAAATGATTTCATTAGGTGGATGAACTTTTCTCGTTAATGTTCAATGATGTTGTTTGTAAAAAGTCAATGTTCAGATCTCTGCAAATAATGATAAAATTATTCTTGTGTTTTGTCAGTTTGTTAAGTACTGTTTCTAGGTTTAATTATATACCTAGGTGGTTTAAAAGTTTCCTTGCAAATAGGAGACTTCTTGAGCCAACCCCTTTCAGTCAAGGAAGGGGTGCAACAGGATACAGTAGTACCAGCAACACTGTTCCTGATTTTTATTAATGATTTACTTCAGCAAAATTTCAGAGGGAAGGCAAGTGCTTTTACTGATGATTTGGCATTTTTCTATTCCCAGAAAAATAGTTAACTTTTATCAAATAAATTGCTAATGACATAGAAATTTTGAAAAATTTGTGTGTGCCAAAAATGATATTAAATGATAGTAAAACAAAATTCGTGAATTTCAGTTGTAAGCCGTTTGATTTACCCTTATAGCCAAAGTTTCTTAATTTTTATAATAGGAATAGGAATAGGAATAATTTTTATAATAGGAATAGTTGTAATTGTCAAGACATTGAAAAACAATGTAGTTTGAAATACCATGGACTCGAATTAGATGGAAAATTGACTTGGAATGAATGTATTTTGGAAGTAAATAATGAATTTAAATCAACAATCCAAAGATTTAACTTTTTAAAAAATTTCATCAGCACTAACCACAATAGAAGTTATATTTTGTGTTAGTTGACTCAAGATTGCAATATGCAGTAGAGTGTTGGGGTGGGACATATAAGTGTAGCATTCATAAGATGGGAACAATTCAAAATCATTGGTTGAGGATAATGTTATTCAAAAGAAGAGGAGAAAGGTCCTTTCCTTTATACTGCAGCTTAAAAATGTTACCCATTCAACACTTATTTATTTTTAAAGTTTTGAGAACTTTTTATGTAAGAAGTGGCAATACAGGTACTAACAATTTAGTTTATAGTACAAGGAGAATGGATATTCTTTTTTTGTTTAGTGAAGTTGATTTTCTAAATGACACACTAAGCTAAAATTAAGTTCTTTACTACAATTGTGTAGTAGATAATTTGCTAACAAGTTAATGTTGTTTTTATATGACTTATGAGTATGTTGTATCACATATTTGTTTGTTTTTATTTTAATACTGTACTATTAACCCATGTATCACCCTTCATATCTTGCAACATATTCATTTATTTTATATTTTGGCTAAATTTAAATATTGTTACTTTATTTATATTGTTATTTATAATGTTGAACCTACTATACAATTTAATATTTTTCTCTATTTTTGAAAACTTTACGTAACAGACATTTAGAATTTAGTATTAAAGATATTATCTTCATCTAGTTATGATTAGGTTCAGATAATGGTCATCAGACAGCACTGTGGAAGGCTGTCAGTGTCAGAAGGAAGAACTGGACTGATAGTTTATGTTATAATTTTCCTTTGTCACTGTGCCACACTACTTGATACAGTGGCAATGATTTTTCTTACTTTATTAATTATCAAAATATTGTTTATTCATATGTAAAATAAATTCATTATTTCATATTAGTAGGTACTGTTTAATATGTAAAAATGACTGATTGATGAATGAAAAACTTTATACATTGATTCCCTGAAAGCTCTTTTGAGTAGTGCATCGTATCAGAGCAACATAAGTTACATCAAGGTATGAACTACATTCATGCAAAATATGAACAAAATTGGTGACCTGTTGAGTATATGTTTCCCTTTGTTAGCCAATTTTGATAAATATTTTATATTGAAACATTTGGTGTTATTGTGTGTAATAAACTGAAATATGTTCAGTTCTAATGAGGGTTGTTTTTTTTTATCTTAAGATTTTCCAAAAGATTTTTTTTTCCAAAAGGAAGAATTCAAATACAGTAGGCAAATAAGCAAAAGGCTGTATTATTGTAAGTAAAAGTACAAATTTCTCGAATGTTGAAATATTTTTTATAATTTATCATGTATACCTTAAATATTTATAAACAAAACTTTTTATTTCAAATTATTTGTAGTGAAATAAATGTCGTATTATAAATTATTTCAGTATAATAATTGTATTAAAATCAGAAAATAAGTACAAGTATATCTACTTTTCATTTATAATTTTTTCTCGTTCTACGTATTTTCCCGTCGTCATGCGATCATGACGAGGCTAACACCTTTCCTCGTCCTCTTACACGGGACAACTAACTAGTCACGTGATCCAAAAATTGGGAGTGGGGGGGTAGGCAAGTCGAGAAAAGTTCTTCACCAGGGGGCGGAAACATTATTGGAGGACTTGGAAGCTTGTTTTCAAGTAATCTGTAGCCCCCCCAGTAGGACAGCTCTGCCCATTCTACACGAACGGTTGCGGATCTAACTCGACTCGAGCGGGTGCGGGATTCCCTCGGGATTCGACAAGCACGGACTGGTACTACAATGAAACAAAGTAGGTGTACTAGCATGCGCAGTGTGACACTGGCGGCAACGGCAACGAGAAAATTTCGAGGAAGCATATATGCTGTGTTAAAAAATGTTTTAGTGCAAGTGGCTGTGGGGGATATTTCTTCTGTTTTCCCAAGAATGAAAGACGGTAAGTCTTATTTACTATCAATAATTAGTAGAAAATTATTGATAAGCATTTATTCTCCATGTGGAGTTACGAAAATGTGGATTCTTGTTTGGTAATGCATCCTGAATTTTTCTTTAAGTATTTTTTTTGTAAAAAAAGGTGAAGATGCGTGAGATGTACTTTGTTTCTGATAATCGTTGTAAGTTGCAGGCTTGAAGAGTGGATCAGATTTACCGATGGCATTGTGCTCTCAGGGGCTAGCCGCATTTGTTCGAAACATTTTATTGCGGATGACTTCAAAGGTATTCCATTTAATTATTCAAGTACAAGTAATTGTAATGTTTTATGATAATCGTTGTGATAGATTCAGAATCTATAATTATACACCTTAACTATATTATTATTTACATTTATCATTATGCATCAAGTACTATATATGTTTTGGAATACTGCAACATTTATTGGATATGTGAGATGATAATTCAGCTGTAACATATTAGCTGGTAATATTATTTGTGACAAGTCATCAAATTTTTAACAAGCTGTATCCTTGATTAATAATTTTGTATGACTTTTTTTGTTAGTGTTGCCCACATTTATTGTAATTCTGTTTTACACACGTGTTATATATGTAAATGTATTTTATTAGTTATTATTTAAATCATCTAAAGAATGTCGAAACATTTTAATGAATTTTTTTGCTTTTAAAGGACCTGGACAGTTGAAACCCACTGCTGTGTCTAGTGTCAATCCTTACTACCCTTCAATGGTTTTCTCTCAATCTTCATCTATTGTGCCTTCTACACCCTATTATTTGCCTTCTGTTGCCTCTGCCTCCCATTTGTCTTCCCCCTCTTCATCATCTGCTTTTAACTCCTGTAAGAAAAAGTTCTTATTTCTGTCCAAACCTACTTCACTTTCTAATGCGTCTGATTCATTAATTCCTTTGGAATCTTTGGAGCAGTATTGTTTTTCATCTCAACCAGATGAATCAAGTTGCAGGCTTCATATTACCGTGGAAAACCTCTCAACTCGCCTCCGAACCACTCCAAATGGTACTCAATTTGCCTGAAGCAGTTTACACAAGCCGAGTTCTCGAATCGCGTCTCTTGATTCATCGCACAGCACGTACGTCACATGTCACCCAGAGACTAGCACGTCACGCATCGTACGTCAGAGACTAGCGAGTCCATGAGCGCGCCCATTCAAATAAAGGCATGGTACTAGGAACTCAAGACGCAAATATTAACCGGAAATGCGTTTTTATTCTTAACCAATTCCAACTTTTTTGAGCTCAAATAAAAGTTGTGACTTTGCTCACACAATTTGATATATTGCTCACACTTAGATTTTTGATGTGCCCCGTGAATTTTCTGCGGAAAATTATTTTTCTGGAAAACTGTGTGCAAAAGATAACATTGGATAAGAAAATAGATAAATTAAAACGGAAAAACTTATTGAAAGAAATTCATAGTTACAGATTTTTATACCAGTATAAATAATGCAACCAACGTTGTATTCAACAACGATGAAATCAATGTTTTGTCACAAGGACTGAAGTTTGCTTCAAAACGTCCAATTACAAAAAAATTGCATTCCGAATTTTAGCCAACATTGTCAGTAACACGTTTGTTACTGAGTGTATTTTGCAAATGTATATTCTCATTTATGGTGCGGCAAATCTTCTGGGACCAATCCACTCAAAGCATTATTATTCTATTACTCTATTATACTTAAAGCACTCGTTCTATTAGTATTATAACTCACAGTTCACTTTTTATCTTATCTAGGAATTTTTGCTGAAATTTTTGAATCCGTCTCTGCCTTAAGGCCCTTGATCGGAATTGATGGGATGGACCCTTGCTTGCTTCCGGAGAGTAAATTAGTTTATTGTCCTCCACGTGGTCATACGCAGTTTGTACTGCTTTTTTATCATTTAAACTTTAAGAATTTAAAAGATTAATTTGGATTATATGTAAATCTCACCCCGAAATTCATAAAAACCTTTATTTAGAGAATTAAATATTCTCGTCTCCCTTGCATATACATTTATGAAGTAGTCAACTGTTACGACAGAACTATTAAAATACCACCCCTGCTTTAGAAGAAATAGTCTAGTTCATGAACACAACACTCACAATAAAGACAGGGTTTGAACCAGCATAGGCACTACGCCAAGGGCCGCCGACATATTAATGACAGAATATTAACTCGACAGTATGGTAAACGCATAAAATAACGCACTTTTGAAATTACTAAAATAATATATTTCATTAAAATATAAAACTAGTTATGTCAATTTGGGGCACAAAGAATATATTGATGAATCGCACTATTTGTTGAAAATCAATCGAGTATAAGTCTCAATTCATGTATATTGCGTGAGTTAAAATATGTTTACAAACTTCATATTACCGGCAAATTCTTATTAAGCGTTTAATCCGCAGAAATGCTTATCATTTACAGTGACTTGAAAATTATATATATTCCTTACTGCCCAGTATTAATTATATACATAATTTAGAATGTGAGGTTTAATTATCAAGGTGAGCCCCACGTTGGAGCGTCAATTATAACATTATTTAGAAAGGGGTCTAATTAAAAAGTAAGCCCCCCATTGGGTAAAGCCAATTCTAACATTAATTAAAGAGGGGGTCAAGGGCGATCATTAATTATCACTTACCTCGTTCAATTAGCTGGTTTCCGCAACACTGCTTACTTTGCCCCATACATGGAAACAAAAAAAGGAAACTCGGGGTTCGGCCCTCTTTAAGAGTCNATATATATATATATATATATATATATATATATATATATATATATATTACGTATGCCAGTACCAAAAGAAATACTACCCATTTAACATATTTCATAACAATTCTATTTTAATGATGCCCCCAAAATTCACAACCATGTTCTTAGACAATACATTACACATTTATAATCTCCTCACTGCATTTAAAACATGAAATTATCTCATTACAATTCAGATTATTAATTATCGAGTGATTCTCGATCTTTTAGACATTAGTAGATCCATCTGAATGGGATTCAGAACTTTGAACTTCATTGAATAACAAAATCGCCCCAAAAGTCTTTGGCAATTGCACACTCTTTAAATTTGGTTCGCAGACCTATTAATCACAAATATTTGCAGAGTGCTGCAAGCAGCAAGTCATGCTACTTACCTTAGTTCTCAATTGGTTGGGCTTACCGCTACAGAACGTCGCATTCTTAGGCTCCGCCATTGATGCGTATCTGAGCTCCATTCGTGGCGACTGCCCAGGTCGCCGCCCATACTGCTCCGTCGGTGCCGCTGCGGTGCACCCCCACACAGGTTGCTGAAGTGTCATTGACGCCGCCGCGTTCAGCTCAACTTGACGAGAATTGCCGATTATGAAATGTCTCAGAAATTGTTTGTTGCCATTCTTTTCTCGGAACAATGTTCGTCACTCGCAAAAGAAATTCAGTCTCTTTTAAGATAGTTAACTCGCACTAGGTTCATTTGTGATGTCGCGATCTTTTACCAAACTCAAACTTCGAAGAACTGGTTGCTCGTACTAGCGAAAAACAAAAAAATGAGCAGCTGATTGTTGAACTTAATCAAGCCTGCCCTCAAACGAGACGAACAAGACAAATTGTTCTATCTCGGAAATCCTCAGACCGGAAATTATCTCAAAAATAATCAATACTGACAACTCAAGCTAATACTAGCGCTGACGATTGAAAAAGCGATGATGATCCTGATCCCTCTGTGATCTTCTCTCCCATCTAGTGATTCCAAAACTTTGAAACTAACTCCTCCTACCGTCAAGTATGCGTTCTCATTAGTCAATGGTTTATCAATTCTTACTCCACGTGGAGTGTCTCTGATTGGCTCCTCCTGTGGTGACGTATGTCCTTCCTAGGCCAATGGCCGTATTTGTTGGTATTAACGCTTTTTCTCGGGCGTATTTCCGTCTGTCTATTCTCCGGCACTTTCCAATATCTGTCACCCTCATCTTTCCTCACATCAGTGTTTAATTTAGACAATGGGACCTCATCCTTGGCATTCTGACAATGCCACTGTACTTTTGACGTGTCTGTTAAATTTCTTTAACACTACGAGTCCCGACACTTAGTTCGCGTGGTCGCTCCCTCACCCCACGACCCTGCCACAGATCATTCGTCGTCATGGGTCAGACCTTCGGCACGCGCCTCCTCAGCGTCCACACTACGACTCTTTTGCTTGCGCCCCCTCGCTCAGGACAATGAACAGCTTTCGTTCGGCTGCGTCCTTTTCTACAATTAACAAAAAATAC
Organism: Laupala kohalensis; assembly: GCA_002313205.1. Taxonomy (NCBI): domain Eukaryota; kingdom Metazoa; phylum Arthropoda; class Insecta; order Orthoptera; family Trigonidiidae; genus Laupala; species Laupala kohalensis. The sequence goes on along the minus strand of NNCF01132500.1, from coordinate 123,873 downwards.
CCATATCTCTTCACAACTCAGTCCCAGCCACTTTCCCTTTGCTCCAAGCACCCAGGCTCGCCCCCGTCTCCTTTTCCTTTCCAAAACACTCCTTGGCCCAGCACTTCTTCAAATTGTCACCACCTATTAATTTTCATTTTGAATATCACGTAGTCGTTTTCTATCTTCACTTAATTTAATATTGTTGGAATCTTCTTTCGAATTTCCAAAACCTTTTCCGAAAATACTCGCGCAGCTGCATGTCGTAAACTTCGAGTCGCACCCACGCTGGCCGCGGCACAGAACCAACCCTCTTTCGATTGTTATTGTATTTCATATCCCCTTCCCTTTGGACACGGTTTCAAACCGTTGTCGCCCGCGCGTCGCTGAATTTTAATTGCTCGTCATTCTTCTTTATTTACCGCTCAATTTAAACTCGGGTTTTCTTAATTGTTTTTTAAATATTATGATCAAATAATTATTAGTTATATTATACACACAGTCAAATTTTGTATTAAAATTGTATTATTATGATTTTGAAAAATTAGGATGCTGTACCTGTTTTTAAAAACCAGTAAGTAAAAGTATTTTGATCTTTCAATATAAATACTCATAGATTTTACTTTTTCCCGAGTTAAAGAAGATTAGTCTAAGAAAAAACTGGGGCAAACCGGGTAATCAGCTTGTAATTTACCGGTAATATATTACAACTTGTGACAAGGATTGTATACAGAAATCTCTTAAACTGCGGCGAAAACATTGCCAGGTAAAAACATAACATAGTTAAGGATTGTATAATTGTAACATTGTACTGAAACTTATGCCAGTAATGTGTTATTAGCAACAATAATAACAAAATGTATAAAAATGTTTACAAAATTAAATCACACACAATTTTGTTATTCAATGCAAGAATTTATTACAAACATAAATAATGCATACAAATATAACTTATACATCTGTGTCTAGATTGAGCGCAATTAACAAATAGTAGAACTGCAAATAAAAATTAATTGTGATTCAGACATAATGTACACAACTAACTAATGTTAGACTTCAGATAAAAGATATTGCTACAAGAAATAGAAAAAATTACAGATACAGAGATTATGTTCACAAGGGTGGGTCCATTCCGAAAGTGACTGGTGAAATATTGATATCAAATGTATTTTTTATAACAAAGAAATAAATGGTTTTATTTCACAATACGTTCCAAGTTATCAACAGAACATTCATACATTAAAATGTCAGACCAGTTTGAATATGTAAACCCATATTAAACCTGTCTTTTTAACACCCGTGAGAGGTGGGACAATTTTGCATCCTCTGTATTGGTCATCCATCACCTTTCTTTAAAGTTCTATGAAATAGCAAACTTTTAAACAATTTTTAAAATTTATGTGGTTTAAGTATTTTTACAAGTAGAACTGGCTACAAATTTAGAAATCAAGTTTATTTGACTAAAAAAGCATTTTGATTTTTATATGACATGGAACTCAATGTGTAATTTTACCATAGTTTATATTATAACTAGCAAAATAAACTAGTAACAAATGAAGTTGATGAGGTGTACTGTATAAAAAGATACAAAAAGACTTAAAACTGTTTGTTCTTATTGAAAACATGAAATTATTTCAGAATTTTATAACAAGCCTGAGGTAAGTATATATTTCTTCCGTGTACCCTACACGTGGAGAAGATATGTGGTAACTTACTGGTTTGGGTAGAAATGGTGTACAGTTGCGGAAGGCGAACGGGTGGTGTAGTGGTTAACACCTCTGTGATAAAAGCTACGTTTAAAGGGCTGCCATTGTGGTTGGTGCTGCGTGTGGTTGTGGAGTTGAATACCGGATGTGTGGGGAATAAAAGATGGGAGGCCTTCAGACCGGAACGTAGCAAGCGAATTCTTTCTCATATTCCATTGATATCCACTGAGAATGTTATCGATATAATGTTGGTGGTTTGGTAGTTTGTGTGTGTGTACCCTCAATTTCTGACTTTCAGTGATGTAATTGAGAAATAATTTTTAGAAAACATCAATTTCCCATTTCACTCCCTTAGGGGCGAATTTTCATAAAATCCAATCTTAGTGGATTTTCAACAATTTTTCGTGTGACGCCCTTCTCAACCCTCACCTCTAGAGGTTTCGTGCGCCTCATGTGGTCTGCAGGTTACATAAAGTCATTGAAAATACAATGATTCATTTCAGTATACACAAAAACCATGGACACGGTTGTAACATTGGTCTCTTTATGTTATCTTTACGTCTCGCCGTTCCCACCCTCAGATCCAAGGATACCGTGCCCTGTGTGATCTGAACTTGAACTTAACGGCAATCGTACATTACAAATTTCATCAACCTAAAGACAATGGATCCGATAGCTTTCATTTTTTTCTTCCAAAATTTGTTTGCAGTGTTTATTTACCCATACTTATCCTTCTGAAGGGGTCCTAGCCATTTCTTTCTTCCATTAGAATTGAATTTAAACTTAATCGGGACTTCACTATTAACTCAGCGACGCCAAAAATTATGAACTCGTCAGTGGTATCTGTCAAGTTCGATAATTTTTTCATGGCATCTCCTTCCCTAGGGGTGCTGGGGTTTATACGGGCTGATTGTGGACTTTGACGTGTTCGAGAATGTCACGAATAATTTCAACGACCCCGAAAACTACAATCTTAACAATAATATTGGTCACTTTCGACTATTTTTACATTTCAGTCCTCAATCCCAACACAAAGAGTGTTTATTCGTTATAGAGGAAGATCGTGTACTTATGTGTCATTGAGGGTGACACTTTAATTCAGAGGTCCCAAAATATTTTATTTAACACTAATATCGGTTTTTTTATTGTTTTTACTTGTGTCGTTCCGTTCCCTAGGCACAGTATGCTAGGAGTATATTGCCTCTTATGTGGACTGTTGAGAACTAAAGAAGCGTCGAAGGCGCCCTTCTCCAACTCAACAGCACCGAAAACTATGACTTCAATATCGGATTTTTTCATGTCATCTTCTTCCCACACCCTCCCTATGGGGGCCAGGGATGTCTTACCCCCACAGTGCTTGTTGTATGATAGTCAGGCATCTATGTATCAAGTTTGGTTGAAATTTTGCCAGGCTCTCTAGATATGGTGGGATATTTATATAAAACATTCCAACCATCATTTCACCCCGTTTTCATCTAACGAGGTGAAATGGTGACCTCTACGTGACAGAAGACTAACCGAGTCAGTTCATCTGACCAGGCTAAAAACTTGGCGATCACGTAATAGCCATCTTCTGGATATTGCCATCTGAGGACCTTCCACCCGCGCATGAAGAGGACTGACCGACCTGAAGATCCATAAACAGACTTAACACGGGAGTCGCCAGGTTGAGAGTGACTACGAAGAAGTGGATCTTTCCTTGTGAAACTTCAGGGTGTGAATGTGGCGAGGAGCAAAGCACAGTGTGCGTACTTGCCCCAGCAGTGTGCAAGACTTGATAGACACGACTGAAACTGCCCGTGCAGTGGCCCGATTCTGGTCAAAATATGTATGATCATTGCGTGAACATGAGCGTTGCTCCTTTCTTATTTTTTATTGTGTCCTAGATGCTTCTGGCACGATTGTCATATGGCAACCATTGTAGGATGGTTGGGCTTTTGTAAAACATTCTTAATGGATGTCTACACCCTAAAAGGAACCTACCTGCCAAATTTTTAAGTTCGAACGTTTTTCAGTTCCTGAGAATTCGTGATTAGTCAGTGAGTGGTGGACGATAACCGCGTATTTTCATCTTTTTAGTACACAACGTTGCGTACTTCATAGCAGAAAATATATGGGATTCATCCATCAGGTCGTCAGTCTTAAATTATTTATTTGGAATATAAAATGGAAGTAGTATTTAAATTATTTTTACTCTGACATTTTGCTGGAATGACTCTCTGCCAATATCGAGTATAGAGATGTAATATATCTCTTGGAAATAAAAGAAATTACAGTTAGAAAGGTCATATGCACAGTAGAGTAAAGATGTCAATTAATAAAAAATAAATATTTGTTAAAATGCAGCACAGAAGCGTTAAATTACTGTTCCAAATCTATGTACATAAAAACAAAATTCCACTCACTGACTGACTAATCACGAAATCTCACGAACTACTAAACCTACGAACTTGAAATTTGGCTCATAGGTCTCTTTCCGCTGGCAGGTAGGACATCTGCTAAGAAACGATTAAACTTAAATCCACCCCTAAGGAGATGAAATAGGGGTTGGAATGTTTTTTGTATGTATCCCACTATAACTTTGGAGTACCTGGACCAATGTCAACAAACGTTGATATACAGATGATATCTCACAACAAGCACAGGGTATGACATACCTGGCTCCTCTAGGCAGGGTGTAGGAAGAAAAAATAATGGAAAAATTCGACATTAAATTCGAAACCATTGATTTCGGTGCCATTTAGATGGATAAGGACGTCTCCAATGCTTTGTAAGTTCACAATCAGTCCACATTGGAGACAAAAAACCCTTTCACCCCTAGAGGGTGGGAATGAGAGGCAGATAAAAATAATAAAAAATACGACCGTTATTGTTGTTGAATAAATCAATTTTTGGGACGGGAGTAAAGTGAAACCCTCAATGTCACATATGTCCACGATCACCCCTATAAGGAATAAATACCCTTTGTGTTGAGAATATGATAGGGATGAAATGTAAAAATAATCGAATATCATCGATATTAGCGTTGAGATCATAGTTTTCGGGGCCGCTCAAATTAGCAGTGACATCCTCGATTACGTCAAAGTCCTAAATGAGCCCCTATAAACCCCTTCACCTCTAGGGAAGGGGGTACCATGTAAAAATTATCGAATATGCCATATACCAGTGACGAGACTAGTTTTTGGAGTTAGTCTGATTGTGATATTCTGATATCGTGTAAGTCAAAATTCAGCCCTAATGGATAAAAAGACTTTTTAGAAATTGCAAGTTAGCGAGGGGATGGGGAAGGCGACCCAACCCGACCAAATAACCCCAGAGGCGCGAAGGGTCGAAACAAGAGCCAGCTTGTTTGGAAAATCGTTGTAAGTAAAACGTCGTTGCGAGAAAACGTTAGAAGCCCTTTAAAAATTTCCCAATCAGAGTCGAGGCGTAAGAAGGGGGAATCGTTTTGGCATTGGAAGTTTCGGTCACGTGGGATTCAAAATTTTGAAGATTTTTTGGGAGAAAAGTATGCAAGAGAAGGGATAAAGACCATTTAAGGAATGGCAAACAAAATTTCAGTCTCACTTGTGTCTCCGATCGCGCTCACTTATGTTTCGTCAGAGCTCAGACTTATGTTTTTCAGATCTCTCACTTGTTTCGTCGGAGATAGCTCACTCATGTCGCTCAGATTGCTCACATGTTTCGTCGGAGATCGCTTTTATACATGTTTCGTCAGACGTCGCTCAGATAGCTCTCGATGTTTCTGATGTCGCTCATATAGTCTCACTTCTGTTTCGTCGCTCAGATAGCTCACTTATGTTTCGTCGGAGCTCACTCAGACTTGTGTTTTGGATCGCGAATGTTTGTCTGAAATATTTCTCAGATGTTGCTCAGATCGCTCGATGTTTCTGACATGTTTTGTCAGATGTCGCTCAGATAGCTGATACTGCTCAGTTTTTTTCATAGTTCATGTTTCGTCAGATGTTTATTTTGCGTTCGAGATTTACTTGTTGATCTTGATTTGATCATCGGGACGAGTAAATAAGCTAACCTCGATCCCAACCACGCAAGAACTATTTTCGGGTGGTTAATTCGAACGGACATTGTAAATGCTGACGCTGTGTTCGGAGGAGCCGATTACGCAGAAAACGAATAGGGCAACTTTTGGGGTAGTCGCCGCTGATCGACGCCATTAGCAGATGCCCGAGATTGGAGCCGTGCTGACCTCTGCGAGGACCCTACTCTACGGCCTGCCTAGTCTGTCATCTTGAGAGGTATTGTGCGATTGTTGGTAAATGTTTAAACCAACATCGTATTGCGCTTGCGCGTCATAGAGTAATTGGCATCAGTTATAAAAAGAGCACGAACTCTGGACTAAATCAGTGCCAAGACTGACCTCATTTGCTAATAGAATTATGCCATGTATAAATTCAGTGAATTGTTATTGTTAAGTGAAGGGTAGATTAAATTGTTAATTAAATAAGATTAGGATGAAATTCAGTGTTTAACCTTTGTTTGAAAGAAAAGTATGTTTAATTGTTGATCAGATCGGATTGTAGTTAAATTCAGTGAATTGTTATTGTTATGAGAAAGGTAGATTAAATTGCTAATTAGTAAATATTATGGTTAAAGCCAGTGTAATTTAGTGTGTCTTTTTGGTAGGAATGACGTCACTTCGGCGTTAGTGTTAATATGAATGTTTGATTACCATTTGTGTTTGTGTCTTTTGGGGGAAAACAACATGAGGGGTGTTGTAGTGATTAAGAACAGTAATTAAATTAAATGGATTTATTTGTTAGCGTTTTCCTTAAGTGGAACCATTGCATGGACCTTTCCTTCGTTAAAAAAATCGAACCCAGTAATCATTGTGGAACCCTGAGATGAGATAGCCGAGGCGCCCAAAATTTAAAATAATATATTTTTTAGAAATCAAGTTTCGTTCTGCCACAATTTGGCTTGCCCAACGTGGGGCTATCATCGCTTAATTAGAGTAAGTAACAATTAGAATTGAGCAGTAAATAGCTCTATTAAAAAGCGAGAAGGGAAGACCATAACGCCGTGACGAATAAATCCATTAATTAGTGTAATTTGTGTTAGCAAGTAAGTAAAAAACTAACAAGACGACTGACCAACGCAAGCTAGTGTGGGAGATAGAAGGGGTTGATGAGGTACCGCAAGAGGAGAGCGGGTTCATTGATAGCACAAAAGATGCATTCCCGAGTTGTTCTGAAAGCGAGGGGGAGGCGAGCGCAGCACTTGTTGACGAGCAGGCAAGCGAAGGGCCGAGCGTTGAAAGCAATGATGAAGAACCGACAAAGGACTCAGAAAGTGAAAGTGAACGGGACGTTCAGGGAAAGAAGGGGGAACAAACAGGAGTAGATGGAATGATGGCGTTCTTACAGCAAAAGTTTGAAAAATTAGAATTTAATGCGGAGGCTCTGAGAAGTGATTTTGACAATAAATTTGAAAAAGTAGAATTAAATATGGAGGCTCTGAAAAGGGATCTTAACAGTAAATTGAAAAAATCAGAACTAAATTTAAACCAGAAATTTGAAAAATTGGAGTTAAATTTAAATAGTATATTTGAAAAGATGGAGAGTAGATTCGAAGAGTTCGAAAATGAAATGAAAGAGAGGCTGTTGTTGAAACAAAATTTAATCAACATTCGCTAAGAGTAGATGAGTTGGAAATCAAAATTGATTCAAAAATTGAAAAAGTTAATGAGCTATTAGAGGAAAGGCATGAACGGTTTAGAATAGAAATTTCAGAAGTCAGGGATTTTGTTGGAGAGTCGAACAAAAGTCTCATTAGCGAGGTTAAGACGGAAGTTTCTGAGGCCATTACTCGTAGTTCAGAACTAGAAAAAAATATTCAGACACAAGTAGCCATCCAAACTGAGAAACTAGAAAAGAAGGTTGAATCGGTTCGTGAAGACGTCCAAGTGTTCGAAAAAGAACGAGTTAAAAAACTCGAATGTCAACTCGACCAAGTGCGAACCCAGGCCCTTCAGGCAGAAAAAGAGAATCGCGAGAGGATAGAAGCTAATAGGGACGCAACCCGCCATGAATTAGATGAACAATTAAAGAAATTACGAGAGAGCAATATTTCGAACAGTGGCCCCGTAATAGTTAAATCCGTGGTTACGCCACTAGAAAGTGATATAAATTTCGATGGAACGGGCAAATTACAACCGCGTCGGTATTTGGAATTGCTGAAGGGGTATTTCGAGATGCACCCTATGTCAGAGAGGAATAAAATCAATATAGTAAAACAGTCACTTCGCAGTAGGGCAGCGTTTTGGTTCGAAACCTGCGGGGAAGGAACAGAGACTTTTCAAAATTTCGAAGAAATATTCCTCGAGCGCTATTGGTCGATGCAACAGCAGGTCGAAAACGATGTACGTCTAATGAACAGAAGGTTCGACCCGCGCGTGAACAGGTCGCTTCAGGCTTATGTAGAAGTTGCTGTAGCGGACTGGAGGATGGGAGGTTCACGTAGGACAGAACGCGAATTAATCGAAATAATTCGCTCCCAATTACCTCCGCAGATTGAGAGTTTATTAGCCGTCGCGGGAGTTGAAACGTTGGGAGGAATGATTAAGAAATTAGGAATTTGTGATACGACCGCCGAGCGGGACAGAGTATTAAGGGGAACAAGACCTCCACCGCACATCAATGAGAGGGGACCGGACAGGAGTGAGTACGCGCCTCGCTACGGGGGAGGTAACCAACGAGCTAGGAGCGGAGACGACAGGGCCCCGCCCGACCGACGGAACGGTCAGGGTGCGCCGCCGCGCGGCTCGGAGCACCGTGGCTTGGGGCACGCGCCTCGCAACGAAGGAGCGGGGAACGTTTCAAGGTCGCCGATAGCGGGCGGCGAAAATGAGCAGAAAGATAGCGGCTACCCTCCGACCAGACGCAGATGACGGGCGACGAGTGGCGACGGAGGCGGCGCGGAAAGGAATGTTTTCTAGGAAGAGGGCGCGCGGGCAATGGAGGTGGCGCGGTGCGACCAGCTGCAGGAAGGGAGTGAGGCCAGAGGGTAGAAGGAAGTACAAGGCACTGGCAGCGGGCAACGGTGGCGGTAGTCACTGGGTCACCGGGGTGGCGCGTCTGAATGGAGGAAACGCCGGAAAACGTGTAATTTATATAATTTAATTAATTAAGGCTAATTAGCCAGGGGCAGTGATATAATACGGTAGACTGTCATGCAATCGTGCGATGGATTAAGGGGCACGATTGATGGGACGATAAATTTATCCCATGCGCAATAGGATTAGGAATTAGGATTTTTATAATTTGTTAATTACGGCTTAATTAGCCGGGGACAGTAAGATAATATGGTAGACTGTCACGTGGCCATGCGAAGGAATTAAGGGGCGTGGTTAATGGCGTGTAAATTAGATCCCATGCGCAATAGGATTAGGAACTATGATTTGTTTAATTAATTGATTAAGGCTAATTAGCCGGGGATACGCGAAACATCGGAGGCGTTCACGTAATTTTGCAAGGTTGGGGCAAAATTAATGGATTAAACCAATATGCCATGCTTAGAGTTAGATAGAGTAAATAATTAATGTTTATTAATGTTTAGTTCATTAATTAAGGGTTTATTTAATTATTTATAAGTAATTAGCTAGAGACAGCGAACTATGGAGGTTGTCATGTGACGTTGCGTGGCTGGGGCAACGGTAAGGGAATATAAATAAATATTCTTTGCTAAGTGACCATACAGATTAAGATTAATAACCTGATTAATTAAAAGTAGGAAAGGTTAATTAGAGACAGTGGAAAGACCGGCGACTGTCATATCGAGTAGGCGAGGTGGTGCTTCTCGTATGAAATTATTAAGGATTTCATGCTAATAAATGGAGCAATTAAAATAACAAATTAGGAATTTAATTTTGAAATAAAAATTTAAAAAGGGGTTAGTTAGCCAGAAAAAAATATATAAATTAGAATTTGCCATAGGCATAGAATAAAGTAAGTCTTGATTGAGTGTAGAATTAAATAAGTGAAATAAAATATAATCATGTGTTAGAGTAAGTAATGTCTGTATTTAAGGTTAAGTTATGAAACTGATTAGAAAGTATTTTAGTACAATTTAATGAGTGAAATGACCTAAACGAGTGGTAGTAAATGTATTAGGGTATTATAGAATAAGTGGGGTTAGTTCCTGAATGAACCTCTCGTCAGCCGAAAAAAAACAAAGGACTGGAGGCGGCATGAAAGACTACAAGGTCAAATTTGGTAATAGTGGAGCGTCTTAAACAGGGAAACCGACCGCAACAAGAGAATGGTGACCCAAAGGAAGAGGGGCTGTAAAATGAAGAAAGAGCGTGCCTCAAATGTAAAGTGAGCGAAAAGAAGCGAAGTTAAAGAGCGAGGATAAATTGAGATAAATAATTTTAATGAAATTTGAGTTCTTGGGATTTATGTAGTTTAAAGGTGTGCGAAAAAGGGTTTTTTTGAAACTAATGAATTAAAACTGACCGAAAGAAGAAAATTTTTTTTTTAAATCAGGAAGCCGTATTCGACAACGACAAGGATGATTAATATTGTAAATTGTTTTTAAAGATGAGTTAATTGGAAGAAACTTTCAAGGGAGTTAAAATAATTATTAATAATCGTAGTCTCACAAAGAATATTTCAGAGAAAAAGAATTATCGTCACAGGAAGTACTTGTATATCGTAGCGCGATGGAAATACTGGTAGTGAAAATGAATGATAGTAATAATTTGTGTTTAATTAATTTAGTGAAGATCAACGTCCGAGGGAAATTAGAGAGAGAATCGTCGAGGATGATTAATGCGTCGTTAAGATAGTCAGGCACTCACGTATTCTAGAGGAAACGTCGGCAAGTGGCTCACAATATATTTTTTGTTGTAGTCTGAAGTACCCAACGTAAAATAAGTAAGTAAAACGTCTGGGTAATTCCACTTCTATTTAGCTTCAAAGGTGAAAAAGGAGATGGAGTTGATCAATACGAGAGTTCTTAAAGTAACTGATATGATATCATTCAAAAGGGGAGGTATGGTGAGAATTTATGTCAAAGGGTGTAACAAGTACAACTTATTAAGTGAATGGACAAAAGAGAAATTAGGTAAATATGAGGTGAAAGAGGGAAATTAGGTATAGGAGATTCAGGAAGGATAACTACTGCGGGTAATTATAATTAAAAGTAAATAAATAAATGATTCTAGTTAGAAATTCTTGTAAATTTTTTGTCATATCACAATAAATCACTTGTTGTCGTATCTCCTGTATTTCTGTTTCTAATTTCCTGATTAATTTATTATTATTAGTTTTTATTAATTTTGCTATTCATACTTCCATTTAATAATTTCCAAACCGCAACGTGATATTCCAATTTGTTCTCAAGTCATAAATAATCTTGTGAAAATGAACATTTAACCTTTAACTTTTTCATTTCCAAAATGGCTGCCTATTTATCGAAATTTCTGCTCATACCATGTCAGACTATCATAAACTAACGTACCTATGCCTATTCATTATTATTGTCATTAATTCGGACCCTTCTGACTTACTTGTATGTAGTTCCCTTCCCGTTAAATTCCGACTTTGGTACCGCTGTAGTATACAAATAGTCTTAATGTACATATCACTCATGCAGCTACAAAGCAGCCCTTTGTCCTATGCTCTTGAATCAACAACAGAAGGGGCAATGTTTGAATTCTATATAGATTTACTTTAATTAATTTCTAGCAAGCCACTGCGCGTAATTTTCGCTAGATTTTTATAAGCAACATTAACTAGTAATAGTAAGCTATCATATGGTTCTTTTTGGATTTACCCCGTTTTCTGGTTATTAAAATACGAATGTTTTTTCGGAGACTTTGTGATCGCTGAACTTGATCGTTCCAACTTCAATTATTATTTATGGCCAAACGTCGGCTCCAATTTCGTTGTTGGAAATTCATCGGCATTCTCTGTACACAAATTTCCTCTACTGTACACAATGCATTTTTCACCACACAACGATCATTTTCTGACCGTATCTAAACACCTAATGTTACGTAAACATGTCGCCATTTGCACGTTAATTTAGAAACACTCATTATTCACCCCCTAAGGACAGAATTGTTTTCTAGACACTCAGATCACAATGTACTTTAATATAGTACATAACACAACGCTGCAAATCTCTGCTAAACTGCTATTCTGATGCCTCAGGTACCGAGCTCTATGGATCACGTCCACACGCTTGCATGACAACCCGGTGAATCCACATATGACAATAGGTAGTTTGCGCTCGATTTACCAAAACACTCGAACAGTATGTTATGATTGGTAACATAGCCCCAAAATAAGTTGTTGTAGCTCCTTCACCCCAATATTATATTTTCTTAATCCCACTCTTCTCAGAGCATAAGGCATTTTTTTACCTTATCGTTCATGCTTCGAGAATTTTAAATTTTCGTCAATGTATATTCCTAAATATTTCTAACATTTTGTTAGACTAGGCGCTAGTAAGGTCCCCGTGAAATAGGAGCTCCTCCCGCTTTTGTCATGCCAACAACCAGTCTCATTGTTTTCATTCCAAATATTGTTAATTTATACTTTGACTAACGTTTTCGAACTTAACCTGTATATCATGTACCTTGTTCTCCAGCTGCTGTTGACTATTTCCCCTGATCAAGAGTAACACGTCATCCGCATATGCCACGATTACCTTCTCCTCAGCCAACCTCAACAAAACCCCATTTAAAAGAATATACCAGCGGTGCCGTATGTTTTCCTTGAGGACATCCTTTCTCAATTCCTCGCAATAACCTTTCTTCTCCAATGTCGAGCAAAACATACCTATTCTCGAAATACGATTGAATGAGCTTGACGACCTTGCTACTAAGCTGGTACAGCTCTAAACATTGCTGTACATTTTCCAGTTCACGCTATCGAAAGCTCCTTCGTAATCCACACTGAATGCTACCATATATTTTTCAGTTATATTCCGTAATGCCTGTATTACTTTGAAAACAGCATCTTCCGTTCCCCTACCTTTTACGAAACCATACTGACATTGCCTGAATTTATATAGAGTCATTTATTGAGTGATCTCCCATGGCAATGGAAAATAGCTGTAATTATAACATGCATTAAACAATAGAATGTATTTATTCGTATCAGAAGTACAAAACATAAAACATGATAAAAAGAAACTATATATGGACACAAGTACACAAAGTTGTTCGTCATATGACTTCAAACAGTTCCTGCCCAATAATTAGCCACTTCGAGAGCACTTGAACTAGCCCGAGTCAAATCATTCATTGGACACAACGAACGACACAAGAGACGCTTATATTTATTCCGTGTACCCTACAAGTGGAGAAGATATGTGAGAACTGTATAACATAAGAAAGTTATAACATAAGAGATGTGTTGTTTGAAATTCGCCACAATCCCATAGAACTGTGTTGGTCGGAAAATTCCACTTTTATAAGTTGTCCCTTGATCTAGCAACTCCAGCTCGCAGTCTGTACAGGGACTTTCAGATTGGTCAGTTCTCTGTGTGACCAGGTGATAGAGATTCCTTCGGTTCCATTCATGCAGACAAATTGTTGGTTCTCTCCTTCCACAAGGCAACTCGTGCTGTTGTTACTGTTCCTTGTAACGATTGAGTAGTTGTTAGGAAGCTCTTTCTCGACTGTAATCTCCTTTCAGCTGATATCCGAAGAGTGGGCGTGAAGTCATAGTAGATGATTTACTTCTTTCATTATTTGCAGTCACTTCTCTTCTGATATCAGGTAGAGTAATCCTAGGCAGATAGTTCACTTTATTAATGGGAGTTGGCCTCAAACAACCACAACAATCATGCAGCTCTCATTTAAGGCAACATCAACCTGCCTTGCATGGACTGACTTGTGCCACACAGGACTTGCGTATTCTCCTGCTGAAAAGCACAAGGCCAGTGCAGTTCTTCTTAATGTCTGGGGATGAGTGCCCCAATTAGTCCCTGCCAGTTTACGGAGGAGGCAGTTCCTCGAAGATATCTTCTGCTTCAGCTTAAAGCATTGCTCCTTGTATGTAAATGTACGGTCCACGGTGACACCTAGGTATGTAGGATGGAAGCAATAATTTAATAACATATCATTCCAGATTACTTCAAGTTTCCGATTAACTTACGTATTTCCATGCCATCTTTCTCGAAAGCATGTCTTATCATTTCATTCGTTATATTATCGTAAACACCGCTTTTATTTCTACGAAGTTTAGCTATTTCTTTCGTCACATCTCTATATGTCAACCATTCCTCATATTCCTGCACCTCCTGATTCTTCTCCATGTTGCTCTGGTCTCTATAAAGTTACCACTAATACCTCTCCTGTATCCATCCACGCTGCAGTGAGTGCCTGCTTTCCCCGAAAAATATTCCATAAAACAGACCCCTTCAAATTATTCCATAACTCAGCCTAAGATGTATGGGAATCCCAATATGTTGTTACTTATATTATCTACTCGGTTGCAAACCAAAGAAGCAATAGTTTCATACCAACAGTAAATTCCAGCATCAAAAACAAGATGTGATTTAAACCTACACAAGAATTATATGAAAACTTCACTGGCCACGGAAAGTTTGACAGCTATTAGGCGAAAAGGCTCTTGAATGATGATGGAACGTGCAAACATAGAACACACATACAACAATACTCAACCCCAGGTAATGGTCTTGTGGCCGAGGTACTGGACTGATATTGTAATAAAATGAATAAATGAATATAACATCCCATGTGTTTGTAAAAATTCTAGTTTTATCACGTATGCTATATCCAGACACAGTTACTGTTTTACGAGCTCCTATCATCCTGGTTCTTGTATTGAGACACCTTTTGAATAAATGCTGGTATTCGAGAATTAAAATTCTGATAATTTTTTCTTATTACCCTTACGGTCAGTATTCTGAAGAAGATCAAGAAAAATAAAAAAATTACATCATAATGAACTTTTATATTTATTCATACATCACGGAGTGATAATTGAAGAAAGAACAATATAAGTCATTAAAGTGCCAATAGGCAAGACTCGAACTAGCGACCCGTAATTTTGAAGTTAGAGAATTGCCGCTGCGCCACGTCGACTTCAACTTGTTAGAATAGAAATTTCCGAATATGAATAATCGAGATTTCAAATTTTATTCTCTATAAAAATTTTGAGAGATGAATTCTCCTTTTGAGTATTGACCTGATAGATTATGAAATTTACGTACGGCGAAAATGGTCACGCCCTCCCCTTGTCAGAACCCGAGAAAGAGGTTAGTTTCATAGGGTCAGGACCTGGATATATATTTGAAGAAACTGGCGAAGAGTGATTTATGACTTTTTTCTTCTCAGTGATTCACATTTGTTATCTACCCATCTTAATTATAAAAACGAGAGAACCATCACATATTTTCTATGTCAAGTCTGTACCATTCAGTATTATTCATGAATTGAAAGGAATTTACCTTTAGAGAATATGTAATGTTTGAGGCTTAAATTTTTTGAAAGGTCCATGTGTGAAACCTTGATATGAGTTACCATTTATCACATCATATGCTCAATTATTATTTATAATTACAATGATGTTTCGAGTAATACATTATGGTGTACAAGTATGTAGAGGGGTTTGCTATAT
This sequence comes from Laupala kohalensis, assembly GCA_002313205.1. NCBI lineage: Eukaryota > Metazoa > Arthropoda > Insecta > Orthoptera > Trigonidiidae > Laupala > Laupala kohalensis. The sequence goes on along the minus strand of NNCF01132500.1, from coordinate 108,572 downwards.
AAGAATAAAAAGTTTGTCATTAAATAATGGGTTATTGAATAGTATTCTAGTCATGACAAACAGGCTCTAAGATAAGAATTATGACTTCATTTACTGAAGAAAAATTGTAAATAAATTTATCAAAATAATATATCTCACTTCCCTCTGAATTTATTATACAGTAGAACCTCGATTAACCGTGTCTCGATAAACCGTGTTCGCGATTAACCGTGGTTCTCACTCTTCCGTCGAAAAAAAGTATTTCAACTACAATTTCTACTATAGAGCAAATTAGTTAATTGTCCTTTACGTCGTCATACGCAGTTAGTACTACTTTTTTGACAATAAATGTATTACCATATATAAATCCAACTATTTATTCTTTCACAGTTGTACGTAGGTTCCTCAAAGATTTGAGACAGAGACCTTTAGGTACCAATAAAATTTTGACTTCCAGAATGTAACGAATTTGAGACATATTAGAAATAAAGTCAGGAAAACCATTTCAAATTGAAGCGATGATTACTTCATACTTCAACCCCTGACAACGTGACATTCTACACACATATGTACGACATGTATGCATGTTTATATACATAATTCATTGAATAAAGTATCTCGATTAACGGTGGTTTTCATTTATCCGTGAGGTCCCTCGCCCCCACCCCCAGTACCCCGGATGATGACTTCAGCTATTCGTTTATAATTTGCCGACAAATTCAAGTACGCCAAGACCAGTGATGCATGGAGTAGGGACATGTGAAGGTCTCGAATGCGTAGGTTTTTTGTTCATCGAATGCTGCAGTGCTGCTTCTTTTTAATAAATGCAATAAAAATGTTAAACACACGAGGAAAGCATAAACAGGTAGATCATGTTGACAAAAATAAATGAAAATATAACTTTCTTTTACAACAAATTTCATTTGCATTTATTTACAGTGGTTAGTTCATATATGGCCACAACCTTGCTTCGTATCTCTTGAGACTGAGCGTATCGTTCTTTACAGAAGGAGGAACTTAGACTTCCGGAAGGAAGTTTCACTCTGGAGATACTATTTTCTTTTTCCTCAACATGCAAGGCTCGTCCAGCTTGTTGACACGATGACGTTGCGATATCCACTGCTTTCTGTCTTGCATTATTTATAGCCGCCTTAAGAGCGTGTTGCCTACAACAATAACAAAAAGTGCGTTTGTAAGTCTTCGCTCGACGTTAAAAATAAAACATATTGTTTATTGGCAAAATAATTTTCAAAGTACAAACTTCAAAACACTGCTTTTTGGATTTCTCTCTGTTAACTGCATAAAGTTCAAAAGTACTTTAGATTGTTTAATTAACAAAAATTTCAATGCAAACTAACAATTACAATTAAATATATCAAAATATAAGAGGGATATTTCATATTGCAAGTACTATTTATAGAATCCGACTTAGTAAGTATACATGTTTTTCGGCCCTTGATTGGAATGGATGGGATGGTCCCATCCTTACTTCCGGAGAGTAAATTGGTTTATTTTCCTCCACGTAGTTATACGCAGTGTGTAACTGATTATTTGACTTTAAATTTATTTTTTGTAATGATATTTCTATTTCCTATACGAATACAACAGTTTAATAGAATCAATGTAACCATAAGTTCTCTATCGCATCCGACCACGCAAACAACTTCAACAATACCAGTCTTAGCGAGATAGGATTTCTTGAGGCTCCGTTTGATCAAGGAGACCATTAGAATGGTCTGTTACCCCAACAACATGAATAGTCTATTAACATCTTTGAAAAAAAGGGAGTTACCTTGCATCGAATAGGATAGTTCTAATTTTTTGGTATGTTATATGTGATGAATGGCTAATGATAATTCCAAGTTTTCGACCTCGACAGACTTCCGAATCATTGTGAAATTCTGGAAAAACATCTAAATTTTGTAAATTTTTTCAGTTTGTCAATCTTTACCCCGAGGGACCAATTTTACGGTCAAAATGTCTATATTCTCTTTTAAAGTATACTACATTTGTGACAAAACGAGACCAACTTTGTTTCCGTATACCCAATACTTTCCGAGATACAGCTGTTCAAATTTTCGAAAATAAGCTAATTTGTGAGTTTTTTATCGATTTTGACAACGAAGGATCTATTGTTTTACAAATATAGCCCTTTACATTTTTAAAGTAGACTATATATGAAACAAAGTAAGACCAAATTTATCTCTATAGACCCAATACTGTCCGAGATACAGCTGATCGAAGTTGGCGTAGTATACATGTATCAAATTTTAGATGAAGGATTGTTTTAGACGGTGGACGTCTTCTTCACAAAGTTGTATGGCCTTGGAGTGCTTCTTTTAGGACAATAGCCGCCAAATATACCCAAAATTTGAAAAATTACTCCGGCTCTAATTTAACCTTCGTTTTCGATGGATATCCATCGGGTTCTGCTCAGAAAAATACAATGAGCTCTGAACGTGTTCGTCGATCTAGAGCAATATCATCTCCTGATGTCATCTTTGATGAATCAACCATTACTCCGGTTGCTTAAGATAAGGTTTTATCAAATGAGAGAAACAAAGTTCGATTCATTGACATGCTATAAGTGCGCCTGGAGAGAAGCAAACTGCTTGTGCTACAGGCAGATGAAGATGCTGTAAGTTTGATTGTAACCACATCCATTTCAATTGCCTCTGCCTATGATGTTGTGAAGATTGTTGGCGAGGACATTGTTTAATTGGTCCTTCTTTGTGGTTTGACAAGAGCTGCATTTCATGCAGTGGACCACTCCCTTTCAACAAACAGACAAGTACCAAAACAGAACATATTCTTTGAAAAGTGTGGGAAAGGTAAAAACGCCGATGCAAAGATTTCCGTATTCAAAGATTTCCTTCGTGCATGGAGTACAACCGGCACAATTTGGCAAAGGAAAGATGAAATTTCTTTCCACAGTTAAAAAACAACCACATCGTGAAGAGAACTCTTGTTTCCCTCGATCTCAATTGAAAAGGCTGCCGTGGCAGGAGAGAGCTTGCTTGTTTCTCTGTATAGAGGCAACTATAGAACACAAATTCTAAACGATCTACAGTTCCAGTTGTTTGAGAGGGCGGCAGCAAAAACTAATTTAAACCTAGCCAGATTACCCCCACCTCAGGATGCTGCACGATTCCACTCTCTATTGTTGCAAATTTAGTTTAATTTAAAAGAGTATATAGACATTTTGACGGTAAAATTGGTCCTTCGGGGTCAACATTGACATAAACTGAAATACCTCCGAACATTTTTATGTTTTTCCAGAATTTCACAATGATCCGGAAGTCAGTCGATGTCGAAAGCTTGGAATTATCATTAGCCATTCATCAGAACAACCCTATTTGATGCAAGGTAAAACGAAACATTTTACTGGACTAGAATACGGACGTCGATGCGAAACTCAGGCTTGGAGCACTTTTGTCCATTTATCACCACTTTGCACAAAAACAGGCCTCTACTATTTCGACCAGCTCTACTTTCACGCACAAACAACCTACCACAATGTCAGATTTCCAACACACTACTCGCCCCTAACCCCAATGAAATTGGACACATCGCTACATCGAACCAGCGTCGGTTTCAGGGAGGGGGCCATGCCTCGTCTCTAGAGGTAAGGGAAACTTTTTTCTTCAAGAAGGTATTTACGCCCAGTTTTTAATTTGATTTTTTCAATCTAATTACATGGTTGGCAGTTTCGTGTGCTTGATCTCTTCGTTAAGTAAAAGGCAGGAAATTCAAATGGTGTTTATATTGGTCACAGTTTGTTTCCTCCAGTATTCTGCTTATATTCGAAAGGTTTTTTAGTTTAGATAATGATCAGTTTTGGACGACAGGTAGAGAGTGCCGCAGATGCGGAATGATTCACTTTGGAACAATATTAACTGAGATATACAACCAAACGGGGGTAATTTTGATATAGTTTCGTGCCTTCATGCTAAGGAACGCACGCGTCGAAATGTCGCAGCTTGGATTCGATTGGAGAGCTTGCATCTGAGCACGCAGTTTCTTCAATATGGGTGGTAGGCGGTTCTACTCATACGCTCCATATCACATAACGCATTTTCAATGTGAATGAGGTCAGCTTATGCGGTTGGTTATGGACAATTCTCCAGGGATTAGAGGCACCCTCTGGAAGTGGCTGTGTCACGACAACGAGCATCGTCATAATGAAGTGTAGCTCTGCTGAAACGGTTTAGGCAGTACAATAATACCAGACTGTCGGGATGTGTGATGATAACCACAAACTGTAGTCCATTCCTCCAGGTCTGAGTCAGGAGGCAACTCTTGCAGCACACGACTAGCGGTTTGTTGTCATTATCACAGGACCCAAAAGCATGAAGTTATGGTGTTTTTACTTTTATTTTCGCCCAGATGCCGGTGGGGCGTACTTTTGGGTGCGTTGGAGGGGGCACTCAAACATGTTCCGAGTGGGACATGGCATGGAAGGTGACGGATGATAGTGAGAAGGGACAGTGTGTTTTAGGGAGTTGTAGAGAATTGAGATGGAGATGTAGTTTTGAGAGGAATATTTTTGTGGAAAGATTAGTATTTTGAACAGATAGCTAGCAGGAACGCCCAGATTCCGGTGGGGCGTACTTTTGGGTGTGTTGGAGGGGGCACTCAAACATGTTCCGAGCGGGACATGGCATGGAAGGATGGGGAGAGACGTGCATGTGATAGGAATGTTTTGGTTAGAGTGGGTTTTTTTGATGACGTATTGGAAAGATGTTCAGGAATGGTTATTGGATATGTTATTTATTGTAGGACATATTAGGTGCAGGAACGCCCAGATGCCGGTGGGGCGTACTTTTGGGTGCGTTGGAGGGGGCACTCAAACATGTTCCGAGTGGGACATGGCATGGAGGGATATGTAGTGTATTAGGTGATGAGATGTTTTTTGGGAGGTGACAGATAGTATATTTTGAGATATATTTTACGATGGCGATGTTGGATTAGATGGAGAGGGATAATGAAGGAGGAGTAATTATATTTGAGTGAGAATAGAAGTAGTAAGGAGATGAATATGAGATGTGAGGATTATTGAGTGATATGTGTGTAATTTAGGATTTTGGAAAGTGTTTTTGAGATATTTTGGAGATGTTTTAGGGAGTACGTATTTTAGGAGATGTATATTTTGATGGGGATGGTATTTGTATGATTTTGTGTGGCGTATGTGTAGTATTTTGGAAAAATGGTCCAAGGGGACATGGCGTAGGTGATGATGGGGAAGAGTGTTTGGAGTGAGACAGGTAGAGTTAGGAAAGACGTCGGAAGTTTTTTTTTGTAAAGTAGGATTTTTGGAGATTAATGACATGTGAAGTACGACATTTTTGATTATGAGATAGCTTAGGAAGTACGACTCTTAATGAGAGTATATATAATTTTTCTAGGAAAGGTATAGGTGTGATATAATTTTTTTTGAGATAGTGAGTAGGATTATAGGGAGAGTTTTTGTGAATAAATGTTATGTCGATTTAAATGACTGAGTATATTTGGAATAATTGGGTAGTCGATATTATTATTGTCGATCATGTTCCAAATGGACAGGGGGAAGTGTTTATGGCGTGATGGAGATGAGATAGGAAGAGCTAGGAAGTATAGTAGATTCAAAAGTGTATATTTTTTGTGTAGTTATAGGACATATTTTTTGGGTTAGATATTGTTTTTGTGACGGGTGATATTATAAAGTTAAGAATGTAAATATTCGTAGAGAAACAGTTATTATTAGCAAAAATGTGGTCCAAGGGGACATGGCGTAGAGAGGAATAGGAAGTATTTGAACAGATGGGGAAGGATATTTTTTTTTGTAAAGTGAGATGAGATTAGTTATGTAAATATTTTTTGAGGACATGATTAGATGTATTGTTTGGAGGATGATTTTTTTATATTATAATTAAATAATAAGGTTCGGACTTCAGATGTGAATGAACAACGTATATTCTGATAATCAAACAATTGACATTTATAATCGTTACAACATTCAAATAATCCCCACATAAAATTAAAGAACAAATGTAAAAATCCCGTTTCATACAAATTGTGTTACGTCGTTTCTAGCTCACAAAGCATATATCGTGCAATTACATCAATTAATACCCTGAAATTTAATACAATAAAAAATTATGTTCAAAAACTAAGCACGTAATGAGCTCTTATTATTTCTTGATCTTGAGATTCGATTCAAAGTTCATTGATTTGCTTTATTTTTTTTATCTTCGTTCTTCTCGGATTGTCTTCCAAAATGATTTACAGTTAACTCGGAAAATAGTTATTCCAATGCCAATTTCTCTTTTTCCAAGATACTCTTTAGCATCGAATTACAACAATTTAAGTTACGTTCCCTAACTCGCGAAACACACTGGAACAATGCTTGCCTCACAGACAGATACTCACAAAGTCAAATAATTCTTCAGAAATCGTCAGGTGATTGTACCAGCCAAAATACCTCTCGTTCTCGACAGGTTGCACCCAGCTGTGTTGCTGATGACATTCAATTGGCGACGTACTGCCAGGCTCCTTACCACGTGGTCTGGTCGGCTCTGCTTTCCCCTCGAATATAGGAGTCAACTCGTTCGTATTCGAACTAATGCTTTCGTAGATAGGTTGTAGCTTCACTTGGAGCTTCCTTCAAACGATACTATGATTCTTACGTTCGAATTACTTCGGCCGTCTTTCCTCTAATTACGAGTACTATAAAAACTTTATCATGAAATGATATACGCCGAAAAATAATCTTTGTTCTCGCAGCAATTATACAATAGTATTAATCAACTTTGATTAAATAATGCCTGTGCGGTTCAACTTCCCTCTTTACTACTCAATACCACGTGTGTTTAAATATTACTTCTCACGCTGCTATTTCCCGTACTTCTAAAAACCACACGTTCTCCACTACGTAAAATGAACCGTCTCGTACAAATGAGAACCTCATCTTCCGATCTATTTCGAACAATTGAGAACCACCTCTTCCGTTCTATCACGAGCAATTGAGAACCACCTCTTCCGATCTATCACGAGCAATTGAGAGAGAAAAAATGGTTCCGGCTACCCACCTGAACATTAGCCCCCACTCCTTTTCACGCCTCGTTTAATTCGCCAATCAGATCACCTTCTTGTTATTCGCTTCACTGGCTCACTCAGGTGCTTTCATGATTTCTAGTTCCTCGCGTATTTTACTCAAAAATATTCCGTCGCTTCGCCTCGCTCTCAGAATACGCCCCTCTCGGCGCCACATTCAAATGAACGTTCTATGTAATTTTGTTTTAACTCGCTGTTACATCTCCCAAAAAATTCTAATAAATATCAAATGATTCACTAACGAATCTGGGTCGTTAGATAACCCCCCTCTCTAATTAGAAAAAATTTGCAAATTTTGTTTACACCCTTCAAAATAGAATATTTTTTTCTACAACGAAATCTTCCTACAGGAATTGTTATTATCAATGGTTTATTATCTCCTCAGAATTGTTTTCAACATAAAAAAATAAAATTATGTCAATATGCCCATGTCTTCGGATCATACTCAAAATTACATGTCCCAAAATAAACACTCCCTACCTATCCAAACAATATCTAATCAAAATCTCTAATCAAACAAATATCTCTCAAACAAAATCTCTAAAATATTTCCCCAGGATAATCCACTCCTTGTTACCTCCACCATCCTTACACAAAATATTTTATAAACACTATCTCATGATAATCTTCATCAAGAAATTATTTCAAAATCCTACTCTTCTCAAACAAATACTCCTTCCACTACTTCTCATATCTCACGACAACTAAATCCTCTCAACGCTATGTTACCTACTCTCGTTATCTCAAGATATAATCTCGTATTGACAAAAATCCTTATACAATTACCTACAAAATTATCTCTCTACCAAAATCCAAACACAATACTCCCTACCTCCAAAATACATAATATTCCTCCCAAAAAGATATCCCTTCTACAAAACTGCTATTTACACAAACAAATATTATACTGACAAATACTACCTAAATACACTATTTCACATAAATATTCCTCACAAAAATTATCGCTTCTACAAAATCTTCACAAAAACATCTCCTGCGCCGTCCTATCATGCCTCCATGCATGTCACAAAAAACTATCCTCACACATTTCTACAATCGACTAACATCTCCCAAAAAAAATATCCTCATCATACATCTCATCAAAGTATCTCCTACCACGCCATGTCCCAATCTGGACATGTTTGAAATATCACAACTCAAATCCACAAATATATCTTCTACTCTGTGATCTTTACTCAAAAAACTCTCCCTATACTTCATCACGAACTTGTCACCTAAAATATAATCTCATATCCAAAAATTCTTGAACAACATCCCTACAAAAACATCCTACCAAAATCCATCTCTTACAAACACTTCCTATCTAATTCCTGTCACAATATGTCACAATCAAAACTATCTTTCGTCACATCATTATTTCATATGCTTATTGCATGTCACAAATCTCATAATCTCGTCAAAATATAATACTCCCTACTCCTATCACGCCATCCTAACACATTTCAAGTTTAAATCTCCACAAAAAACTTTCCTACAAAAAAAACTTCTCAAAATCCTAGCTAATCTTCTCCTACTCGATCCACCATTACTTACGCCATGTCTCTACGCCATGTCCCTACTGGGCATGTTTGGGCGCCCCCTCCATCGCACCCATAAGTAGGCCCCACCAGCATCTGGGCCTTCCTGCTATTTACACGTGTCTTAAAAAATCTTCCCTCCGCAAAACTTCTCCCAATGTTCTCGATAATTTATTTCCTCTCTATCCTGACCTTCCGCACGTCCCGGCGTCCGTATGACCGCTGTCGCTACCTGTTTCACCTGTTCGTTTCTAACACGCGACGAACTCGGTCCGTTTCCCGGCTCCGTGCTGCTAGTCGCGGGCTCTTTGCGATCACCGTTGCCTCCCGCTGCTCGCGATCCCTAATATCGCGTAACGCTCTTCCAACGTCCTCCGTCTCTTCTTTTAAATATGGTCCCCGATCAGTAGGTTGCAAATTGCGCGAGTTCCTGACAGGTCCCCGCCAATGGTTACTTGATGACCCCCGGTAATTATCTCTCGCCACAAAATTTATAGAATTAACCTGAGCCGCTGGTCTCGGTGCTCTAGGCATGCTTGAATATGTTGCGTCGTATTCCCCTAATAGGCTCTGAAATCTTTCACTGCACGTAATTCCCGCACTCTTAAGCAAGTTTTGAATGGTGGGACTGAAGTGCCTCGTTAACATCGCGATGATCTCTGTATCGTCTACGGGAGGAGTACACATTTTCAACATAGAAATTTTCTTCGCACAATAATTCCGCATGCTTCCCATTGATATAGCATAAGATCCATTCATTAATGACATCTTAAAGTTTAGTTGGTCAGAATTACTCCAATATCGCGCAAAAAACTGCCTTTTAAACTCCTCGAAAGTCGCAGGATAATTATCTAAGGTACTTAACCAGATTTTGGCATTACCCGCCATCATCTGCGTCATTAACTTCGCTTTCGTCGCCTCTGAAAAATTACATAGGGAAAAGTACTGTTCCACGGCCTTCATAAACGAGCACGGATGATCTCCAACCTCTCCTTTGAATAATAAATGCGATGGAATGTTTATATTCGACGCACTGCTCACTCCTCGGCCTTCCGCGACGTTATTTAATCTATCGTTTACTTGCGCGAACTTCTCCTCCACTTCTTCCATGCTAATCATTCGGGAATTTATCTCCTCCCGTACCCCCTCCACCTTCACTTCTACACGTTTTATTTCTTTTACCAATTTTTCGGAATCCCCTTTTCGTTCCTCTATTTCCTCCGAAACTTTCTTTTCAACATTCACAATCTTCTTTTTACACGCATCATGCTTAATCTTCAAATCGGATAACTGATTCTCCACCCCATCGATCTTTGCGTTAAGAGTCTCGGAAACTCTTCCCTCCAATTCCGCAAAATTCCGGCCCATCTCACATTTCAGGTTATCGATGCTCAGGCTGCTCTCTTGCTTCCACTCAACCATCATTTTAGTGAGTTTCGTTTCCAACTCCCGATTACTATCCTGCACACGTGTTTCCAGCTCCCTAGCATATGCTTCTATTTTATCGTCTAATCTTGTGAAATTAGCATTCATACTAGTTCGTATTTCATTTAAATTCTTATCTAATTTTTGATTCATTTTTTCGTCCCGTTCCCTAGCTTCACGAGAGCTACCTTCTATTTTGTTATTCATTTTTTCATCCCTTTCCCTGGCTTCGCGAGAACTCACTTCCAATTTTTCATTAATTTTTTCATTACTCTCCCTGGCTTCGCGAGAACTCCTTTCGTTACTCTCCCTGGCTTCGCGAGAACTAACTTCTAATTTTTCATTCATTTCTCGCGAACTATCACGCATTTCCTGCATCATTCGCATTAGCTGTTCCATGCCCACGCTCATGCCCCCTGAATCGGCTGCATTCGACACGGACGGTGCCGCTTGTTCCCCGATCTCCTCAGTCGCGACCACGTTCTCCCCCTCCGTTTCTGTCGCCAACTCTACTACAGAACCGTCACTGTTGTCACTAACCCCCTCTAAATCCCTCCTTACATTGAATCTGTCGGCCATTTTGCCTGGTAGATCACACACACGATTTCGAAGAATTTATGAAATACACAAATTTTTTTCACACCCCCAAAATACTTGTAAGAAATACACAGTATACCCTAGTTGCATAGAAATAAACGCTATACACTCAATATCAGAAGAAAAAAATTCACGACTAATTATCAGAATAATCGTATCACTCTCTTAGAAATGTCGGTTCACCACGTGGCGCACTAATACACAAATTATCACAATTAATAAACTTGTATCGCAAATCTTGGATTAAACTACATNACAAAAAATATTTTAATAGATAGCCAATATGCCCCACAATCTCATTAATGCGTACAAAAAATATCTTCACTCGGTGACCAACATACATCGAAGTCCCTGTTCGGGCGCCAATAATATCTAACGTACCCAAAATGTACAATATAAAACGTGGGGAAATAAATATGATATTGGGTACAAGTTATGATAATTATAATTAAATAATAAGGTTCGGACTTCACATGTGAATGAACAACATATATTCTGATAATCAAACAATTGACATTTATAATCGTTACAACATTCAAATAATCCCCACATAAAATTAAAGAACAAATGTAAAAATCCCGTTTCATACAAATTGTGTTACGTCGTTTCTAGCTCACAAAGCATATATCGTGCAATTACATCAATTAATACCCTGAAATTTAATACAATAAAAAATTATGTTCAAAAACTAAGCACGTAATGAGCTCTTATTATTTCTTGATCTTGAGATTCGATTCAAAGTTCATTGATTTGCTTTATTTTTTTTATCTTCGTTCTTCTCGGATTGTCTTCCAAAATGATTTACAGTTAACTCGGAAAATAGNCTCGGAAAATAATTATTCCAATGCCAATTTCTCTTTTTCCAAGATACTCTTTAGCATCGAATTACAACAATTTAAGTTACGTTCCCTAACTCGCGAAACACACTGGAACAATGCTTGCCTCACAGACAGATACTCACAAAGTCAAATAATTCTTCAGAAATCGTCAGGTGATTGTACCAGCCAAAATACCTCTCGTTCTCGACAGGTTGCACCCAGCTGTGTTGCTGATGACATTCAATTGGCGACGTACTGCCAGGCTCCTTACCACGTGGTCTGGTCGGCTCTGCTTTCCCCTCGAATATAGGAGTCAACTCGTTCGTATTCGAACTAATGCTTTCGTAGATAGGTTGTAGCTTCACTTGGAGCTTCCTTCAAACGATACTATGATTCTTACGTTCGAATTACTTCGGCCGTCTTTCCTCTAATTACGAGTACTATAAAAACTTTATCATGAAATGATATACGCCGAAAAATAATCTTTGTTCTCACAGCAATTATACAATAGTATTAATCAACTTTGATTAAATAATGCCTGTGCGGTTCAACTTCCCTCTTTACTACTCAATACCACGTGTGTTTAAATATTACTTCTCACGCTGCTATTTCCCGTACTTCTAAAAACCACACGTTCTCCACTACGTAAAATGAACCGTCTCGTACAAATGAGAACCTCATCTTCCGATCTATTTCGAACAATTGAGAACCACCTCTTCCGTTCTATCACGAGCAATTGAGAACCACCTCTTCCGATCTATCACGAGCAATTGAGAGAGAAAAAATGGTTCCGGCTACCCACCTGAACATTAGCCCCCACTCCTTTTCACGCCTCGTTTAATTCGCCAATCAGATCACCTTCTTGTTATTCGCTTCACTGGCTCACTCAGGTGCTTTCATGATTTCTAGTTCCTCGCGTATTTTACTCAAAAATATTCCGTCGCTTCGCCTCGCTCTCAGAATACGCCCCTCTCGGCGCCACATTCAAATGAACGTTCTATGTAATTTTGTTTTAACTCGCTGTTACATCTCCCA
>NNCF01132500.1:51017-85756 GCA_002313205.1 Laupala kohalensis | reverse complement strand
GTATATATATATATATGACTTGCTGTCAAGAATAGTGTGATACTTCTTAAATTAAAAAAAATTACTGTACACAATTCAATCATGATAATTTTTACTAATAAATTACATTTTAGCGATGCGCACCTAGATGCAACACGTCATAATGGTATCCAGTGATTCACATCAACAGGTACATTTTTAATCCGAGGACCGTAGATTATTATCACTACCAGCTATACTACGTAAATATAAAATTAATTATAGTTGTTTTCATTGTTTCTTTATTTCTTTTACAACAAGCCGCTAATCCCATTGAACCCACCAGTTTTGTATGCGAAAAGCAGTACTCCCGGATTTCTCTATATTAATTATAGGCTGTTCTTCAAGTTACTGCCGGGAAATGTCCGAAAAAGAGCATATCATACTTCGTAATATCGAATTTTTTCAAAAATGCATATGTTATATATTACATGTCAAGATTTCGATCACTTGTTTAAGAGCAGAAAATAGGTTGTTAAATTATGCAATTATATATTTGTCTATTACAATATAGAACGTAAATTTTGTCATTAGCTAATCCTGATTTCAGGGTTTTTGAATCTCAAGTTATTTTGACATAAGCTTTGAAATAGCGTGACTTACCTTGAGCAAAATTAAGTTTTTGAAATGATATGATTATACACCAGAACACTGTCTTGTTATGTTTTTTTTTTAAATTGGTGCTTTAGGGATCGCCAACATCGAGGTCATTAACACTGTTAACGGAACTCACCAAAATATGTTTAGTTAAAAAATATGTAAAAGCACACTTCATGTTAATAATGATATTGAGTAGGAAATTGACATGCTTTAAATTGTGTAATTTATAACCAAACAATATTTTCAATAGTATATATATATATATATATATATATATATATATATATANTTTTAGTATTTCTGAACCTCTGACAGAAATACAAAAGCCGTATGTTTTCTAAGTTTTAGGTAATTTGAAAATGGAGGTTGTCTTGCGACCAGAAGCGCGTCGACAGGCAAGCTGGTTTTAGCAATTTGGAGAAGGTCTGGCTTGTTTTAAAATAATGACATAAGGGATGACACGAGGGAAACAATATTTGTTAGAAGCACGCTTTCAGGCGGGGTTGAAGAATAAAATAAATATTGAGTGGTATTTCGTAGTCCGTGTTACGGACATGAGAAATCGCAATTACTTAAGTCTGAAGAGACGCTAAAATTCGCTGACCTCGAAAATTGGAGTGTGTTGAAAAATGAAAGCCAGTTATAAACAATTTTTGAAGGAAGGATAGGATACGAGAAATTTTAACTTCATCGGTTCGGAGAGACGACCGAGATAACTGTCTTTAGGAAATGGGACGCGCTGAAAATATATAAACATGTTTCTGGCAATTTTGAGAGGAGATTGTGGTATGTTTCGAGACGAAAGAGGAAAAGGGAGGAGACATCTTTTGAAAATCCTTGAGAGAAATACAATGGTGCTCTGTTTCGTAGAATTAAGAAGACGGGAAGAATAGGCCTGTTGTAAGCAACACTCCCGCAGAAAGGTGATCCACTTAGGAAATTTTGAAGACGAAGGGTCTGAGTTTTAAAACAAACAGATGGAAAGGAATAGCGACCACACAAGTGGGTGCGCGCAGACGTTAATTTGGAAGGATATTTGCCGTCGGCTGGCAGAGTGATTGTAGGCCGATGCAAGTGTGTTGATAATGGGATGGTATGTTAACTTTTGAAAAATAACAGGCCACCATGGTCGGCGTTTAACAATTATACTAACATCAGCCATTGGTCGAGAGGTCACGTCACCGAGAATTCAACCAATTGTTGAAAACCACGTGAGTGGAAATTTGTTAGACATTGGTTAAAATTTTGGAGTGACGTCAGAGTAAGGAGGGGGGCTTTGTTGCCCAGTTCCGTCAGAAGAGTGGGTTTTTTTAATTTAAGGTGGAGAAGAGACGCTCCAGGGCCCTTCTTGCGCTTCTTCAGACCAGTTTCTTCAGATCAGCTGCTACTTCAGATCAGCCTCTGGGTTATCAGATTTTCATCAGAACTTTTAGTATTCGCACTACGGATCATCCATTATCCGTATTATTCTGATTACGAGTTCTGACTTCGAGTTCATTATGAGTATTGTCAATTGATTTCTGGCCTTATTACGAGTGGCGAAATCAATTATTACGGGGTAGGAAGTACGCTCACGTAATCATCAAGTTTGCTCATGATGACGTCAACCAATATTCCACGTTCTGTGAGGGGCTCGAACTGATACGGTGACTACTAGTAATCTGGACGGGCGTTGGTTCGGACGGGATCACTGCGGAGAGATATGGAGACCGGACTCTCACGACATCCGCAGGTTAGCGGAACTCCACGACGTTTGGCGCTGATATCTCACCATTTAAGGTAATTCTTTGCAGGGTCATTATGGGTCCCTTGTACACCTTGTAGTGTGTACTCGCAAATGTGATCAAGTGAAATCAAAGCATGTCAAAGACTCTTGTGGCAAACTGAGGCATTTATTATTAAATAGATGACTATGTGAAGAAGACCTGTAGGAATGAACTTTGGTAACTTTCGTGTGACAAATTGCTTTAAAGAGTTATAAGCTTTGTAATGTTTCAACGGACTTATTCCTTAAATTGAGAAAGTTAATAATGTATAACTTGGTAGAGATAAGTGCATGTCTTTTTGGGGGAAGTGATATATAAAGGAAAGAGTGAAATGCCCTGCAGTATTTTGTATTTGTGAGTATCATAATTAAACCAGTACTTATAAAAGTTGTGTTTTCTTCACGAAGAATTCAAGTATATTTCACGGAAATTATCGACCGAATTCCGATCCTATTTTAGCCATTCTATAGCCGGAGCACATACATTGTCACTGAGAATGCTGGAAGAGTGGCCTAGGTAAGTGCCGATTTTTTAAATTAAGGGCATACAGTGTTCTCCACCATTAATTTCATTACAATTGGCTTTTCCAATGTTAGATATCCTTAGATACCCTTTACATTTTATATGTTACAATATGTAGCATCTAGAATTTATCTTATAATACTTTTGGAGCACAATGTTTAATACAGAATTAATACACAAAAAAATATATGCTCTTAATTGTTTAAAACTAACTGTTTTTGTAACAATACAACAGCATTCGTATCTGTATGTATTGCTACGAATAGAAATAAGGATATTTTATAAACTTTATTTAAAACAACACAATTTAAATACGATGTTCATTCTAAAAAGTAATATACCTTCGTCAAGAGTTAAGTACGTTTTTGGACGATGGTCTTGCGTGACACTATTGTTTTACACTTTTTAATGCGACTTTCTTCGGTTGCCATGCTGAGAAACTAAAATTTAATTTTGCGGATTTTGCACGTTGAGTCCGCATGTATTGTGGATTCAAAATGAAAAAAAAAATAGGCAGTGTGCCAGTTCCACGCAGTGAAACCTATGATGAAGATAGATGCTTATTTTTAGAATTCCTTATTCACAACCTCAGAATTTATTCCTCAGAACGAACAAAATATAAAAACCTATCTTAATAATAAATTACAAATAAACATGCATTTCTTCTATAGTAGAATCTTCAAATAATCACATTAACTTTAGATTAATAAATAAATTTGTTATTGTTCATTCAGAGATAGATTAATGATTGAAGTATCTACTTAACGTTTCGACTTTCAGTAAGACCATTATTCCAAGTCATTATTACATATAATATATTGTAATGAGGATTTAATTCATTACATTTAATTAAGAATTACAAGGAATAATATTAAAAGAAGCATCAAATTTAACCGTTGGGTACTCGAGGAGGCTGGGTTTTTCAAAAGGAGTGTGAAGGGCAAAAATAAGACGGTTGACGCGCGGCGTGGGTGACTGCACAAAGAATGAAAATAACATCGTAAAAACAGCCCCTTCGAAGGAAGGACTCCCTAAGCAGTAGAACGCGCGGCGCGGTAGATAAAAGACGAAAAGAAACAAAGCCTTGGAGTGTGAAAATAACCCAGGACGGGAGGACACCAAATTTAACAAAGGAGAGAAGGGCGCTTTAGAAATTTAGAAAGACGATCTAGAAATTCACAAAGAGGGTTCTTGGGTATTTCAAGACAAACCATAATAACAACAAACGAAGCCCTCAAAAAGGGAAAGTCGAAACGACGGAGGATTGCATTAGGGATTGCGCTGAGGGACGTAACGCGTGATTGCGAACAAGTTAGTGAGCCGCCAAAGACACAAGAAATAAAGATGACTGACAAGGCGGGCAACTCGAAAGGGACAAGTGGTTCGCGCAACGATAAAAAGATCTAGAAGTCTTTAGTATAAGGCGGAGTGTTGGGGATAAGATAAAGCGGGAACGTCGCACACAAAGAGATGACACGCCACCGCGCTAAGATAATAGGATCCCGAGAGAGGCCAGGGCTACGTGTTCGTGCCCAGGCGGCGACGAAAACTACGTCGTTGCGTTCAAAAAGTGGCCTTGTGATTCGTCGAGAACCAACTGACATCTTGTTTAGAGAACCAATCGAACCAACTCCACATGGAGTAGATGAAATGAAGTAATTGGTTCAAAGTGACACGTGATGCGTGGGAGGGTGTGGCTTCCTTCGCGAAATTTTGAAAATTAGTGGAGATGTGATAAAATGGAACACGCGAAAGCGCTCAGGATCACTAGAGATCTTACTTATCTTACTTGCTAACTTACTGATTGAGAGATCTGACTTACTGGGAATCACTGAGAGAAATAGATTTATTGAGACGTCGTCAACCAGATACTTAAAAATTTCGTGATCAGACACTTAAATTTTTTTGGTGATCTGACACTGAACTTTTTCTGGCATCACCCCGCTTCAATGCAGATCATTGCTTGGTGGATCAGGTCATCCCTGATTACCACGTTACAAGAATGATAGTTTTTATTAGGGAGTTCATATTATATCAGATAGTTTTCGATAATGCTTAATTTCCGTTTGAAATCTAAGAATGGTATAAAAGAACTGAATATCATTTGAAATTACAATAAACAACACACTTTAATTGATGTCAATGAGCTTTGAGTTCTTTTCGCCACTGAATAAAATTCAGAGGTTATAAGAATATTTATACGTAATTCCTGAATTGTATCTTACGAAATTCATATGATATCATGCGATGATAATTCTGTGATTAAAAAATATCGATTTTACATTAAGACGCAAACATTTTTACGGAAAAGTTTAATTTCTTTTATATTCCCTAGGACCGCGTTGGGAGACAACGAAACTTGAGATGTCATTTAAATATAGAGAATATTAAAGTTTATTGTATTTTTTTTGTGGGGCTTTAGGGCTCGTCAACATCGAGGTCATTGGAGCCCATAGAGTTTATTGTAGTTACGAATATAAAGAATATATTTTGTTATGGAATTCCAAGATGTGTATATTTAAAAAAATACAATATTTCTTAAATAGCGGTGTAATAAAATATTTTCTCTCGTTAAGATTTATTTGGGGTATGATCGCCAGTACTAGTCTTCTATTGGTCCGCCAAATATGGAAGCATTTTCAAGTTTTTCCCGTCGCACTGCGGAGTATTTGCCCTCTAAAAGTGGACAAAATTATTTTTCAAGTTCTTCAAAAGTACTAATAGTTACTTTATATCATATATATTGGCAAAAATGTATTTATATTAGTTGGCCCCAAGCTGAGTCTGGCGTTACTTCCATTTGTGTAAGGCTCCTTCCTTTCTCTTTCCTGACCTTCCTTGGTCACCTCGTGTTCTTTTCGATCCCGACGCTATTAGGGCTAGGGTATCTTTCATTTTCCTAATTTTTTGTAATGTTTTGATATATTGTAATTCAGGAGGGTTTTTAATGCGTGTGGTTGAGTCATTTGGCGAGTCCCACACGCGGGGAGAGTCATGTTGGCTCTCCTTAGTGCGTAACTGCATTTTCCCTACCTGTACAGAATTTTAGGGCTCTAATGACCTCGATGTCGAAGAGCCGTAAAGCCCCACAAAAATAGTATGTTAGTGTATATTGACATATTTTCATAGAAGTTTTTAAATTTCGATTACAAAATGATTTTTTTGTAAATTTCAATTTAAAAAATTAATTGCAATTTTAATTTACTAAAAGCGATATGACTAAAGTAAAGAAGAAAAAAGTTATAGTTGCTGTATTTATATACTAAAATATATTGATCTAGGAGTTATTCTGATTCTTCGGAATTCAGGATATCTTCTTCATTCTTGTTCTGTAGATTGTATTGAGATACAGCTGATATTGTTCGACGTCGCGTAAACTGTCTATTATCGTGTATAAGGAAAAAAAATGATCCATGATGACGGTGAATAATTTCAGAACTTACACCTAGCAATGGTTGCACAATCACAAAAGAAAAATATCCAGTTCTCTCGTTGCACAATATTTAAATATTATTTAAAATGTTCACTCAGAAAAATAATTTACTTAATAACCAAACTTCTCAATTTCTCTCAAAGCACAACAAAACTTAGTACACACGTAGGAAGCGCACTACGGGATATGTGTACACTACGGTAGCATTCCTCCCACAAGGGAATGGTCAGAAGTGACAGGTTGATACAGGCCTAGATTTTTTTTACTGAAAGCGTGTATTGAATTGGGTACACTGTTAAAGTTTTTGCTGCTGAGACGCACTGGAAGCAGTTTTAATTATTATTTTTTGAAAATGCCAAACAAAAACGCTTCAAACGACCGATTGAACACCCCTCAATGGTCGGCGATAAGGAAAGATGGAAGTGAGCGAACGTGCTGGACAGCTGATTATGTAGGTTTCTTTTTGATTAATGATCAAACAGTTGAAACACGCATTGCTCCGTAATCATAGTTCTGTTAAAATATTCCAAAATATAATTTTCATCTTTTGTTAGATTAAAGTCAGTCATTTAAAATTATTATAGCTTAATCACATTATTTGAAATGTTTCATAATAAATATATCAAGATTTTCAATTTCACGCAGTCATACAGTTGGACCAAAAAACCTTCAATTTACTATTAATAGTCATACTCTGATGTTAGTTGAGAAAAATGATATATGTAATCCTGCATAAACTATTGTTTATTCTTTGTAAACATTACAAAAATGACATGACACAATACAATGCTAAAAACACACATTCGCCATGCACCACGCACATCTAATGAATGAGATGTTTGCACATTCTTTAATTTCACAAAAATTAATTTCACAACTGCTGTGACCAGACAAAACAAAGATTTAAAAGGAAATGAAATACAGAAGCTTCAGTCCTTATCAGTAGCGCGAATGATGGCCGAATGAAACAATGTGACAGTAAGTATCGCGAAGTGTTGTTGCGTCACACAAGAAGCACAGGGCTGACAGCTTTCCTACATAAAATCGTACTCTTTTTTGACATTTTCAAAAAAATTTAAAGCTACTTCCAGTGCGTCTCAGCAGCTAAAATTTTAACAGTGACCCAATGCAATACACATTTTCAGTGAAAAAAAAATCAAGATCTGTTTCAACCTGTTCTTCTAACCATTCCCTTGTCAGTAATACTAATTAATTCCTGTGCTGGACATAGCCCTGAGTGGACATTATGGAGTTTATCATTAGACGCCTACGAAATGTTCGTGTTTTAACAGACGATTCGTCGAAGTACGCTGAAGAAGGAGCGGCATTTTTGGACTCAATAGTGACAGGGGATAAAACGTGGTTCTACCACTTCACGCCAGAATCGAAACAACAGTCAATGGAGTGGAGGCATTCATTTTCTCCAAAAAAAAAAAAGAAAATTTAAAGTGACACAATCTGCCAGAAAAATTATGGCAACTGTCTTCTGGGACAGGAAAGGGATCCTTCTCATTGAATTTATGCCAACTGGGACCACGATTAATTCGGCCTCGTATTGTGAGACGCTTAAAAAATTGCGTCGAGCCATAAAAAACCGAAGACCTGGAATACTAACGAAGGGAGTGCGTCTTTTGCATGACAACGCTCGACCTCACGTGGCACGTGACACAAAAACGCTCTTGGATAAGTTCGGTTGGGACATTCTCCCCCACCCCCTCTACAGCCCAGACCTTGCCCCATCGGACTATCACTTGTTTACCAACCTAAAGAAACATATGGGTGGGAAAAGGCTGAATTCAGACGAAGAAGTGAAGACTGCAGTGAAAGACTACTTGGAAAGAGAGGTGGACGGAGGGTTATATCACGCTGGCATACAAAAGCTTCCAGATCGACTACAAAAGTGCCTCGATATGAACGGCGATTATGTCGAAAAATAGTGTATAAATACTCCATATAATCATGTATAAAAAATTTAATAAAGCTCTTTTTCGATTTTTTATAATTATGGAGACCTTACTTTTGGGACAAGTCTCCTAATAATATCGTTGATACTTCTTTTCGAATGGAACTCCCTGGAGACAGTGAAGGGCGTTGAATGGAAAGGTCCGCAGAGAACTCTGGACTAATACAATGAGTGAGTGTTGGGCAAGCAGCACAGAACACTCAAAAAACTGTTTTCTTTCAATATCATGAAGTTCTCTAAACTGATCACTCAAAATAAGATCCTTTCTATTTCTGGTATATGGACAGTTCACCATAAACCAAATCCCACAGTCCTCAGAGACGGTCTATTTGTGTCCTCACCCCTCCTAATCAGGTGGCCCCTGTCAAATATTTCAAATCAATTAGATGTATAAACAAGAATTACATTATTCTCCAGTAGAGTTCTTCATAAAAATTTGGTGTTTAACTTCACTATTTGTAGACACGCTTCATGAACGTAATCAAGATTTGAACGCATTAATTTTTTTAAATATTCTTAAAAAAGCGTTGGGCAACTTTGGGAAATTTTTTTTTTTCGTACCTATTCTATACACATCATACTTTTAATGCAGTGGTCTCAAAGTTGCGCGACAGGCCCCGACACGCATTTAAAAATATACGTTAAATATAAGCTTCTGAAAACATTTCTTAAAAAATATATATTTCAAATAAAGATACCTTATAAAAACGGTTAATTTAATTCCAGTGATAATAAAAAATAAAAATAACGAAAGCACATATCTTTATTTATCCCTGTAAAATTTGAAGTCAATCTAGCAAACCATACGGGTTGTATAAATTTATTTATGAAACGTTACAAACGCCAAAAACTGTAATTTAAGAACGTCTGGAAACATACAAACCTTACATTCAATCGGCGATAGATGACGCCAGATTTAACCAAATTTCCGGAAATACGCACCAGTTAATCAGCTATTCGGTGATATAAAATTTAATGTTGTGAAACAAATTCGATTTTTTTCCTTTCTGTGGCCCCAAATACTCCACTGTGCGTCGTCGCGGCGGGGCGTTGCGAACCTAACAGCTCCTAACTTCCAAGAGCGCGGATTTACAATATTTTGGGGAGCCCTTTTCTTATTCCAGAGAGTATTAATAACACATGTTTTTAATATAGGCAAATTACTGCCTGAAATATAATATAAGGCATAAATGTTTGTAATACCGTAATTGTAAGACATATTTCGAGAAAAATCCACCCGAATTCATAAATAATCTTGTAAAGTCGATAAGAAAAGAAGGAAAATCTCATGGTGCATGTTTATTCCTAAAACATAGCTAGGAGTAAATAACACTCATTTCTCAGACGTTTCACCAAAATTTCAGAAACTTAATTACGAAATGAGTACCTAATTTCTTAAAATGAAATTATATAGAAACCTTAAAGTATTTCACTTATTGGGAAAAAACGCGTCGCGTAGAGCAGTGGGAAAACAATTTAGTATTGAAATATTGCCGACAGCAGTACTAGTTATCTACGCTCGCAATGTTAAAAAGTATTTAGCATCCTAAATATCAATCACTGTCTAGTAATTTTTTTCTTCAAAATTTGACAATCAATTGAAGCCTGTCTTTTCTCTGCGGTCCTATAAAATTTGAGATAAGTGATTAATGAAAGAACCCTCTTAATGTATGCAAATGGGAAAGAAACCTGGTGACAATTACGTCGATATTTTTTGTATTAAGAAGTTGATCGTTGCCAAATTGTACAGCGTTATAGCATTAGTGACGCTGTTTGCTGGAGAAAATCTTGGTAGATGTATCTAAGGTGCTGATCTCCCGAGGATGAGCAGTGCAAGCCACGTCAGCCAAAAAAATCCACGTAATATCAGCTTCGAGTGCACGTTATATAAAGAAGATTCTCGTGGAGCACAGTGACTCTTTCATTAATAATTTAATCTGTGGAGTGTCTGGTTTAATAATGCCGTCTTGTTGTGTAAGGAACAGTCATAGTAACACCGTTAGTACGCACGGCTCTGACAATGTCAAGTATTTGACTTTGCCCAAAAACGAACACTTTTGAAAAGATTAGATGAATTTGCTGTCAGGTGATCTTCGCAAAATAAATCCTGACACTTTTAAGTTACAAATATAAAATATAATTACTGGGTTTATCGTAGATTCTTTGTATTAACTCTATTTCCCATGGAATGGAGATATAATATACTTACTTTTAAAAATACCATATATTAAAATCAAAATGTCGTATTAGTTTTTTTTCATATTACGGACATAATAAATACTTTCAGCTCATTTTCGAAACTGACGAATAAATAGTAAAACGTCATGCTGTGTAGCGATCTGGACCGCTGAATAAGAAGACGCGAGCGTGGAATACGGGTCGGGGGGTCATTTCATGTCTATCAAAAGACCGGAAGACTCATCGCATTCGGGTGAACGAAGAAGTGAGAAGGGGGTCATTTCATGTCTATCAAAAGACCGGAAGACTCATCGCATTCGGGTGAACGAAGAAGTGAGAAAAGATACCTGCCTCTCTATCTTGCAATTGTAAGATTACTCAACAAACGGCCAATCTAGAAAACAGCGTTGCACTGAAGATTCACCGCATTGCCTTCAGTGTATACGTTTACTGTGCGTGATCTAGGTCGGAGCTGAATTTTGTATCTCGTCTTTTTTCCCCATGTTTTGCCGTTCGAGAATTTGCGTGTTTCTAAAAATCGAGTGACAAATTGTAATTGCCCTATACTCTTTCTTTTTACATTTTACATGTGAAGTAGGGGACATGTATCTGAGATGATTATTCAGTGAAACAATCTGATGAAACGTAAGGAACCTCAAAATATGAGTTTAGCGCATATGAATCTGAAGATATATGGAATCTGAGCATGGTCCTTTGAACTCTATTCTGATACGTTACTTTTTTAGCTGCTGAAATATAATTGGAAACCTAATTATATATCATATTTTAATCTCATTTAAATTTATCCTCATTGAAAGAATTTTTTAGTGTCCCTGATACCGAAAGATATTTTTAATTCGACGTCCGTCTGTCTGTCCATCTGTGTGCACCGATACTAGCTAAAGAGGTGAGTCAATTACATTCATATTTCGTATTTTGAGTAGTTGTTGATGCACGAGCTCTGAAATGTTTTAATTTTTGATATTCATATCATGTACCTTTTGTATTAAAGTACATTTTGAATCTTTTATTACAAGCAGCTCAATTTTTAAAAAAAATTTGGTATAGAAGTAGGAGAATAATATCTCATTATTGCCTCAATTATTTTTCCCGTGGATCTTATTTATGAACTATATGAGAGTTCAAAACTAGTATTTAGTAGTGAAGATGTACCAAGCCGAGGGAGGTATCAGCTTTGGAAATCTATAGTCTGTAAAATATCGGAAGGCGGCTGGCTACCTTCCTCAGTCACCCCTTCTTCGTCCCAAATGTCTTGACCCAGAGATGCTCTCTGACACATCACCTTTCGCCCACTCT
Organism: Laupala kohalensis; assembly: GCA_002313205.1. Lineage (NCBI taxonomy): Eukaryota > Metazoa > Arthropoda > Insecta > Orthoptera > Trigonidiidae > Laupala > Laupala kohalensis. The sequence continues at coordinate 73,959 of NNCF01132500.1, read as the reverse complement.
AACATCCTTACCCTCCGCGTTCAGAATAGTTCGCCTACTTGATATTTCTTATACAAATTATTTTTCTACCGTGCATATAAAAGACAAAGAAATTAGATTTTGGATTCTGGGCAAAACTTCAAGAAAAATTGAACCAAACAATGGCAATTTTCAAGCAATCACTTTCCCTTTATACGCAGAAGATAAAACTGCTGTTGTCAACATCAATACAGAATGCATGAAAATGATTACTTTTTTATTCGTAAAGTTAGTTTGCGCAATAGATAAGAGTCTTAATAGTGTGTGAGAAAGCATGTGCATTAGTTTTACACACGTTCTTTAAAATGGAATAAGGGTAAATGAGAGAGAAATTGTAAAATATTTCTAAATTTCTGGAATATGATTTAGAAGTGTTTCAAAACGAAGGGGATGTAATTTTGGGAGGGGTAGTAGTGTGTATAGGGAACTTGATCGTAATGCGACACTTATAAACTGTGATTTCAATGAATGATTTAATTGAATTGTATTTATTGAGGATAAAATGATAGTGTACGGATATTTACAGATTTATACATTGTCATGTTGGCCGATCTGGATCATTACAGATAGACTGTGGTTTGAATCTGGACAGTCAATCACCTCTTGATTCGGGTGACATACATCCCTTATTGTTAGAGAATGTGACTCTTTTATGCCAGAATGCCTGTCTAATCTTTTTAATTACTCTATCTCGAAGGGTATTTTTCCTGATTTTTGAAATTAACAAATATTATTTCATATCCTAAGGCAAGTGACATTACTGATGTAAATAACTATCGCCAAATTGTTAAATATGTTTTTGAGAGAATGTTTGATAAACTGGTCTATTACAAGGTTAAACCTTGTATTTACAAATTTATTACATCATACCAACATGGTTTCATTAATGCAGAGACTAATATAATAAACTATCTTAACAACATCACTAAAAGTAAAAAATTCAGGTAATCCTGTTTATGTGCTGATATATCATGTGCATTTTAAATTATTTTCAAATGGTAGAATCATACAGTTAAAATCAATAATGTTTTATCTGATGAAACATTACTTTTATCTGGATTTGGTCAAGACATGTTTGGACCAATCCTTTTTACTTTATAATAATAATAATGTATATCAAGTGATAAAATGATAAAACAAAGTCAGTAATTACTATTTGCTGATGACACTAAGCTTTTTAAAGGCATTCATGCAAGAGTTCATTTGTATTTCTTTTAATAAATCTTAGTTTCATGGATTCAAACGTATATACCATTTCAAGGCCACACACCACAATGACCTGTAAATAAACACATTTAAATATCACAAGAAGCTGAAGAGATCTCAAGCAGTTTGAACAATGATGTAATTTACGCCAAACACACAAATCAGGGCTGTCACACAATTTCCTTCCGAGAAAACCGAAGGATGCTTATCCGGAGAGTAAGAATGGGTGGTCGAAGCATAGAGTTAAATATAAAGAGATAATTGTCTCTGCTACAGATTGTACTTGTTAACATGAGACAGAAGATACTGAAAGAAGTCGCGCTCTCGCTCGCACAACCGCTTGAAGCGGGAGGGAGGAGGGACTGTTTTCAACGACTTGTGAGCAGTAGTCAGCAGTCAGTAAGGGAAATCGAGTTCCCCCACCTAAGACGATGTGCGAGAGAGACATACATCTCTCATCATTTTCCCCCCTAGACAACCTGCACATAAAGCTGTTGAGTCTATGTATGTATGTATAGAATGAGAAATGGAAAGAGTCAAATGTCATCCTTATCCACAAAACAGATCCAAAACTAAATGCGAGAACTATAGAGGAATCTCTTTGTTATCAGTCCCCAGTAAAATCCTATCTAGAATACTCTATAACATACTATCTCCATACATAAATAACATAATACATGATACACAATGTGGCTTCAGACATGGACGTCCACCATTGACATGATTTTCACCACTAGACAGATAATAGAAAAAGTCATAGAACAAAATACAGCTCTCAACATCGGATTCATCGACATATCTAAAGCATTTGACCGCGTAGATAGAGACATGATATTCCGAATCCTACAAAACGCAAACTGCCCACCCAACATCCTTCAAATCTTAAGAGCACTCTATGAAGACACTTCCTGCATCGTAAGAGTCGAAGATATGACCGCACCACCATTCAACGTCCAAACAGGAGTCAAACAAGGATGCGTCCTTGCACCATTGTTATTCTTGCTTTACATCCAGTCAGCCATGAACAACGTTTATTGCCACAACATTGAGGGAGTTCAATATAAATTCAGAACACACTCCAATCTGTTCAACAGAAGAAACCTCAAAGCAACAAGTTGAAATCAACAGCGTACTCGATCTCATGTTTGCGGACGACTGCGCCATTATTACAAAAAGTCCCTCAAAACTCCAGGAAACTCTCACCATAATTACCGAAGAATTTGGCAAGTTTGGGCTGAAAATAAACGAAAGTAAAACGGAAGTAATGTATATCAACTGTCAACCTCCCATTACTCCTATATCAATAAACTCTACAGACCTCATAATCACTACATCCTTGAAGTACCTAGGAAGCGTAATTAACAATAGCAACATAGATTCAGAAGTCAACAACAGAATAAATGCAGCTACAAACACCTTTAGAAGTCTTTACCCGCGAATATGGAAGCCACACAACATAAGCCTACAAACTAAATTAAAGATCTACGAGACAACAGTCCTGAGCACATTATTATACTCCTCTGAATGTTGGACCATACTTGAAACCCATGTGAAAAACCTAAATCATTTTCACATAAAATGTGTCAAAACTATACTTAAAATCAAGTGGGCTGATTTTGTTGCAAATGAAGAGGTACTAAAGAGATCACAAATGTTATCAGTTGACAATTTTATACGCTGCGCACTCAGGTGGGCGGGACATGTGAGTCGCATGGACAAGGACAGTGTACCACTGCAGGTAGCCTTTTCAGAACTGGTTGAGGGCAGATCACAAAAGAAACCAAAATGCCGCTGGATGGATGTCCTAAAGGTTTAGACAGTCATAACCTTGTTTAAGAAGGAAGGAATCATGGTAACTGGTTAAAAAAAGTCACATGCTTTTTGAAATTATGTCACGTGAAAGAACTTCGGGGGTCCGAAGTGGGAACAGAAGATATAAAATCGAGAACCGAGGAGGCTCGAGATGGACTCTTGAGATTTTTAGATGGATTCGGAGATTTTTCTTTCAAGCAGATTATTATGAGATTTTTTGAGGACTATGAGATTTTTCGAGCACTACAAGTTTTTGTTTTTTGAGACTTACGCTGAGAAATTCAGCCGGGTCGTCGGAGTTTCTGAATATTCGACGTTTCCTAAGATTCGTCTCAGTAACTTTTGAAATTCACAATTTCAATGTAATTGTTGGAGATTCAAAGTTTTTATTTCGAGAGTTCTGAAAAGTCAACCTAAAATCAGGTTTTGAGAAAATTTCACGCTTCGCTCGTTATGGTGATAAGTGCCTGTTACCATAGCAGCACAGCGCGTAACCGGTCGGTGAACGGACTTCTGAATCGCGGGGGAACGATGACTGGAGCAGTCTATCACCCGCTGATACAGATGCCTTACGTTATCAAAACGAGGATGCAACATGCTCTGCGTCCTCACCGACAGGAGTGCAAGAAGGGCATGTTGCATCCTCGTCTAGCTTAAAGCTCTCCTGGTATGATCGGAAGCAGCCGTGGCCTGTTAACAGCTGTGTGACGTAGAAATCTACTTCCCCATGTTGTCTCTTGGTCCACATTCCCAAGTTTGGTATCATACGGTGGGTCCATCTTCCTGAGGTCGACGCATCCCACCGGCGCTGCCATCTCTCCGTGGTCTCCAGTTTCTCCTCCTCGTTAACTGTCAACAGATTATCAGGAGTTGCATGCGCTCGTCGGTAGATTCTGGTACGTTCCTCTGCCACCAGGTCGATCGGTGGCAGACCAGCCAATACGCATACATCATCATATGAGATCGTGCGAAAAGCGCAGGTCACTCGAAGAGCACCTCGACTATGCACTGTGGTTATGTGCCAGCAATAGGTCTTGATCGCCGTGGTTTGAGACCAAATCGGGGCCGCATACAGCAGGGTAGACGTGATGACGCTCATCAAGAGCTTCCTTCTTCCTTGTCTAGGGCCTCTCGTGTTTGGCATTATTCCCGACAATGTGGTTGTCACTCTTGACGCTTTATCACTAACCAAGCGAAGGTGGTCATCAAAACGCAGCCTAGCATCTATCTGGACTCCTAAGTATCTGAGGGATGTTTGGAATGCAATCGTACAGTTACTGACTTCCAGGTTGATGGTTGATGTGTATGTAAGCGTAAGTGTGTGTATGTATCTGTATTTAATTTTCATAATTTTCATAATTTCTTTCAACAGCCACAAATAGAAATAAAAACATTAGGAGCAAGTGCCTAAGCAAAGCTTGTACCGTACTTTTTTGTCAATTAAAAATTAATGCCAAAAAGGTTAGTTGCCAAAGGTTCAAAAGGATTATGTACTTGGCTATATAAATACTTTTCGCCGAAAGTACAGTTGTCTTTTGCTGTTTGAGCTGATTCAGCACCGCTTAGCCATGATGCGATGAACTTGTCATCGCACCATGTTACCCGTCCCTAGGCACGTGGAGGCGGGTGTTTTTCACTATCTAGCTTGCTTCGTCGAAAAGAAAGTTGACATCAGCTCAAATTTACGCAGTGACTGACGTTAATGTAAAAGAAATTTTGTAAGAATAATTTTCCGGAGTTACAAATTTTTAGTGTATGTTAGAAGTTAAAGAGAGAAATAGTATGTACTATAAGAGTTAAATAGATTTGAAGTAAATACAAGTTGAAAGTAAAAAGTACAAAAATAAAAATTAAAAATAACAAGTGAAAAGTAAAGAGTAAAATAAATGAGATAGAGTAGGTAAGTTAACAAAACGATAAAACAAATAAAATTAATGAAATATAGGTAGTAAAATAAAATAGATACGATAGGAAAGAAATTTATTGGATTTAGTAAAAGAATAGTGTAAGATTGTTACCTGATAGGACTAGTAGTAGTTTATGGAATAGCACTCGGGGTATAGCAGTTGACACTTGAAGACAGCCCTGCCAAACAGCGCTTTGAAGTTTTTAAGGAGTAAAGCAAGATCGAATCTTACTTGTCTCCTCTCCTCTATAGATTTGAGTATCCCCATCAGAGATGATGTCTCTATCGGGATACCCTCCCGAGACAGAGCCATCTCCATGACCACCGGTGGAATTGGCCACCTCACCAAGTCTCCATCGTCCAGGGTTCTATATATTATCAATTGAGTGATGAAATTTAGTAGTTTAGGATCCTCAGCTTTAGAAAGGGTGACGTCCACTAGTGGGTAGATATACTCGAAATTTAAAGTAGAAGAGCTTTCTGAAGATTCGACTAAACAGGCTGGGGATTGAGTGATTTCGGTAGTTTCCGGGTCCAGAGGAGGTCCCGTGTCGTGTTGGTAGAAAGAGGGAATGAAGTAACCAATGGTGGAATTTTTTAAAGGAAATGTGAGAAGATCACATGATTTAGAGCATACAAAAAGCAACCATTTGCCAATTATTCTCAGAGTGCGGTCACATGATGAGTAATCATCAATTTCCGACCCTGAGTGAAGAAACCGATAAGTCAATAACAGTATGGGAAGTATTAAATGAAACAGTCTTACGTTGAATTTTCTTGTTGCCAAGTGAATAACCACGCACCATGGGATTGCCAATAAAGAAAGGTGAGAGGGGTGAAAGATAAAGTAATTCGTGGCCTGAAGACATAAGATTTTTCCCCGGCGCGTGTTCCTATGCTCCTTTATATAAGGGGCACAAGGTAAATGAATTTTTGAGGTTTTACCCTCGTAAGAATTTTTGACTTCTCCTAAGTTTTTTAGTCCTTTGAGTCTTGAAATTAAAAGGTATTCAATTTTTGGGCTTAGAAAGGCTACTCCCGCGATCACGGGAAGGATGTTATACCCTCTAACAAGGATCTTCTTTCCTTCGCCCTCCTCCTGTACCCCGAACTTCATTCTGTAATAGCTGAATTTAGTGTAGATGGAAAAAAATTAAGTTAAGAAGTAAAATAAAAAAGTTGCAGAAAAATAAATCTGCTAAAGAATTGTTAAAAACAAAACATGATATATACAACAAATAAATAACTACATGTAAACTATACATAGATAGACATATAAAACATATATGTATGTATGTGTATTGTAAATTAAATCCAAATTAATAATCAATCTTATTAGGCTATTTTCGGTTCAAATGTATTTTAAGCTGAAGGTTTTCATGGCCGTTACGAGCTAAATCGTGGATGATGATGGAGAGTTTTCAGCCGTTGGTGTGGGCGCGGAGCTTCGTTTTATGAACCAAATTCAAACAGAAGCGGTTCACAACGTATTTGTTTTGAAAAATAACGTGTACATCGAAAACAGAGTTCATGGGAGACAATACTAGTAGCAACGGAAATTTACTAAAGGTTTTTAAAAGGAAAGAAGTCCACGTGAGTTTACAAGCTTAAACTCGCAGCGGCTAAACGCAGGAGCGGCATACAGAAGAAAAGGTTTTATGGTTTAAAGGGACATACAAAAGCTGCATGGGTGTAAGAGGGTATTCCTTGAGTTCGCGCAGCAGCGGCTGGCGAACGAGGGGCGGCGTGCGGTACACCAGACTTTGGGAACTGGAAATTTTAAAGGGACGAGTTCGGCCGTTGAAATTAGAAAGTGGAATAAATTTAGCGTCTGTGTTAAAAGCCGCCTGGTGAAGACCGCTCAAAAACGGTTGAGAATGACGTCGTTGAGTGGGGAAATGATCCAAAAATGCAGCTCGTCTATTGGCCTGGCGTGTGCGTTCTTAAGTCAAAATTAATCTATGACAAGTAACTTCGTGAGGGGATTTTGAGTTTTTTGGAAGAGTAAGTCACATGATTTTTGAAAACGTAGATCACGTGAGGAAGTGACAGACGGGCAGTGGGAGTACGGCTCATTTATATGAGCGTAGAAGCGAACTGAACACATTGAGTCGTTTCGGAGAGTGAGATTCTACTCAAGCATTACTCTTAGATTCTTGTCATCTGATTTCTGAGACATTCGTTCGGAGAGAGAGTCATGTTATTTGTTCCAAGTATTTCTGAACTTCGTGCATTTTTACAACGGCACTTTTCGGAGATTTTCCCGAATAACTGAGAACTTTTTGACCTTTTGGGTTTCAACATCCAGTTCAGCTCGGGTTGCCACGAGGTGGTAGCGTAAAGCTTATTCAACTATTAGAAGTTATTGGAACTTTTTCCGGTCGGCAACTATCGAAAGTGCTCGATGTCGCGACGCGTAACGTAGTTCTCGGAAATGGCGCAACGCTGCAATTCTGAGAAGGGATCCACATTCCTGGAGGGAACGATGACGCCACACGCCAAGACGACAACCATGGGCTTGAATGACCAGCTGTGATGCCGTCTGGAGCTCGGCACCGTCTCCCACAACAACAGACACTGATCTATCATCTTTACATGGTATTCCCTAAGTCGGCTGCGCCCGCCTATAACTTTTAAGCGCTAAGCGAGAAGAGATAGTGCTTCAAAAAGAGTAACGAAAGCCCACGCTCAGAACTCATCAGAACAGTGGAAATTGAAAAAATTGGGCATTAACAGAAGATGAGCGGCTCTTATTATTTTGTACTTTGTAAACTTGTAATATTATTTGGTTTTTGAAATGATATAAAATTAACTTAAGGGTTTGTTTTGGCAACGGATGTATTAATTTGGTACTTGGGAAAATGACGTGTGATTTTTGGGGGCTGTGTGCATATATTTAAATTGAATGTATTTGTATAAATTAAAATATTAAGTCAATTGATTTCATGCGTTTTCCTCGTCTTAATTTCATGCGTTTTCCTCGTTTCCCAGTATGTGTTCTCACTTATGTAAATGATTCAGAACCCATGTATTTAATTAGTTGGAATGAGTTTCGCCGGGGCAATTAAAATTATCGGAAAGTGAGTGTGAGCCACTACGCTTTTATTAACTTGTTTCATTCAAAACCATTACAATTTACGCCGCAACGTGGCGCTCGCTCACTTGTTTAAGCATCCTTTAACCAATTGTAGTTTAATTACAATTGAACTCGTAACGCAGGGGTTGCTTTCTTAAGAAGAAGCGATAAGTGAACCACATAACGCAAAGAAATAAGTTGACTTAGTTGTAAGAGTGTAAGACTTAGTTGTAAGTGTTTAATATTAGAAAAGTGATTAAGATAAGATGACAGATCAGTCGAAATCAATGTGGGAAATGGAGGAGTCCGAGAAAGTATCTCAGGTCGAGGAGGGTGGGTTTGTTGATAGAATGGGAATAGAGAAGAATTCGGCTGTAGTTCCGAGGGGGAAGGCGACGAGAGCGCGGGGAAAGTAGAAGAGCAAGTAGAGGTAGAATCTAGAGAAAAAGCGAAGAGGGAAAACCGGTGGAAAACCCGGAAAAGGAAGTAGGTTAGGGAGAGCAGGTAAAGGTAGTGCGGGAGCAACAATAAGAACAGGACATTCTGGCGTACTTACGACAGATGTCGGTCGAGACCAATGCAAAATTCGTAAAAATTGAGGCTAAATTTGAAAAATTAGAATTGACAGCAAAAGAAAACAAAGTCGATGCAGACGCGAAATTTGAGGAACTGGAATCTATTGCTAAGGAAAGTAAATCCGATTTTCAAAAAATATTAATTCACTTAAAATTGATTCAGATACCAAATTTGAGTTAAATGTAAAATCGTTCAGAAATGACATGGAAGATAAATTTGGGAAATTAAATGAGATATTCGAAAATGTAGGCTTAAAAATTGAAGTGTATAAAACCGAAATTAAAGAGAGACAGGAAAAGTTTGAACTTAAACTTTGTCAAAATTCAGAGAAAATCGAAAAATTGGAAAGCGAAATGGAGGCCGAGATGAAAGAATTCACAGATCAAGTAGAAAAAAATCAAAATTTTGGAAGATCAAGGTGAGGTTAGGCATGAACAAGTGATCAAGTGATAAACAAAATCTTGGAAGTACGAGAATTCGCGGAAGAATCGAACGAGAAACTCGCTGTCGAGATTCGAACGGAAGTCTCAGTAGCTGCATCTGTTAACTACTAGCAACTTGGCAAAATTTCAGGATAATATACAGGAACGTTTAACTGAACAAAACAGAACTATTGAAAGAAAAACTGACTCGGTAGAAAAACAATTAAAATCAGTTCAGGAAGAAGTCGGTTTTTGTAAACAAGAACATCGACAGAAATTCGAAAACATCGAACAAAGACTTGACGTGCGGACCAGGGCTGATCAGACGGAAAAGATCATACCGAGAAAATCGAGGCTATTAAAGATGTGGCTCTTCGAGAGGTTAATGAAAAGTTTAAAATCATACAAGAGAGTAGTGTTTCGCACGGGGGACCAATGGTTATTCAATTAGTCGTGACGCCATTGGATGCAGATATTAAGTTTGTCGGCACAGGCAAATTCCACCCACGCCGGTACTTGGAACTACGAAAGGGATACTTTGAGATGTATTCAATGACCGAACGTAATTAAATGAACGTGGTTAAACACTCATTAAGAAGAGGTTTAGACCTACGGGGACCACGTTGACATGTTCGCCAAATTTGAGGAGGTACTAATCGAAAGATATTGTTCCACTCAACAGGTAGAGAGCGAAGTGCGGCTTACGAACCGCATATTCGATCCGCGGACTGACAGGTCGCTCCAGGGTTATGTAGAACAGGCAATGGCCGATTGGAAGAGGGGTGATTTGCGCCGGACAGAGCATGAACTTATTGAGATAATTAAGTCGCAATTACCACCGCGGGTCGGAGATTTGTTGACTGCAGGGAATGTGGAAACGCTGGGTGCCACGATCCTGAAGCTAGGAGTGTTTGACTTCACGGCCGAGAGGGACCGGGCGTGGAACGTCTCAAGGACGGAGACAGCTGGCGGTGACGGGGCGCCGGAGAGGGGCGGCTACCCACACCGAGCGGTTACCCACCCCGGTGGCGGCCGGGGTCCGGTCTGCTCGCCGGAGTTCCGAGGAACCCAGAGTCAGCGACCGCGCGTCTTTGAGCGGCGGGGTGCCGACTACAGACCCAGAACGGAACAGCGCGTACAAGGAGGGAACCAAAGACCTCCTCAGCGCCGGGAAAACTAGAAAAATGCATCGACGAGAGCGACCGTTGCATTGCTGGATTACCACAATAATGTTAGAATCAACTACTGGAAGGAGACGAGGATAAAGTAATTAATAAAATAAGGGCGTGCCCCGTAATTCAGGGAAGCTGTTTAGGTCAAAATTTAAATATATTAATTGACACGGATGCCTAGGTAAGCGCTATAACCGCAGATGTTTTTCAAAATTTAATCAAAATAAATCCTGAAATACCGGTCCTCCCAGTCAACAGAGTTAATTTAGGGACAGCGACGATGGGAAAGTCGCCTATAATTAATAAGCAGGCATTATAGGCATTAAGATAAGAGATAAGATTTACGAAATTGTGTTTAATCGTTAGGAATTTAGTGTATCCGATAATATACGGATGTGATTTTATCTTTGAAAATAAGGTAACAATCAATTTAATAGAAAATGTAAGCTTTGAGGATGATGTAGTACATTTAGGAGTATCAGTTGAAGACAACAGTGATGTCATTAATAATCAACTAATTAACTCGTGAAATTTAGAAATGAGCCCAGAAATGAAAGTGGATGAGTGTAGGGAACTCTCGGATGGACAAAAAAGTGCGTTAAAATTTGTTACAAGATAATTGGCAAGTGTTTCAACCGAATTCACAACCAATCAATAATTTCGAATTTGAAATTCATGTTACTAACGAAACTCCTTTTAAGAAGAGAGCGTATCCTGTACCAGTTGCTTACAGAAACCAGGTCCAAGAAAATTTGAACCAGTTAGTTCGCGAGGGCGTAATCAAAAAGCAAAGATCGTCGTTTCTAAATCAAATAGTCGTCGTAATTAAGAAAAACAAAGAAGTCAGAAAATGCCTACACGTAAGGGAAATTAACGCCAGGTCTATTCTCGATCGGGAAGCACCTATCAAAATCGATCAAGCTTTGACAAAATTCAAAGGAACAATTTTGTTTCAATAATAGACTTAAGATCTTCCTACCACCAAATGAAAATTAAAACAGAGCACCAAATGTATGCCGCTTTTCTTTTTCTTTCTTTTTTTAGGGTATTACTTATGTATTTCAAAGATGTCCCTTTGGTTTGAAGTCCAATGTTGCAGGACTAATTATATGCTTAGATAGGATCCTTGGTAACAAATTTGAAAATAACATCACAAAATATGTCGACGATTTATTAATTTATACGAAAGATTTTGAAACTCACATTATTTTGGATCAATTATTCAAAATTTTTGAAGAAAAAAACGTCATTTTAAATTTGGAAAAGTCAAAATTTTTCAGACAGGAAATTATTTTTTTTTGATATACAATAAACACTTCGGGAGTCAAAATTTCTCCAGAAACTATCAAGGAAATAGAAAAGATACCACCACCCAAAAACATCAGACAGCTTCGAGGATTTATTGTCGTAGTGTCATACTGCAGCCGGTTTTATAAGGGTTTTGCGGTCACTATGAGACATGTTTAATCTACTTAAGAAAAATCAAAGATGGAAGTGGGGGTAGGAACAGAACACCACTTTTCAAAGCAGCTTTCGCCCACGCTATCTCATTATCTCATCCGGATTTTAGTAAAACATTCATCCTTCAGACTGACGCAAGCGATTATGGGGTAGGCGCGACCTTGCTACAGGTTGACGAAGAGACTGGTATGGTAAGAATCATTGCAGTAGCTAGTAGAACGTTCAACAAGAGCGAATGTAAAACGAGCGTCACGCTCAAGGAGAATACAGCTATTGTATGTGGTGCCGCGACTACCTGATGGGCAGGCATTTTAGAACACGACCGCAAGGCGCTCATATTTCTGAAACACGCACACATCAACTATGATAAGTTGTTGCGGTATGTGCTGTGGATTCAGGAATTTGACTTTAACATCGAGCACGTGGTCGGCAAGGATAACTTAGTTCCTGATTATCTTGGCAGAAGTGGTGATGCTAGACGGAGAACGGAGAAAAGGAACGAATTTAAGATATCCAGCTTGGTGACCGACACCACCACCGAGACCGGGGCAGCGAGAGCGTTAAGTGCATACGTCGGCGCCTTCGCCGAGGAACCAGGAGTTGTGCGTATAGACTTGTTCACACGTGTAGTGCAACTTTCTGTACTAAATGTCGATGGATGTTGAGGGGATCCTAATCCTCACCAACGAGACCATCAGACAGTGGCAACGACGCGACCCGGAAATAAACCAGATGATATGGTTTAAGGAAGGGGAAATGGCGGAAGGTGATGAGGAATACGCTCGCTGCCAATGAAAACAGTAGAAATACGTGTTGAGTGATGGTATAGTGCAAAGGTGGCCAACAAGTCGATCGCGATCGACCGGCCGATCGTCGATCGCTCGCAATGTCTGGGGTAAAATTTCGTGTACCATGGACTTTGAAGCGATTGTAGAAGACAAAATTTTATAGCAATAGTTTAATGCATTCTGGGAATTTGCCACGGTCATAAATTCCTAGAATTCTGACAGCCTAACACTGTGATCTCCGCACACTCAGCACAATACATTTTGACTTATGTGTTACACTTGTCAATGAAAATTAATTAAAGTTTAAGTTAAATTTTAAAGAAAGGACAACGATATTAAGAAAAATGGTTCGCGATGAAAAATTAAATTTGACGATTACTTAAGAACGATAAAAAACGTCATAGTATGCAGTCGAAGCCAAGGAACGAGAGAAATAATTAAAATGATCAAGGAAAATAAATTAAAGTTGAAGTTAAATTTTTAAAGGAAGTAAAACAGTATTAAAACGGTAGTCTCAGGAAGAAATTTGAAAGAGAAATGAGTACGGTATTAAATTAGTGAATGTATGTTGTATCGAGAGAAAGAAGGCTAAAAGCAGGTTGAGTGATAACGATAATGAGTAATTGATTAATTTGTTATAATCAACGCCCGGAGGTGATGGACGTAGAGTCGTCGAGAGAAGTGAAGTTGTTTTTATCAGGTAGTCTGGTGCACCATGTGATCAAGAAGAAAAATTCGGATAGCGACCCACTACATTAGTCATTTTTGCGGTAGTCTGAGAATACCCCACGTAAGGAAACGTCTGGGTAATTGTCCACTACATTGAGAGTCAATTGGGGTTGATGAATGACTAAGGTCTTTACTCGGCGGTTTTTAACAATGAAGCCGCTAAATTTATTCCGTTTTTTATTTTCAACGTCCGAACTCGTCCCTTTAAAATTTCCAGTTCCCAAAGCCTGGTGTACCGCCGGCCGCTGCGCAAACTAAGGGAATACCTCCCTCACACCCACGCAACCTTTGTAGTCCTTTTAAACCAAAAAAACATTCTCTTCCATATGTCGCGCTCGCGCCTAGCTGCTGCGTGTCCGAACCTGCTCACTGATGTGACTTCCTTTCCTTTAAAAAACCTTTAGTAAATTTCCGTAGCTACTAGTATTCTCTCTCATGAACACTGCTTTCTAGAACGAGGGGGCTCCGCGCCCATCCCAACGCCTGAGAACTCTCCCTCATCCTCCACGACTTGGCTCGTAACGGCCGCGGAAATCTTCCGCTTAAAAATACATTTGGATAGCCTAATAAGATTGATTACTAATTCGGAATTAATCAAATCTTACAGTATGTATGTGAGTATGTATGTGTATATACGTATGAGTGTATATGTACGATCTGTGTACATGTACGATATGTGTATATGTACGATGTATATATATGTACGATGTATATGTTACGAGCCAAACGCTCGTATTTATTTAACTTCAAGATGTCACGAGCCAAACGCTCGTAATTATACAACTTCAAGAAATCATATGTAAATAAACATACTGAACTTTCAATTTATAAGTACTCTTTGAATATGTAAATACTCTTTGAGTACATAAATATTCTTTGAGTGTATAAATACTCTTTGAATTCATAAACACTCCTAGAAAATTATAAGTTCCATGAAAGTTATAGAAGTTCCAAGAAGATTATCGAAGTTCCATGAAATACAATTTCAGAACACACTCCAGATAAACAGTCTGTGCTACGAGTGAATGACCACGCCCTTCGCACTATATAAAGGGCAACATTCAGCAGACAGACACACTAGTCGTCGTCTCTCTACGCGCAGTCATGAACTTAGGTGGCACAACGTCACTCTGCTACTAAGCATTTCCGACCTTTTTTTTTTTTGGAAGTAACATAATGTTACTTTGCTACTCTACGGCTTCATCGTGACTAAACACTTCGAAACTCTACTCAAATGGCAGTGCAACGTAAAACTATCATCGAGATGCTGAATACATCAACTTATACTTCTCTTTAAGTTTCAGTATATCATCGACCGTCAACATTTCCAATCATCGCCTGCTCTTCAACAAGTCACAGCCGACAACTGGAGTCAGCAATCCCCATCAGCCAAGACCATGGATAAAATGTAACCATTGCATAACACGAGGAACGTAAAACTGTTTATAACTTTCATATCTATGACGTTAGCTCGCTCAAATCTTGTAATGAGTAAGCTAATAACTATTCTTAACAATTAGTAGCAATGCTTTTATCAATTTTGGCTCAGCTTTCGTATTATCAACCAAAACAATTCTGCACTATATGTATATAGCACCTTCTTAATCTTCAATAAGTATCTCATTTCTTTTGTTGCTCAATACATTGTTTATTTAATATCATTTGGGGGGTAAAGAGAACAAAAACTTGTTCTCTAGTGGGGAGTTTTATCTTATATGAACCATATTGGTCACATTTCAACTTTGCTTAAATCAACATTTACGTAATTCTGCTTTAAAAACTTATTTTGGGGGAATTATATAAGGGATATATTTATGTATGAACCTAAACTGGTCAAACTTCACATTTAACTATTTTTTTATGTAATTCTGTGTAAAATCATATTCGGGGAAATTAGTTGTAATATACAACTAATATCAATCTTGTAGGAAGGGGGCATATAAATGTATTTCAGCATATGTAATTCTAAAGACAAATCAATGTATATATGTATATAAGTTAAGTAGAATAAATGTGTTTTTGAGAACTAGGCAAGTATTTACAAGATCCTATTTCTTTCATTTATATTGCTGGTTGAAACGTACAAGTCTCCCCTTTTCTCCTACGTTGTGACGAATGGTCATTCATTCATAACAGTATATATATGTACGATGTATGTATGTATTTGTAAACGATGCATGAATGTATGTATTTGTGTACTATGTTGTTGTCGTGGAAGAGATTTTCATTACTTCACAAGTCTCGATATGGAGATTTGTTTCGCAATAAGATTCCTCCTTCCAAAATAAATATTAAGGTTATGCAGGACAAGGTTTATTATGCAGTTTGAATGTAAACAAATAATCAATACCAACACACCAGGGTGACAACAGGTATGAAAGTTATATGAACAGTTCCTTTTGTGCGACTCACGACTTTGAATGATTTGGTCGTTGGTAATAGCACTTCTGTCGTCCGTCGCGAGGTGGCGCTTAGGTATCGAGATCCTGCTGGCTAGCTGATAGCGTTGGAGTACGAGGTTCTGCAGATATCGTGAGAGGGCGTCTCGTGGCCTCTGAAGATAGGATTCCGCCGCGGATCGGGCTATTGCGCAGAGCTGGATTTCTTGGTAGAGGTTATGATCGGAGACGATGTTCACTCATCAAGAGAATCCGTCGTACTGATTTCTCAGTCGTTGCTGTTGCTATAAACTAAACTTTGACAGATGACATCTACGACAACGTAACATAGCGTCGAGGTTCGTCTATTGAAGCTTTCTCGAAGCATCTTAATAAACAGACCCAAGTTTCACGAAGTTTCTTAATAAATAGGCGACATACGCTTGATGATACATGCAACGCGTGCGTCTCATGAAGAAATCAGCCTCGTTCGGGCTTTTTAAATTCGGAGAACGAGCGATGGAGTGGGGGAGGAAAGCCTCACTACTCTCTAAAAATTTAAAAATCCACCGTTGAGAAGTGCGACAAAGGGAACGTTCACATCTGGCGGGGGCGCAGTGACCCGCGATAATTTCTTTGTTGAAGAGAAAATTTATTGCTGTTTAGAAATTGCAGGCAAGTGAGGGAGTTGGAAGGCGACTCACCCCGGCCGTATAACCGAGGACACGCAGGGAGGAAGGAGCAAGTGGCGACTTAAAAAAAAAGCGTTGCAAAAGAGCGGTTAAAGATAGTTTGAAAAATACTCAAAATTCCCAATCAGAATTTAGGCACGGGAGGGGGAACAGTTGTGGTATTGGAAGCTTTTCGTCACGTGAAATTCAAAATTGGAAGACCTGGGAAGTGGAAAAAGAGGTGTAGGAAGGGATGAAGTCCAATTAAGGAATGGCAAATGAAGATTCAAGGATTATTACATGAGATTTTTCGCGGAGACTTTTATACGAGATTTTTTTCGCGCGAAGACATATGAAATTTTCTTCGCGGACATTTTTACGTTACTACTCTGAGACCAGTATTTCGAGATTTTCGCACTAAACACCAGCATTTAATTTTTCTGAAGATGCTGCGCTCGGCTCACTACTTGCCGAATTTTTTTGAGCATCGACCAAGTCTGGTAAATTGTTCCCGATCAGAGCCACGACTCAGGTTAAAATTAACCGATTAGTTCGAAACCTCAGATGAGAGTTCTGAGCTGGGTATTGTCCGGATCAGAGTCGTTAGTTTGGGCTAACAATTTCCGACGAGCTATTCTGAGAGACCGAGGTCAGGTCGACGCTGCGCCTGAAGGCACCCGAGCAGACAGCTGATGAAGGGAGCCACCACCGTGTAGCCGTCGCTGACGACACCGTCAAGGGTCGCCCGAGATCGGAGCTTGGCCGGCGTTGCGAGGTCATCGCACCCCCTACTCTCCACTGTCTTTGGTTGGTCAACTAAAGAGGTATTTTTACGACGGTTGGTGGTGTCTAACCGACGTCGTAATGCGCTTGTGCGTAAAGAATAGTGCGGAACTTATCATAAAAAGAGGCCTAGAACTGTGGCCTTGATCATTGCAAAGAGGGGCCACTTATCGCTAGAGAAATGCGCCTAATTGTCTCTTGTAGTTGTCAATAAATGTAACAGCCGTTTTTTAAAGAAGTGAGAGATATGGTTTTTTTCCCTGTGATAAACAAGTACGAACCCAAATTACTAGTGGCACCCTGATATAGAGCTAGTCGAGGCGCTTTACTTNTATATATATATATATATATATATATATATATATATATATATATATATACACGCAGGCGGAAGGAACATACTTTACATCAATACATCATACGTCATAGTTTTTAGTTGATGAGTGTAATACGCCAAAATAGTTTCATCTTAATTGCTACTTTGAAATATTTTACTAATTTGAATATATTTGTGGTGTGGTGTTTCAAATTAGTAAAATATTTCAAAGTAGCATTTAAGATGAAACTATTTTGGCGTATTACACTCATCAACCAAAAATTATGATGTATTGATGTAAATGACCTTGAATAGGTACCAACGCTTCTCATACAAGACGGCTGAAAATAAATTATAAAAAGAAAAATTAATTTGCTCTTCGCACTAAGAGAGTCCACACATTGCAGATAGAAAAGAGCAAAGTTCTGAACAAAAAATGAAGTACTCGTATTATCACTATTATTATTAAAATATTGTCATGTTGAAACATTTTCATAGTCTTTTTCAAAATCTGTGTATCTATCGTACATAAACTGTTGCAGTAATAAATAGACGGTATATAATTTTAATTTATGGAATACAATAAAATTATAACGTATCTAAAAGTATTCAATAATTTTCGTTACTAATTACAAGAACGAAATTTTTTATATTTTCCCATGGAAAATATCCCTGATGTGGATGAAAATGTAAGTACAAATGATACCTAACCGAATAAGTTATGTTAATTACTTGCGAATGAATTGTACATTGGATCCAAACATTTGAATGTGGCTGCGAAATTGTTGAACAAATTCATACGTCAGAACGAATACTGCCATCAAGAGACGTCGCAACAATTATTTTCAAATATATTTCAACAATCTTTTGAATATATCATTATAATTATGATGTCATTAAAGTAACTATACAACTTTTTATATACACACTTGCTGAGAACTCGCGGCTACACTTGTCTGAATTTAAAAAATAATGTGAGTAAAGAATAAAAGTAAAAAAAGTTTTAAAACGAAATGAAGAATATTATGATCTGAAAAGTGTAATACAAATTCTCTGGATAATACAAGCAATTCAAAAATAGTTTCAATACCACAAATACTCATTGAAAACATATCCCACCTCGGACTAGACTATTAGTACCGCCATGCGCCGTAGTTTCTGATTATGTTTGTTCTTTGCGTCATCTCGGAAGCCTGTTTGGACTGACGACTGATCGATACTTTTCCCTCTCCATTCTGATGCGCAATGGGATACCTTGAGTAATTTCACCATGGAGACGATTACAGCCAATCCTCACTTTTGAATTGTTGTTTGACTTTTATCTACAAGGGGTATAAAATTTTCTTTGTCGTACAAAGTGCTACCAAATTATGCGTGATTTCAGTTTTTAAAAATTTCAAATGTGGGGCCTAGCGACATTCATGTTTGCATGCTTCCGGAGAGTAAATTAGTTCATTGTCCTCCACGTGGTCATGCGCAGTTTGTAAATATTTTGACAATAAATTGTTTTGTAAGACTAAGTTGATAAAATTGTATTTTCAACTGCATTTCTTACGATACTATATTTCCAAATATAACATAACATTTTTTATTACCTTCCCTCCTGAACACACTTAGTTGAGTGAAAGAAATAGGGTTCACTAATCTTCACTCCACTCTCCAACTTTTCGACAACAATATTGATTATGTCGTCGTACTTTTCTTCAGCATTACACTGCACCAGAACTTCACCAGCCATGACAAAATGTTCGTCGCTATGTGTCAGTTTTCGGCTGGTTGCTACTGTCAGCTCGCCCTGTAGATTAATTTTTATTAATGAAGTATTCTACACTAAATGAGCTATATACAGTTTACACGAAATTTTAACTTCGCAATATAACGCACCTTTAAATTTGCATTTTTAACTATTTGTGTTAAATAATCAATACGTTTTGTTACACTGTGTTTCACATCTTCCGCTCTATCTTTCCTGCTTTCAAAATGAAATACAAATTCTACAACGTCTGGCTCCACGATTATTTCGGCGGCTCCTTCAACGTGAGCAACATTTGCTTTGAATAAAGCATAGTACGATTTGATCTGTCGTAAGTTTTCGACGTCTGCTTCAGAAATCTCCATTATACTAAACAATGTTTCTTATGAGCATTCATTTACCCAACATATGAACTGAGGTTTTAATGCAAACCTCTTTAGGTATAGTTCAGGTTCGCAATTGTCATGAATCGATTTTCAATCCTACCAACTCTATCGAGACTGCTTCTTTAATGTGGTGGTGCAATCCGTGTTATGTTAAATAAAATTGTGAAATGTAAAAAATTTGAAATGTTCTATCGAGCTTCGTTAACTGCCGTGGTGTAATTAAAAGAAATTTAATGTTTGGTTGCCTTGTTACTTCCACTTCTTGCTACCTACTTGTATGAAGATACAAGTTCGTACAGCCGTTTCTTTTAACCTCTTCATTGAATCATATTGCTAGATTAATTTATTGGAGCGTTTTGTCAGGTATATACACTCTCAAGACGCAAAATAGTTGTGAAATATTTATTTCAGATTCTGTTAATTCATTAATATGTGAGAAGCCATCTATCTCTGATAACTGAATTGTATCTTTTGCTTTAAACTGGGATATTATAATGTTTTCTAGACTTGCTTATTAAAAATGTAAATAATATTTCTGTATTCATAGTTTTCCAATAGACTGCTGAAATATTAGTTTCTTTTAATATGTATTGTGATTTATGCTTATTTTGCTTATGATGTGTATAGGAAAGGTAAGACTTTATGCTTTTTTCCGTTATTGGCCTCAAATTTGCTCAAGTAAAGTCACACTCTTTGTGTTCTAATTGTTCATAGAATGTCATCAAAGTTGATACAAATTTAATGTATGATTCTATTCTTTTCATTTTTAATACCGGTTTTTCCTCTTTCTAGGTTTAGTCATGTATCGTGCAATGAATCTTGCATTTCATTCTTCTTCAGCTATTGTGAGAAATTGTAGTGTAACATATAAGGTAACTAATTTAACCATTACATCGTGTATTTATTTCCTTACTTAAGAACATTTTTAATTATTGCATATATTTTGCAGAGGTTTCCTCGTATAAATTGCACAGGGAATGCCGTATGGCCAGGAAAAGAATTGTTGAAGGTATTTTGAGTTATTAGTTGAGATTATCTTATAGTTATTAAATGTCTGTATTTAATAACTATATATTTAATAATAAATTTCAGGCAGCTCGAGGAAAGACTGGAAAGGTGTATTTTAGTGTGTCAGCAAACACCTCTCCTTCACAAAGAATTGTTGGATACTGGCTCTTAGGATGCAGTGGGATGGTTTTTGGAGCAGTAATATTAGGTAGTTCACCATTTTATACTCTTGCTAAACACATGGCATGTTTGCTCAAAATTAATGTTCTTTAATCCTTCACCAACCCAATAGTGAATGACTGTCTTACTTGCAAAGAATATTAAGGGCTCTAATGACCTTGCTGTTGACGAGCCTCAAAACCCCACACAAAAAAAATATAAAAAATGCAAAGAATATTCTTTTGTGAACATCACCTGTTTGAGTCTTTTATTTAAAAAGTGTCTGTACATTCACTAAAAATACTTTTCTTGTTAATTTGGAAAAAGTTTTTACAATAACATTTTGAAGTACATTTTCTGTTCTCTCATAATTTTATTTGAGGATTGTTTTGTTATTTCTTTAAGGGGAGATAATCATGAAAAGAAACAAGTGACTATTTAATCCTTTATAATAAATATCCTTTAAATTAAATATTTTAAGGGGTATTCTTATGGATTAAGATGTTTTATTATTATTATTCGATATGGTTTTTAATTTTTCCCATTTTAGAATGTGTTTTTATTTTGGGATTTCTTGAAATTTTATGAATTAAATAAGTTTATATTTATGAATGAAATAAGTTTTATAAACTAAGTAAACAAACATGTTTGTTTCTGAATGAATTTAAGGAAAATTTGAAGGTTTATATAGTAGAATTTTTTTTATTGGTCACATCTGGGTAGATTCTATGAATTTATATCAGAATACCAATAGAGGAATGTAGTTGGGTTTTGCTCTGATGATTCTGGATCAGTCCATCCTAAGAGACGCAGAAGAAAACAACAAATTATTGCCTCGTCCCTTCAGAAAAGTATCATTGTTTGTCTATTATTTCTAGTATGATTGCAGGGTTAAAAACATATTTATCAAATTACCCTGTCCAGTTTCCATTTTTGTCTTGCTGTATTCACAGTTTTTGTCCTTTGAAAGTATTTATGTTAAGATAAATATCTCTAAATTTGTTAGCTTAGTCACTTCAAATGAGTGACATTGTGTTCAGCCCATTCAATATGTATTTGTCTTCTGTGGTTTGCTGCAACTATTTTTGTGTCTTAAGTTAGATGCTTGGAAAAGAATAACTTTGCATTTGCAAAAGCAGTTTTCTCAAGGAATGGATGAAGTCACAGCCTTAAATTTTCTTATATTTATATATGTGTAAGTAGATAAGATATAAAAAATGTCATCGTTGATATATGTCTCCTTTCCAAGTTGCAATCTTCAGAAAATCAAACTTTGAATTTTTTAAGTCTTATAACTGTTGGGGAACCAGGTAAAATTTTAATATTTATTAACTTTAAAGATCTCAATAATAGTAAACTTTTGGAGAAAAATACAACTTTGTGATTCAGTTCAAATCTTCAAAAAACTTACTTTTATGAAATACACAGAGTGATTCAGAATTTCTATTAGGCAGTTATAGGTGTTGTGGATGGGACTCATAACAGCAATATTTGGTAGTAAACCCATGTCTGGAAATGCGCCGTTTGGAAGATAAACGACTTTGGAATAACGTTAAAGGATCCTGGCAAGTAGAATCTGATAATTCAGGTCACGAAATCAGCACATCTGTGCTTGCTGTTAACTTGGACCAGTAGCACCCCTATCTGTGAATTGACTCTGTGACCATAGAATGATTATAGGTGAGGTGTTGACAGAGAATGTCATACATACATACATACATACATACATTGATTATCGGCGTCCATCGTGTCCGATGATGCCACTCTCCAATTGTCTTCTGCATTCCTTGTTTCTCATATGTGCCTTCAATCCGGCCTTGTTTTTACATTTGCGGCTGCAGGCAGGGCAAGTCAAATTGTCGGGGTGTGTTGAGTCTGGTGGAGATGGAGGTGTTGGGTTTGGTAGAGATGCTGAAGAAAGCGTATCCTGCGTGGGTGTGATATTATTACAGGAAGCTGGCAGGAGTGGGGTCTTGATAGGTTTCCTGCTGTTGTCTTGTGGGATAAAGGGTGTTTATGGCGAAGATGGCTTGTCATCCCGGCTTTACTCCTTGTTGTTTGTTGGCAATGTCTGCATGTCAATGGATCATCTAAAGTGTTCACAGGTTCTGTTATAGGATGTTTTTGAGTTATGTGAGACATTACGTATTGTCTTTCCTGTCTTTTGAAGGAGCAGAGTGGACAGCTCCATTCAAAGTTCTCTTCAATATTGTGTTTCTCTACTCCGTTGGTTTAGGCCTTTTCTACTTTTCTGTTGTGGTTGCTTTGTATTAGTCCTTTCACAGCACTTCTCCATTTTTCCGTGTTAGCAGCAGTTTCTCT
>NNCF01132500.1:0-44656 GCA_002313205.1 Laupala kohalensis | reverse complement strand
TGCCTTTGATTTGTACGTCGTGTCACATATTGTACATTTGTTTGTTTGTGCTTGGCTTCTTGGAGTTGGGGTTTCAGGATGTCTTTGAGTAATTTGCGAGAGAACGTATCTTCTACCTTGTCTGCCTTCTCTAAGAAAGTCGCATAGTGGGCATTTCCAAGTGTATGTTTCCTCTATTTCATGGCGTATTATCCTGTCTCTCTTTCTTTTTCATGGTTGTTTCCTGGAAATTTCTAACCTTATTTACGGTGTTATCTCTCCATTGGTTTCTGTTTGAGGCAAGATCTCTCCAGTTAGCTGTGTTTATTCCTACTTTCTTTAGATCTTCCTTTAGGACATCCATCCAGCGGCATTTTGGTTTCTTTTGTGATCTGCCCTCAACCAGTTCTGAAAAGGCTACCTGCAGTGGTACACTGTCCTTGTCCATGCGACTCACATGTCCCGCCCACCTGAGTGCGCAGCGTATAAAATTGTCAACTGATAACATTTGTGATCTCTTTAGTACCTCTTCATTTGCAACAAAATCAGCCCACTTGATTTTAAGTATAGTTTTGACACATTTTATGTGAAAATGATTTAGGTTTTTCACATGGGTTTCAAGTATGGTCCAACATTCAGAGGAGTATAATAATGTGCTCAGGACTGTTGTCTCGTAGATCTTTAATTTAGTTTGTAGGCTTATGTTGTGTGGCTTCCATATTCGCGGGTAAAGACTTCTAAAGGTGTTTGTAGCTGCATTTATTCTGTTGTTGACTTCTGAATCTATGTTGCTATTGTTAATTACGCTTCCTAGGTACTTCAAGGATGTAGTGATTATGAGGTCTGTAGAGTTTATTGATATAGGAGTAATGGGAGGTTGACAGTTGATATACATTACTTCCGTTTTACTTTCGTTTATTTTCAGCCCAAACTTGCCAAATTCTTCGGTAATTATGGTGAGAGTTTCCTGGAGTTTTGAGGGACTTTTTGTAATAATGGCGCAGTCGTCCGCAAACATGAGATCGAGTACGCTGTTGATTTCAACTTGTTGCTTTGAGGTTTCTTCTGTTGAACAGATTGGAGTGTGTTCTGAATTTATATTGAACTCCCTCAATGTTGTGGCAATAAACGTTGTTCATGGCTGACTGGATGTAAAGCAAGAATAACAATGGTGCAAGGACGCATCCTTGTTTGACTCCTGTTTGGACGTTGAATAGTGGTACGGTCATATCTTCGACTTTTATGATGCAGGAAGTGTCTTCATAGAGTGCTCTTAAGATTTGAAGGATGTTGGGTGGGCAGTTTGCGTTTTGTTGGATTCGGAATATCATGTCTCTATCTACGCGGTCAAGTGCTTTAGATATGTCGATGAATCCGATGCTAATAGGTATATTTTGCTCTGTCTTTTTCTATTATCTGTCTTATGGTGAAAATCATGTCAATGGTGGAACGTCCATGTCTGGAGCCGGATTGTGTATCATGTATTAGGTTA
Organism: Laupala kohalensis; assembly: GCA_002313205.1. Lineage (NCBI taxonomy): Eukaryota > Metazoa > Arthropoda > Insecta > Orthoptera > Trigonidiidae > Laupala > Laupala kohalensis. The sequence continues at coordinate 43,185 of NNCF01132500.1, read as the reverse complement.
TTTATGTATGGAGATAGTCTATTGTAGAGTATTCTCGATAGGATTTTACTGGGGACTGACAACAAAGAGATTCCTCTATAGTTCTCGCATTTAGTTTTGGACCCTTTCTTGTGGATAGGGATGACAATTGACTCTTTCCATTCTTTAGGTATTTTGTTTCGAGTTCCATATTTCGTCAAAGAGAGTTTTAAGTATAATGACATCTGTTTCACCTCCTGCTTTTAGTATCTCACTGGTAGTGTTGTCTTGTCCAGGGGCTTTGTTATTCTTCATTAGGTTTAGTGCTTTCTCGATTTCGTGCTTAGTTGGCGGATCGTCATGTGGGAGATCGTCTGTTGTATTGATTACTCTCACCGTGGGATTTTCTGTTACCGAATGTTGGTTGTACAGATTGTCAAATTAGGTTTTCCACATTTCTAGGCACTTTTCAGGTTCTAAAATTTTCTCACCTCTTTGGTTTTCAAGTATACTGGGTTTTTTTCGTAGGTCCCACGAGTTCTTTAATGCATCTATACAGATTGTGAGAGTCATTTTGTTTGTTAAGTTCTTTAAGTTCTTTGGCTTAATTTTCCCACCATCCTTCATTAATTAATCTTATTTCTTTTTGAACAGTACTTCTGGTTTTTTGATAGTCTATCTATTCTTTGAGCTGGGAATAGCAAGCAGACGTTTATGGGCAGTTCATTTCTTCTCAAGTAGTTCTTCAATAATTTTATCGGACTCATCAAACCAGTCTCTTTTCTTGGTTTGTTTTGGTAAGATTTTCTCTGCTGTTTTCATCAAAGATGTTTTTTGTGATTTCCACATGGATTCTATGTTTTCGTTGTTGATTGTTATGTTTTGTTTCAGATGTTCGTTAAACTCCATCTTTGTATCTTCGTTTCTTAGTGATTTACTATTCACAAGAGTAGTTTTGGGTCTCTTCTGTTTGGATTTGGTTGTACCAGTTTGACAGTTGCTCTAACTAGATATTGATCAGTATCACACTGAGGTCCTCGCATTGTACGGCATCTCAGGAAAGATGATGCTTAGTTGTGTCTTGTAATAATAAGGTCTATCATGTGCCATTGTTTTGATTGTGGGTGTTTCCATGTGGCTTTTTATTTGTCTTTTTGTTGATAGAACATATTCATTATGCTAAGGTTTTCGAGAAGTTGCATGCCGTCCTCATCATTGATGCCAATCCAATGCTTGCGGATGATATTTCTCCAAAGGTTGTGGTCTTTTCCAACTCTTGCATTGAAATCTCCTGCGAGAATGATGTTATGATTTTGAGGGACGGTCCTGATGCAGTCACTCAATCTTTCATAGAAAATATCTTTATCTGTATCACTGCTAACATTAGTCGGTGCATAGCAGCATATTAATACTGTTTCTGACTTCTTTTCGGCAATGGTCAAGTGCATTAGTCTCTCACTGATGTATGTTGGGCTTGAGATGATTCCTTTTCTAACTAGATCATTCTTTACACATATTGCTACTCCATGTTCGTTGCTGTTATCTTCGGACCCTCTGAAGTAATAAGTGTAGCCCGCTTTCCTTTCTTCAATTTTTCGTATTCCTATGATGTGAGTTTCTTGTAGTGCAGCAATGTCAATATTGTGTTGGGACAGTTCTCTCGCAATTATAGCTGTTCGTCTTGGTATTGTAAGACTGTTTATTTTTTGAGAGTCGTGCAGTGTTCTTAAGTTCCATGTTGCTATTTTTAATTGAGGTGTTTTCTTTGATAAGTTTTTGTTTGTATTTCGTTCTTTCATTATAAGTCGGGTATGAGCCCCTCCTAGAACCGATATGGGGTGGCCAGCCGTAGCTGGGCGAGCTTGGGCACTCGCCTGGGATCGTAAATCCGTATCGTTTATACCAGACATTATAGCAAAAGGTTGAGGAAAAAAGTTTTTTAGAGCAAAGGGTTTTATAAAGAAGTACTGGCTAGCTCACCAGTCTTACTGTCAATCTTTCGTTCCTTGGTGACCCATGCAGTCGAGAATGGGAGAGATCAGAGCAGAGAGACTCGGTTTGAAGATGAAGTGTCCTTCATTTGGTTTTACATCAGAGTGGCCTTCTCCTAGTCTTTGAGTATCCAAACCCATGCTGCAAGACAACAACCGCAGTACTGGAGCCATTCAAGCTGCTACAACCATGCCACCAGATCTTCTGCATCCCGCCGTACCAAAGTCCATCTTCTCCGCCGTGATGAGTACTGTCAGGCTGCTGCCCCTTGACGGATGATTATCGGTCATCTGGCCTAGTCCGTACTGTTCTGCGATAACAGGGCCACCTCGAGTAGGATGTAGTATGATGTTGTTTACTACGCAGTACGGTCTCGACAAGAGAGGGTGGGATATCTAGGACGGGTATAGGAAGGGTGAGTTCCTGGTTGGCATTGAAAGCTCGTTGTGGGACACTTCGTCTGGCTCCTCAGCTGAGACCTGTCCGGCTTGGGAGGCCCTGCCAGTAGCTACGCTACCGCCGGCATAGCCCTCATCTTCGACAGAGCACGCAAACCCTCGCCACCCGCACGGACAGTGCTTCGATAAGGTGGTGTCCTCTGGGAGGGACATACATGTATTTATGTACATACATTCATAAATACATACGAATCTCCGAAGTAGGCAACACAAAGAAGCCCGTGGCGCGTTTAAGAAGGCCATTAAAGTCAGTAAACGGAAAGGATGGGAAGACGTTTGCAAGGAAGTTGATAACGACTCATGGGGCAGGCCTTACAAGACGGTAATGGCCAAAGTGAAATCCCGGACTCCACTATCCCCCACCAATCCGCGGTTCCTGGAGGAGATAGTCTCAGTACTATTCCCTAAACAGGAAGATGCAGCATTCGTTCCACCTGCAATGCAAGAACCTGTCCCAGTTATCACGCAAGAAGAGCTGGTGATGGCTAGTTCTAGAATCGGGGACATGAATGCACCTGGTCCTGACCGAATACCCAATGTTGCCCTGAAAACCGCCATCAAGACCCGACCGGATATATTCCTCGACACCTACAACTCATGTCTCTGTCAGGGGATTTTCCCACGGCGCAGGAAACGGCAGCATTTAGCTCTTATCCCCCAAGGGAAAAAGCCACCCGAAGATTTTTCCTCCTATAGACCGATCTGTCTCTTGGACACGGCGGGTAAGGTCCTGGAGCGCATCATCTGTAACAGATTAGCTACATTTGTAGAGGACTGCCAAGGTCTGTCAGATAGGCAGTATGGATTCAGGAGGGCAAGATCCACTGTAGATGCGATGGACACCATCGTTACCACCGCCCAAACTACCATCAGAGGCAGACGGTGGAAAGGAGGCAGTAAGAAATATTGCGTTTTGGTCACCTTGGATGTAAAAAATGCATTCAAGTCTGCCAGGTGGAGTTGTATCCTCCAAGCACTGCATGCATTGGACGTCCCTGGGTATATCACGAAGAAAATCGCAAATTATTTTGATGAGCGACATTTAGGGTATACTACGGAGGAGGGCCCCAAGATGTATAAAATCACGGGAGGTGTTCCACAAGGATCAGTCCTAGAACCAACGCTTTGGAACATAATGTACGATGCAGTGCTGAGGCTTCCATTACCAGACGGAGCGATGAGTGGGATAGGTGGATGACGTCGCCATTGTTATCACTGGCAAACATCTGTCAGAGGTGATTCAGATCTCAAACGACGCTATAGCTGCAATTCGCCGTTGGCTTTCCTCCGTGGGCCTACAGTTAGCGGAGAGTAAAACTGAAGCTATCCTCATTACAAGCCGAAAAAAGAGGGAAACCATCAACCTGGAAGTCGGTAACTGTACGATTGCATCCCAAACATCCCTCAGATACTTAGGAGTCCAGATAGATGCTAGGCTGCGTTTTGATGACCACCTTCGCTTGGTTAGTGATAAAGCGTCAAGAGTGACAACCCCATTGTTGGGAATAATGCCAAACACGAGAGGCCCTAGACAAGGAAGAAGGAAGCTCTTGATGAGCGTCATCACGTCTACCCTGCTGTATGCGGCCCCGATGTGGTCTCAAACCACGGCGATCAAGACCTATTGCTGGCACATAACCACAGTGCATAGTCGAGGTGCTCTTCGAGTGGCTTGTGCTTTTCGCACGATCTCATATGATGTATGCGTATTGGCTGGTCTGCCACCGATCGACCTGGTGGCAGAGGAACGTACCAGGATCTACCGACGAGCGCATGCAACTCCTGATAATCTGTTGACAGTTAACGAGGAGGAGAAACTGGAGACCACGGAGAGATGGCAGCGCCGGTGGGATGCGTCGACCTCAGGAAGATGGACCCACCGTATGATACCAAACTTACGAATGTGGACCAAGAGACAACATGGGGAAGTAGATTTCTACGTCACACAGCTGTTAAAAGGCCACGGCTGCTTCCGATCATACCAGGAGAGCTTTAAGCTAGACGAGGATGCATCATGCCCTTCTTGCACACCAGTCGGTGAGGATGCAGAGCATGTGTTTTTCTTCTGCCGTCGTTTTTATAAAGAAAGGCAAGATGTACGGAGAATTCTACGACAAGAAATAAGACCAGAGGGCATAGTACATTTGATTTTTCTCACTAAGGAGAACTGGTATGCAGTGGCGCCAACTACGCGTCCAGTGTTTTGAAGAAACTCCGATATGAGGAAAGGATTCGACATGGCATAGAATAAAATCTAGCCAATGTGCCCCTCGCGATGTAATGCTTAACGGCGGTTCCGTGGGGTGGCATGAAGAGAAATGGGAGGTGGTTTTTAGTGGGTAAAAATACCACACACTGTGGAGTCTGTACTCCACAGAGTCTTTTGTAGATATTTCCCTATTTTAAAAAACCATACATGCATGCATACACACATATGGGGTTCTTTTTAAATTTATTTATTAATTTAATTTAAAAGAATCCATTTCTTTCATAATACACTTCTCACACCGCAAACACATATCATTTCCCACCCCCACCCCTGTCTTATGCTGTAAGCTGTGTTTTTCCATCCTTCGGCGCAGTTATGCTGAAATCGTGTTTTAAAGGTTGGTTCAGTTAGCTGATCTGTGCTATATACATTATTTAATAACCCCCTCCTATAAAAGTACTATCAATTACTGTACCCAAACTTCCCCCCCCCCACCCTCTTTTTAATATATTCGCTTATTTTCATGTATTGTAAAATTTTGATTCTGTACTATTATGTTTTTAGCAGTGATGATGCTCTCTAAGTGAGCGAAAAAGCTCTTTGCTTATTAAAATATTGACAGAGTAGACAATACCATTTATTATTTAATAATATTTTGACTCAGTGATGGTGAATTTTTCGTGTGTGTACATACTTCCTTTATTATGGACTATCAGTAATGTGTGCATGTATCTGCTAATAATGAGACCCATACAGATGTCTATGGTCTTGATCTTTCCTAAATTAATAAAACTTGCAAATAACTTCAGTAGAATTGATTAAACTTATATTTTTCTATATATTAACTCCACAATCTCTACAGTACCAGGAAATTAAAATTAAAATTCTTGAAATTTTAAAGAAACGTGGCAAGAATCACAAGTTATATTTTTGAAAGACAGAAAGGTATTTTTAATGGGCTATGAAGGTGTTGAAGGTTGAAAATTATAGTTTGTTGCCTGGGATAAAGTTGAAGGCCATTGTAAGGTAATTAATTAAGAATCTTTGGATACCTTTGTTTACTTCTTTGAAGAAGGTAAGTTGTTGAGGAAAAGCTCCTGTGTTATTAGTGATCAATTAGAACATAATAATGCTTCATCATTAGATAATGCATAGAATTTTCTTAAATTGCGGTGAACCTCACCGCCAGGTAACAGATTAATTATGTTATGTTGAATGAAAATGGGAGAAGGGACCGAGATTCGAACTCGGGACCTTGAGACTCGGGGCAAGGAGGCGAATGGGATGACGCAGTTGGAAAGCGCATGAGCGCGCTAAGCTCAAAGTCCCGAGTTCGAATCTCGGTCCAATTTCTCATTTTCATTCAACATAACATAATTGATAAAATAATGCTTTTCAAACTGCACTAATCATATTAAAAGCAACCATTTTTTATTAGAATTGATAATTATTTATTAGATGGTGTAATGAGTCAGTATAAAAATGTAACAAATTGTATACATTTGTGTAATCACAGGAATAATTTTGGTTTTGAAATTGAATGGCACTGTTTGCATCCTGTCATGGAAAATATTCCAGTGAATAGATAGATGGCACCACAAAATGAACTGGGACTGAAGCTCGCTTGCATCAACTTTTTAGTAGTCAAATTTTTACACCTGAAAATGTTAGGATTTTGCAAAAACAAGGGAAGTACTTATATAAAAATAAACTAATAAAGAAATAAAAACCCTTCATTTTAGCATCATGGAGGAGAGATACAAAAATTGTCATAGAATCAAAGGTACTCAATCCTTTCATTCTTGCAAACCAGAAACTACATTTACCACAAAATGTTTAACATAATTTTAAAACACAAAACTATTAAAAATAAGAAAAAGAACAACTCTGGGTCCTATTGTAAGAAAATTAAATACCATGAAATTCACAATTACAACGGGACAGTAATTATAACATTTCATCAAATTTTTCTTTGTAAATATCACATTTCTACAACTATTATTGTCCATTATAATAATAAATTTATTGTCAAAAAAGCAGTACAAATTGCGTATGACCACATGGAGGACAAACTAATTTACTCTCCGAAAGCAAGCAAGGGACCATCCCATCAATTCCGATCAAGGACCCTATGGCTGAGGTGGATTAAAAAATTTCTCCGAAAATTCATAGATAAGATAAAAAGTTAGCTGCGAGTTATAATACATATATAATGTCAATATGTTTGTAATTTAACGCAAATATGTTTCTAAATTTACATGTACAAATTATTATCGAACTATAGATTATTCTGAGTATAGTGTTTAAAAATCATAAGAGTTGAAAAAACACTAAATTCACGATTTGGTGTTACAATAAACATGCCCCTAGACAAAGCCTAGAGAACCTGTATAAGAAATCCGCCTCTACCCGAAGGAAAACCGGAGCAAAACCCGGGCCAGGATGGGGCTACAGAATTAATGTACACAACCGCGTCAACATTGAGTACACATATTACTAAATTAATATGAGCCATAAGACAACACTATCATGCAAGAAAATAGTTTTTGAAATTGTTATAAGTTATTTAAAAAGTACTACAGCAATGGCGTGATAAAGTACAAGACGAATTTAACTTTTATTAAAATCAATACATTCTTTTGCAGTGTAGAAGCACAGGTGCAGGAGGTAGTTTTAAACCGCGGATTTGAAGATATTCAATTTCATAATGTCTTGTATATTCTTGGGCAGGGAATTATATAGAACGATTCCCGAATGATATGGTCCTTTTTGGCAAAGAGTGGTTGACACTCTAGGCCGATGAATATTATTACTATTGCGAGTATTGTGTTCGTGAACGAGACTGTTTCGTATAAAGCAAGGGTGGTGCTTCAGTAATTCGGTCTTAACAAACAAGACCGTTTCATAAATATAAATGCAGGGAAGTGTTAAGATATTTAATTCCTTGAATAAAGGTTTACAAGAGTTTCGGGGGTGAGATTTACAAATTATCCGAACTATCCTCTTCTGAATTCTGAAAGTTTGAATACTCTGACCGGAATTACCCCAGGAGGTAATGCCGTAACGTAAATGGGAGTACACGTTTGCAAAATATACGCAACGGGAAATACGTGGACTAACTACGTTAACTAAGATTCGTAATGCGTAACACAATTTGCTTAATTGGGAATTAAGATTGTCAATGTGACAATTCCATTTGAGGTTGTCTTGAATATGGACACCTAAGAATTTAGTATTCGTAACAGTTTTTAATTGTGTTCCGTATAAAGAAAGAGAAACCTGGGGTAAATATTTTGTGATACTATTGTGAAATGACATAGACACTGTTTTGTCAGTGTTTACAATGAGACGATTTGCATGGAACCAACTCGAAAGGTTAAACAAAACTTTTTGAGCGTTTGCGTGTTTACATAGTAAATTAGTGTCTTCAGCAAAAAGAACCATTTTGCAATCTGATGTGGATAATATGTCGTTCACATACAATAAAAGGAGAGTTGAACCTTCGGGTACTCCGCAAGTAAGTGACTTTGTTTCTGAAAGACAACGCTCAAGTATTTTATTTTTAGTAATGGATATTTCTACCTGTTGATATCTATCTTTTAAATAAGAATGTAGCCATTGATGTGGAAGTCCACGAATGCCTAAAGAATGCAATTTGGAAAGGAGAATTTCGTGATCGATGACATCGAATGCTTTGGATAAGTCAAGAAAAACACCCTGAGGATTTTCTCCACGGTCTAGAGATGTGGTAACATCGTTTAAGAAGGAAAATATGGCGCTTGTAGTGGAAAAGGATTTCCTAAAACCGTGTTGATCGTCAGAGAGAATGTTATATTTTGATAAAAAATCTAGAAGACGCTTATAGAACAATTTTTCTAGGATTTTTGAGAAAGTGGGTAGTAGAGATATTGGTCGGTAATTTCCAATATTAAGTTTGTTACCTTTCTTGTGTAAAGGTTTCACTTTAGCTCTCTTAAATATTTTGGGAAACACCCCTTGCGATAAAGAACTATTAAAAATATTTATGAGTGGATTTAATATAGCATGGGACGAAAATTTAACAATACATCTACGCCTGTTGAAAATTTGTTTTTTAATGAGCTGATGATTCTCATGACTTCACTGGCGTTAGTTTCGGAAGTGAACATAGAATTGGGTACGTGGGTGGATATAATTGGAGAACATTGATTTGGATGTATTGAGTTCGTTATTTTACTTGTTTCTGAGACGTAAGAATTACACAAATATGCGATGTCCTGAGGATTTGATACGATTTTGTCATCGTTTTTTGAAGAAATTCTTATTCCTTGGGTGATCCATCTATTGTATTTCTTTTTGTTAATTAACTTGCGTTTTATGGGAAAGCTTGTGTTGTAATGTTTTAGGAATATTGATATAAATACATTGAATTTGTCGTCAGTGTTTTGGCAAATTGTAAACATCTTTCAATGTTTCTTTACGCCAATAATTTATAAATATTGATTGATATGTGTCATTTAACTCCCTTGAGAAGTTATAAAGGATGTTAAGTGGTTTTAGTTTGTTATTAATGGTCAATATTTGAGCAAGGTGATCGCTGTATTCGGCGATAAACACTTCAGAGAAATACGAGATTCCGTTGTTGACGATAATTTAATCTAGCAATGATTGAGATGAACCGGTGCGAGCGGTGTCGTTTATCGCAGTAATAAGGTTGAAGGAGTCGATAAGATTCTTGAATCGATTAATTGGTGAATGTGCAGAGTCGGATGTACTCAGAAAATCGATGTTGAAATCACCACATATAGCGATAGATTTATGTGTGATATGTTTTAAAACAATTTCGAAGTTCCGAAAAAATATGTCAAGATCTGATTGAGGAGGTCTGTAAATACACAAAACAACAATACTGATGTCGGTCAGATTAACTGCTGAAAATTCAAACACTACGCAGAAGTTCTCGTAGCCTGGCAGTGGAGAAGATAAAATATCATTACGAACGTAGATACACGTACCTTTGTGGGGATTTTTTCCTTTAAAATTTTTCCGGCAGTAGAACTTGCTAAATAATAATTAGAAATAGCAGTATCGTTGATGTTAGTTGAAAGCCAATGTTCTGAGAGGCATGGCAAATCGAATGGATTTTCGTGTACCAGAATTTCAATGTCTCAATTTGTTTGAAATGGATTGGACATTATGATGAAATTATTTTATTTTCGCAAAGAGTGTGTGATTCACGAGAAATGGGATCGACGTTAGATTGTGAAGAGGAATTCAAATTTAACACAGCTTCTAGTTCCGTATCAAGCCCGCACACTGCACCCGAACGCGATTGTCACTTTCGAGTACCACATCGTACTCTTGAGCGCAAGTTGTAACTGTGTATGGGGTGAGAGGGGATATGGATGTAGGAATAGATGACGTGGGAGATGGAGCAGTAGGGTAAAGAACGTGGTCAAGAGAAGAAATGAGTGTGGAGATAGGAGGAGGTGGTGGTGATGGGATAGGGGCAGTGTGATTTGGAGGTGGTGTTGAGGTAGGAGCAGGGGGAAGTGTAGGAGCGGCTAAAGGAACAGGTGGATGATGTGAGATCAGATGTGAAGCTAGGAGAGAACCGAAGTGATGTTTCCCAGACGGTGTCAGATGTAAACCGTACTGGGTAAATTCCTTGGCAGTCTTATGTGGTTGCAAATAAAAACGTATATTTTTTCTTTCAGGAGATTTTTAGGGAGATGTTTGGCAGGTTAATTTCGTGGTTTATTTGTGGAACGTTGAAGCGTGGAGGCAGGCTGCAGAGTACTGTGTTTGTGTGCTATGAGTCCGTGTTTAGTTTTTGTACATATTCAGAAGTGTTAAAATGACTACCCAAGTTAATACCATTCTGCCCTCCTATGATGATTACTGTGTGCCTCTCTATGAGTGTTTTAGTTTGTGTCCAGTTCTCGAATAACTTCAGCCAAACTGACTTTTGGCTCAAAGAAACCGTAGACTGAGCAATCCACGCAAAATGGAGGACATCTGACAACCGTGCGAATCGGCTAATATGAGCACGTTTGATTTCTGCGTGGAAGTGTCGGCTTCATCTCTAACTCTAATGCTTATGTGCTTTTTATATTCGTGGTATTGGGGTATAATGCTTATGTGCATTTTTTTTAGAATTGATAATAGTTATGTGAGTTTTGAGTGGAGAGGAAATGATATTGAAATATTATAATTATATGGTTTTTTAACGCAAACTGTGAAGTATAAATTTATTGGCTTACAAAATTTGAGTAAAAAATGTATTCAAGAAATTTTAGGTATAACAGAACGTCATTGCCGTCCTCTGAGACTAGTTTCGTGGTAAATATTTAGCGCCCAATGTGGGGCACGAAGTATTTACAGGCCCGGAATGTACACTTATAACATTGCATTCCAATTTTGTCTTGACGTATTTTCTTGTCCAGTGCATTGTCTTCAGAGTTTTTTATCATAATAAGTGATTGTTTAGTGATTTATTATTGCATAATGTATCTGAGTTTATTTTATTGGTATTTGCATTTCAGTTGTGTATTTGTGTTTAGTTATTTTGCTTTTATTAGTAATAACGTTCTGATATTGTCTATTCTGGTAATTTAATTGGTAGATCATTATGGTTGAGCAAGATGACAAATTTTCCAAATATCGGGAGAAACAGTGAAGGTGGTGATGTAGAATATTCTATAGGTCAAGTATCGACGTTGTTTGATAAAGTTACATTAAGTAGCTCTATGACGGATGCTGGTGGTCAGGAATCACGAGGTTACATAACGGAAAGTTGGCTTCAAAGAGCGCGGTCATGGACATGCGTAGCATGTTCGTCCTACCACTTCAGTACAATCAAAATTACGTAGGAAAGTAACCAAATTCATGATATAGTAGATTCACGCGATTTAGCGAATACTCCGTTTGAGAATGTTTCCCAAATATTGGGTATAATGCTGTCAATAATCTGGGAATTGAAAAAGTTTGAGAATTCTTATTCTGATGAATTGGATAAATTATAAAAATATAATATTGATAAATTGGATAAATTTAAAAATGAACACTGGGAATGTGGATAAATTTTACAATAGATTGACCCAGAAATTTCAAAATTTCACTGAAAAGCTTGATCAGTTTTAGTGGACCATTTTTGTAAACTTGAGGAGATGAAACAACTGAGAGTCAATTATAGGGAGGACCTTACCGAAGATCTTAAGTGTCAGATAATTAGTTGACAAGAAATGTGAGGAAATTTTGAAGAATATCAGTACTGTCCAAGTTACGTTTTTTAAGGAAACGCAAAAGAAGAAAGTAGAAATTATTTAGAAGGTAGATGATTTAGAATGCATAATTGGGAACAATAAAGTCGAAATGGAAGGGAAGATAGAACATTTAGAAACGAGATTTGTTATGCATAATCAGAAGGTGATAGAAGATATCGTGATTAAAAAAAACAAATTAGAAGAAAACCGCAAGAATTTGCTAAGGAATTTGAACCCGAATCCAAGGAGATGAAATTAAGAGGTAAAATCCTGGCCTTATCTGGGGGACGACGCCATCTGATGCAGTTTACTTGTATTCCTTCAAATTTGAAATTTTATGGAAATAGGGATGAACATCCCATGGACTTCCTTAATGCGGTTGAGAATTATTTCGAAACCAATAATGTTCATTCCAGTAGGAGAGCTAGATTGTTGTATCAGATGTTAGAAGGTAATGCGAAGACATGGATTGATTCTCTGGCATCGATTCCGTTCGATATTCGAATATTCAATTAAGCATTTATAGAACGGTATTAGAGTAAAGACGTTCAATTAAATTACAAGATTTCATTCATGAAAGGTTACTATACCAGGCACATAGGATCCATGAGAGAGTATGCCGCTAACAAGGTCTCCATTTTACAATTAATCCGACCTGTCATGGTTGACCAGGAAATTATTCGTCTTTTAATTCGTCTCTTTTCTGTGAATGTCCAAATGTTACTAAAGAGTGTACCTACCTTAGATCTCGAAAAATTCCAAAATTTTGTGGGGAATTACGATTCATGTGAATCTATACCTCGGAATGAGAAGAATGAAAAATAAATTAGAGCTATACAGATGATGATGGATACGGGAGATAGAACAGATGATGGCAACGGGAGAAAGAAGAAGAATGGGAATTGTGAGAAGAGATGTAAAATACAACGTGATGTTGCAAGTACTAAATCTTTTACGAATCAAGACGAGAGTATAGCACTATAACCTGTTGCAATCATTAGTGGTACGAGTAACACGGCAAATGAACAGAAGCAGGGAAACTAAACGAGAAATTGGAAGGAAAATGCTGTGTTCGTGAGGAGACACCGCCAACTCAAATCGCGTGGGCACCCGCTAGCCTTCAGAGCCCGCGCGTTGTGGATACCACGAGGGGGAAGATTGCAGCAGAAGCACACCTGTCTGCACTTCCCCTCCAAGTTGCCGCCTACATCGGCCGTTGTTCCCCTTTTTGTCGCAGCCTACATCGGCCGCCTGGACACACATAAGGAGGGGAAAGCACCGCAGTCGAGGAGAAGCGTTCTACAGCTACACGAACCTACAATGACTGACTGGATACTTTGGAAACCGCTACCACGACTACGCTTCTTCACCGGACTATTCTACTGGGATATTGAATTATTTGTGCACGACATTTTGACATCTCCTGACTACTAGGTGAACTAGCTAAGTTTATTGGATTACGAGTTTAGGATACTGTAAACGGTGGACTAAAACTGTTATTTTATCTTAACTATACTGCATTTGGATATAACTTGTTTTCTCTCCTCCATATACAACAGGAAATGATGTATTGGCATTAATGGCAAAATAAAGGAGTGATTATTTAACTATAATGCTTATGTGGTTTTTGTATTCATGATATTGTGGTAATATGCTTATGTGCTTTTGTATTCAAGAATATTGGGGTATACTAATGTGAATTTTGTGTGGAGAGAGAAATGATATTGAAGTATTATAATTTTGTGGAATTTTTGGCACGTAGTGTCGAAGGATAATTTTATTGAGCTGTAAAATTTGTGTAAAGAATCAATTCTAGAATATTGAGGTATAACTGAACGCCATTGCAATCCACTAAGACTAGTTTTGTAGTACAGTATTCCAGTCTTACCAGTTGTGTGTGTATTTTCATTAAATACTTTTCTGCAAGTATACTTCTTCAATTTGTCAGTATTAGTGGTACAGATGACGCCACCTTCTCGCCTATAGTACTTTCTAATTCTTTAATTATTGGGTAACCCTTTCTGCCGCTATCTGACATTGCGATTGTACTTCATTCTGTACTTGACTCCCTTCACCTTGAAGGACTTCCTTCATCCTGTTTCCGATCACCTAATTAATAGTTGCACCTAAATCTTCACTTACTGTGTATTTTCTCTTAATTAAATCTTTTTTCCCATTTTAAATACTTTGATAGGAGATTCGTCAAGCCTATTTTGACTCTTCTCTATTCTATCCCATTGAAAAATGATCTTATCCTCTATCGAGTGTTGAATCTGCCCCATTAACGTCGCCCATTCCAATTCATCTTGTGTAAGCTATTCTACTTTGTGTTATATCGCCTAAGCATTCACGATTGCGGTGCCTCTCCCTTAAATCTTAACGATTATTCAATTTGAGCACAGCTTGCCACAGTTCTATGGCTCCATCCTTAAACGAGTTCTGAATATTGTCGTAAAGATTTCCCCGTCAAATAAAATATTCAATTTTTCTACCTGTTGCAAATGCTTCACATCTACTACTTGTTCTTCTCCCTCAATCCTCTCAAATTCGTTCCGGTGATCCTTCCGGCGCGAGTTTCTTTCCGTTCTGGTAATACTCTAGTTCTACATACTGTCTCCCCGGAGCAGCAACTTATTGGACAACTCTCATGAGAGTCACTGTATGTTTTGTCGAAGATTTGGTCTTGTCTCCCATTTTAAATTATCTAATTCGGCAGAATAGATGAATCAAGGTAAGCTGCGCTGACTGAACACGTACAGGTCAATACTAAACCTTTCATCCAAATTTCAAAATGCTGGGTAACGCTTTTCCATTCTAAACTAGCCGATAGAAGTTGCTCCTATACTTAAGCAAAGGGTATCCTCATCTTAACTTCCGATCTATCGCAAATCTTCCGATGTTTAATGCAGTGCTCCTATAGGTAGTTAATATGATGCCTGAAAATGTCAACTTCAACCTTACTTTGTTTACCTATAATCGGGTTTACGCAAATGTTAATATTTTAAATCATTCCCGTGCATTAATTTGAAACACTTGCATTTCAAGCCCTATGGACCAAATCTCATCAAATCTTCGGCAGTTGCTCTCAAAGAGCTTCAACTTTATATGAAGCATAAATGATAAGTTCCAGATTATCGTAAAACGCCTATTTTAAATCCCCGTTTTTGGGAACTCCTATTGTGCATACGCAATACATAGCAAAAGAAACAATTTGAAACTACGGCGGCCAAAGTCTGTTTCTCAAGAGTGCGCAGGAGTACTTTGCAGTGGGCTTTGCGCCAGTGACAGCGACCCGCTCTGACTTATCAAGATTTTCCCCTTGCAGTAAACGCACAAATTGCAATAAAAAGTAGTGAAATGCCTACAACTACCGTTAATCGCGGCAGTCGGCAGTGCCAGTGAAATGGCACCTTCAGACAGTCTGCGTCCGTATCTACAAAGCACGTTGCTACTGTCTTGGCGATCATCTACTAACACTATTTAAATCAATAACTTGGGAATTGAACGAGCCAAAGCTATTTGTACAAATGTGTGTGAGATAGTTTCTATGACAAAACGCTATGTCGCAATAATGATTTTTTAGTGTAAGAAAAATAAGTATGAGTAATTGAAATGTGAAACGTTTGGAAATTCCACTAGTATAGTGTTTAATTTTTACAGGGAATTTTTTCAAAGGCATGACTATAATTTTTCATAATTTCTTAGTTATATTTTTATTTAGGGGGAGTCACTCGAATGACAGAGTCTGGCTTGTCGATGGTAACGTGGCGGTTAGTTGGTGAAAAGATGCCTCGTACCGTAGAAGAATGGGTAGCGGAATTCAATCGCTATAAACAGTACCCAGAGTTCAAAATGTAAGTTTGACAAATATAATAGCTTTATGCATGATATCTCTTTAAGATTTAAATTTTTCTTTATTTTTAGGAAGAATCAAGACATGACTCTGGAAGAATTCAAATGGATTTGGTGGATGGAGTACTGTCACAGAATGTGGGGTAGAGCAATTGGAGGTGCATATTTTGTTCCAGGTGCAATTTTCTGGTATCGTGGTTGGTTCAACAAAGTAATGAAGAAAAGATTTATCTTGTTTGGTTCGTTAATATGTTTGCAGGTACTGCTGGTTCAATTTTTAAAAAAATTTCTTTTATACCCGCAATAGTGTTGAGTACGCAGATTTAGAATTGTTGATCTTCAGATTGGTCTGTATTGCCCTTACTTGTAATTGGCGACCGCCGAGGTAATTATCGACGTTTATCGAGAGCTTACTAAGTATGGATTCGTGAAATAACAGTAGTCTGGGGGTTTTAAATTAGCCATTGATTTGGGGTAACAAATCCATGGCTGTCTTAGTAATAAATCCAAAGATTCGAGATAACTCTCATAATTCCTTCTACCAGCTTATCACTTCTTAAGTGACTTGCGCTATCGCTTTATACGGATTCAGTGCCTACAAAAGATAGCGAGTATTGCACATTGTTGTTCGTGGACAGCGTTCGGGCATTTGATAATTAAACTGCATGATGACTTAAATGACAAAAATTACTTGCATACTCATAGAATTTGCCTTACATCTATCGATTTGGAGACAAAATGTATTAATACATTTCTGTAGTCAAGAGATAGGTGATTAAAGGAGAAAAAAGAATGAAATGACACGTAAAAGGGAAGAAATAGAAAAAACACCGAAAGTTTAAATATCATTGCCTAATACTGGATTAAAAATTGCTATCGATATATGAGAACTATCACGGAACTAACAGTCGATTGCGTTCACTCTTGCACGCTCTATCAGATTGCGCAAGTATTTCTACACATAACAGAACCCATAGCTCTATCCATGTGCCACCTAACCACGAGTGACATCACGGCGTTGCCATCCCTTTGTAAAAATACAATGTACCGTGAAATCAAACCAATTCTTTTCAATTAAATTATCAATCCATGACACGTCCATCTCTCATTGACACCCGTCCCTTGGTGTAACATCTCTGGACAAAATGTCGCTTAACCTATCATATCTTTTCTGCGCACACTGTGTCCTTGCTTTTATTCTTTCATCTTCGCGTCCGGGTTGCAATTCCCTCCGTAGCCCCTACCTCTTCTTGCTCACTACACACTAGACTGGCTACTCATCACAGGAGAGCTGACAGCATCTCTTTGCCCTTCCTCTGTTTTCTGCAGACTCCATCCACTATCCTCCATTACCATATAAATATGTTTCCTACTCTTTGACACGTGCATTCCTCGTGGGATGCTTTACGGCATTAAGACCACCGAACCCTTTGTTTCTTTCCATCAAACCTAATAACTTAATTCCTTACACTAACTCGCTATCTCCCGTTTCTGTGTTATTTCTTCTTTCTTTCTTTTTTTTAATGACGTTTCCCTCTTACGGGTTATCTATCCGTATACTCACTCCTGGTAATCCAACCTGGGTAAATTTCCCGAGAGAAGTCTACTTGTCACTCTTGTTAATCCTATTTTAAAAAATTTTCCCTACGTGGTCGGGCGCTAAGCATAGAAATCTATTTTTTCACTAAGCACTTCGATTTTCCACACCAGAGTGTGCCACTAGCCTTTCCCTGAGAATTCAAAACACTCAAGAGTGGTCGCTTTTTTCCTCTATCAAGTATAGTATGTTTTACTTCACAGTAACGTGTACAAGGTTCTTTGTCGATGTAAATAAGTGCAAATGGTCGATTTTCACAAACCTAGTCAACATATGTTTTTGTCCATTTCTAAAGCGGTTTTGACCTACGAAGCTGTTGTAGCTGACATTATCAAGCCTTACCTCATTTTGTGTTACCTTCCGATCGTTTGTTTCCTTATAAGATACATATTTGACTGTTCTCATATGTTAACATAACCCTATATTTTGCTTCTATTTCACTTAATTTACATGTATTGGTTTTCCCTCTCTTAATAGTTATTTGCTTTCTCTCCAATTATTTCTTGAGGCCGCATGCATTCAACGTCGCAAACCACAGCCTTCTTGAAATTAACACAGTGGCCACGTCCGACCTCATAGTGAACCAGCTCATCTAAACTGTCATTCTTGCTATTTCCCGTACCAGCATTGACTCCGTCACATATTCTTCGAAATCATGAAATGTTTCCTCCTTGTCTATGTATTGTTCCCAATTTCAGGGGTTTAATATTCCTCTACATCTTAATTTTGCTGGCCACCTTCCTCGTTCTTCACCATTTATTTTGCATTCGTATAGAATACGCTGCACTATATCAGCCTGATTTCCGCATATACACTTATCTGTTCTTGCAATCTTTCTTTTATCAAGATAGCTATTGAAAGCTCCGTGTCCTGTTATAATTTGCAGGGTTGGTCAATTTGGCTGAAACCATTTTCTGTTCTTATATGTGTAGCCCACTTTCCGTATGAATCGATGGAGGTCTCTTACTTCCTTCGCCTTTTCCCACCTTATCTGCCAACACAAAAGCATATTTTTGGTGATATTTCCTTTCAATACTTATTTGTTTTATTTATTAGTTCCCCAACTATATCAATAATACTCCCATATTGCTTGTAATGTTTTTGTTGTTACACTACGATTACATCCGCTCCAATTCACTAAAGAAACTCTTTGTGCACTGCTTAATTTTCTGTCATTATGTATCAGTTTAAATCTCCTGTGCCATATTCTAGCACAATACGTCAAAATGGGCAACATCACTCTCATGTATAATTTTACATCATTCCATTTCATATTGTATTTACTGAAACACAATCCTTGTAAT
The DNA here is from genome assembly GCA_002313205.1 of Laupala kohalensis. Taxonomy (NCBI): domain Eukaryota; kingdom Metazoa; phylum Arthropoda; class Insecta; order Orthoptera; family Trigonidiidae; genus Laupala; species Laupala kohalensis. The sequence continues at coordinate 24,571 of NNCF01132500.1, read as the reverse complement.
TTGTACACCAGTTTCTTTACTTTTCCACAACATATTCAAAACGGTTGGTAAATGTCATCTTCTCGTCAAGTATAATTCCTAAATATTTAATTTTGCGTACTATCTTAAATCGCTAATTTGAAATTTTTATTACAGGATTTCGTCTACTTTCTCCCTTTTGCACCATTCCAAAGACTATTGCTTTTTTTCTCTTGAAACTTCTTTTGTTTTTCACTTAGCGTTATAAATCGTTCCATTAATTTTATTCCCTCTTCTTCAATTTCTTTTCGAGAGCTTCCTCCGTCCCTTTTCCATGAGTGAAGCCAAATTGGAATTTATTCATCTTCCCTTCAATCTTCATAATTGTATCTATTAATTTATCAAATAATTTTCCAATAATCGGTAATAAGCAAATAGATCTGTATGACCCAGCATTCCCCCATCTCTATTCTCATCTTTCATGAATAGTTTCACCTCAGCCACTTTCCAGACTTGGGAAGTAACCATAGTGGTAACATTTGTCAAATAATATTTGCAATTCATCTATGTATTGTAATGGAACGGGGTTAATTATATCTGGATGGTGTAATGGTTAACACTCACCTCATTTCAGTTGCCCTGGTTAGCTTGTTCACTTATCACAAAATCCTATATTTCAGTTGGGTTCGAATTATTTAGTAAGTGAGGACACATACTTGGGTTCCTTGCTAAAGGGAAACGCTGATTCAAAATATAATTGGCTTAATTATTTATTCGACAATAGATGCATATAAATTGTGAAGTATAACATGCACACTCCCTCAAAATCACAAATACCCCACTTAATGGAATGAAAATTTCCTATCTTTTGTTGCATATGCTCCTAGTAACTAATTGTACCAGCCATTTACATTAATTTTACATGAGTTTAGAGAGGACCCATAATTACTGCTCATCTTCTTAACATGAAATTGATAAAGTTCTGAGCAAGGGCGGTAATAGTTCTTGATCGTCGCACAAATCTCGCAGCCACTAGACTCATAACACTGGACGCAGCCAGCTCGATATTACGTTAATTGTTGAAAATAATCTGAGAAGAACATCTTAAGACAAAACTTTAAAATGATAAGTTCCAAAAAATATCTCAGACTGCTGAATCGATTGATAACATGATGCTCGAAATAATAATAATCTCGCAGCGTCTCTTCTTGACATTATATCGACAATTCCTCACTCTGATACCCCGAAACTTGCAGTCACGCTCCTAAAAAAATCATGTGATTTTCTAGTCCAATAGAACTTAATTCCTACTATACGTGGAGTCATTATGATTGCCGATTTTTGGTGCGACGTTTCTTACTCGCGAACCAATCACCTAACTAAATTTGTTTTTCGAAAGGTTTCATTCTCTCTCAAAAAATCCCTTAGGTGATCTTAACCACCCTTCGTCCATTATCGTCTCAACATTTCATTCTGACAGTTATTGAATTTCGAGTGTCAAACCCATTACTCCCATTGTTTCCAGTCCTACGACTCTTCTACGCAGTCGTTCGTATATGGGTTTCGTCACTCACTCCTATTGATATGTAGGAGCACAATCCTACATATAGAGAGAAACATACCTTAATGCGTATGACCATCTCCGTCATGTAAATAACACAAGAGTTACATGAAGCCGAAATAAAATACGACGATGCGCCATGTTGTTTACTTGTTGTCAGGACAATATCAGTCTTTGCACAAGAGAGTCTCAACATATGACGCCAGAGAATCCTCCACATTGTAAACATTAGAAGATTCCATGCAACAAAGAGACGCCTCAATTGCTATTCCATGCAGCAGAGAGCCGCCTCAATTACCTTCCGAAATGCTTCGAAATCCTCGAGAAACTTCCGTAATACTCGAGAATATTCGAGAACTCAGCCCAGTTTATTAAGAAATTTCTAGAGAATCTCAATAGACGAACCTCGACATAGTGTTATGTCGCCCCTCACCGTCGACTGTTATTGTTTTGCTTATAGTGACGGGCAGCGAGGAGCTCATTACACTGAGAATCCTCGTCGAGTTCACATCGTTTTCCGATAACCTCTAACAAGAAGCCCAGCTCCGCAGGAATAATTCTAAGTTGGAATCTGTGACAGTTATTTCACACACCGAGTGCCGGACAAATTCTATCTCCAAGAATCAGTGACAAGCTCAGAAGTATTCGTTTCATTCTAACGACGTCATTTGTTATTTGTTTACATTTTTCTACTTCCCTTTAGCTTCTGGCCAAAATAACGCGTAAAACGCAGACACCCTTCACTTTGTCATGTTTATGATCCTTCCTCCGAACAAGGAAACACAAAACACTGAACCCCTACAGTGGTCGCATACCTCCCCTTCCACTGCTGCTCCGTCGCCGAGGTCGCGGTACATTTCCGCTCGCTCACGGGACATTCCTACATTTTAAATCTTGCACGTTAATTTAATTTAAAGCGAAGAATTAATCAATTCTTGCAGTATGTATCCTTCATATGTTTTATCATCATTCGATATATGATAGTAACTTAGGCTTTTTTTGTTTCGTAACTTTTTTATTAATTCCCTATTCGGTCCATGCTGAAATCAACAGTCTCCTCAAAGTATTCATAAGTTTTAGATAACATAGCTCTATCTCTTTTCGCTTCTAGTATCTCTTCCTTGAGAACCGTGCGTGTTTCCCGCCAGTCACTTGTAAATTCATTTCCTGAACGTATACTGTTCCAGATTGTCCTTTTCTTAAGCTTTTCTCTCCCTATAACATATGAAATATCCCATGCTTTCTTTGATACTCTTTTCTAAGAAATCCAATTTATTTTTTCTTCTCACGAACCTTCCATTTAAATTGTTTTTAGCCTGAATATATTCTTCTTTCTCCCTTTCTCTCCTGTGTTCCAATAGCTCTACGGTGGAATCGCCTTTGTAACGTTATCGTTTTCTTCATTAGGTACAATTCCATGTCCCACCACGGTTGTCCTTTTCTATGGTTCGTTCCAATTCATCTACAATAGGATTATATACTTTGTAATATGTTCATTTGGAGCATGTCAACTGCCTTATCAATGTCAGCTTCATTGTCTTCGATCGTTCATCCTTGATACACTTACCCCAATCAACACGCCTTTAATTAACCAAGCACCGATTCTCCATCTCGTAATACTCCTCCAGTTCTATCATATACTGTATATTATTGTGGTAACTATAGCTCTGCTTATCATCCAGTCTTCTTCTGTTTTTTCTTAAATCTGTCCTTAGTGTCAAATCAATAATCGATTTTCCACTATCCGTCTCGAAAGTTGCCATGCCGAACGTATTACATATTCTCAAATTATATCTCAAAATAATCTTTTCCATAATATTTCCCCGTTCATTCTTAATTGTATCCCCCCACAATTTAGATCTCCCATTCCAGTCTACATTTAATAAGTCAAAATTTTATTGGTACCTTTCTCTTAGTTTCGAGGAACTTACGTACAACTGTGGAAATAGTAGGAAGTAGTTGAATTTATATATGATAATACATTTATTGACAAAAAAGCAGTACAAACTGCGTGTGACGATGTGAAGGACAATTAAATAATTTAGTGTCCGCCATGGTTAATCGAGAACACGGTTCTACTGTATGTAGTATAAATTACTAAAACCTGAGGTGTCAAGCGTCATGAGTACTAATATTGTTTTAAAATTTCTGAAAGAAAAAAAAGCAACTTAAAATTCGTATTTCATATTTGAAAAATATCTACGGTTATGTATCTTGTAAGTACTTATGATGAGTGACCGAGGAAGGGACTTTTTTGTAGTTATTTATTTTCAGTTTTACTAAAAATTATTTTTAACTTTTTCGTACAGTACTTTTTTATATAGAAGCTTGTTTTAAAAACGATTTTTACATTAATTTTATTTAACAATTGTTGTAAGCTTGGTCTACGCGTACGAAATATGAAGACTATTGAAATGTCACCAATTTTTAAGACGCTGCATCTAGGAGTATTAAGCAAGACCATTTACACTCCAGCGAATACTCTGCCTGCTAATTCCGTGATAGAGGAATTTTACACACAAAATCGCCTTTTCATGAGTCCTAAATTGTTTTTGTGATCTAGTCACGAACTTAGGCGACCATATGCCCGCGTTCTCCAGTAGACAGAAAAAACAAAGTCCTCTTTTTCTTAAAAACACGGAGTTACCCTAATGCTGACTTGCAAACATTATATTACTATTTCATTTGCTGAGGAAAACGACAGTCCTCGTGGGGTATTCAACCTTCCTCACTGCTGAATGCGTCCGACCTCTCCGGGCAACGCAGTGCCAAAATCATTGTCGTCTTTCTATAATTTTATCTTCCCAGTACTATTCTTCTACCATCATCTATTTAATCTAGGCTAGCGCAATACTTTCATTTGACGGGTGTTTGGAAGTTCTAATTGCTATGGGTTTGTTTGATTGGACCTTTCCTGTAGAAAACTAATTGTCGTGGCGAGCCGTTGACACCCAATTTCCATGCTATTTTAACGAATCTCTTACTACGGTCTCTCAACATTAATTTGCGTTTACATCCTCGTGGATTTTGTTTGAATTCCATTTTATAAGTGAAAGTTCCAATTTTTTTGTTCAGATTGTAAACAGTAGTTAACGTTGCATGAAAAAGTTATTTGGTAAAAGTACTTCAGTTGCACTTTCGAGAATTTATAATGATTAAATTGATGTTTGTGTGTGTAATTGTGTATGAGCTGCATAATACGAACGTTTTTTGATGTTTCAGGGTTTAATGGGATGGTACATGGTGAAATCTGGTTTGGAAGATCGTTTCCATGGGCAAAGTGATGTGCCAAGAGTGTCACAATACCGATTAGCATCCCATCTTGGTTTGGCTTTTGTACTTTACACTCTATTTTTATGGTCATCTCTTGATCATTTACTTCCTGCACAAACAATTTCTGGATCCATTCCCAAGTTAGCTTCACGTTTTCGAATGGTGGCACATAGTTGTAAAGGAATGGTATTCCTTACAGCACTCTCAGGTATTACGCTTTTCTGGGTTATATTTTGTTTGAATCACAATATCTGAATGTTTATTATTTCAGTATATCATATCTTCTATGTAATGCTAATATCTTTTAAGCTAACGGAAATGTGTTACTAGATATTCATTGGGTTAACATCAGTGCAATATCAGAATTTTTGGGCAAGTGTTTGAGATTGCATTTTGTACGAGATTTATTTTTCATCATATCTAGTACAAAATTAAATCAAACCTAGTATACTAGTTGGAGACAATTTCTGAGACGTGGTAACATAGTCTCAAGGGTACAAAACTTTAGTCTGAGCTGAGGTGTAAGTTCGGTTGCTTCATTCTTACTATTCTAAGAAAATGGCTGAATAAAACTTGGTGTAGCTATTAATTTTCTTCATGAATACATTTTTCTCCTGCATGTTTATGAAGGCCATAATTTTCTGAAACGACTTTCAATAACTTTGAAAAGAATACTTTGAATAAGTGTTCCCATTACCTGCTTTCCTGGATAAATTTAGATTTTTTACTTGAGACTATAGTGAAGAAAATTAAATCTGAAAAACCTTGTTTTTCCCCTAGTGGGGGAAGAGAGGGGATAAAGAACCTATGGTGCCAACTTAAGCTTTATCCGGTGTATTCAATAAATTCGAGCATTTTACGTCTCTTATCCAGGGATACCGTTTCTATTGTCCATGAAACCAATTCGGAGCAACCCATTGCAAATCTTCGCATTTCCAATCACATATAACAGGTGTTTACTGAATAATAACTTATTATCCAACACTAACCCTGAATAGGTCTACCTCTATTCTTTGGTCATACTTCAATTCTGAATTCCTACGTTGTCGAGGACCTAACCTCATCGCTTTCGTTTTTGCTGCTGATAGCTGAAGACAATATTGTTGTATTATGCTTTATATCGTGAGTATTACAACCTGTTGTCATCCCAAATTCAATAACTGAAGTTAAGTCATCGCATACGCAAAATGTTTGGTCCCATCTTTTACTGTACTTTCCAAGATGTTCATTATGTTGTTCCAGTATCCAGGGATGGTGCTGATACTTGTTGGCAAACGCATGATGCCTCTAACGAGTGGTTTTCCTCCTATTTGCAGCAAGATATCGCCATAGGGAAATATGACCTGATCGTTAATCATATGCTCTTGCTCATGTTTCCTTTCTAGGCATGTTTAGGAAGTCCCTATTGGGTGTTAATATACCAAGCCAGTACCTCCTCGAGTATTTTCTTTCCTTCTAAAATATTTCCGTGTCGCACACCTGAAAAATACCCGGTCCAACTCTGGGTTATTTCCGACCAGGATGAGCTGAACTAGGGTTCTTTTCCATTATGTAATGGTTCTTCTCCTTTCGCGGTACTCTTCTGTAGGGTCAATACGTTGCCCAAAAATCTTACTTTAACTAAACTTTTCCTATTTCTGTGCTTCGTTTCTCTCCTTGGAAACCCTAAGGTGCTATGTGATCCGTGCCTATAGGGTGAATGGTACCGACCTTAGCTGATCGAGCCGAGATACCAGGAGACAGGTGCGGGGCTTTGACCGGGTGTATAATTTCATCCCTAGTGGGAACACCATGAACATACAAACTAATAATAAAACACGAAACACAGAGGAACGCTGAGCTTGAAGAAAGAGGAGTGAAGAAGAAATGACGACGGAACAAAAGGCGTGACAACAATATTTGGGACGACATCATGTAGCAGACAAGCAAAGGAGAGACATGGATGACAATTGACAAAAGGGATTTAATGAAGATGCCAGAGATGTGAAGAGACAAATTGAGGGTAGAAAAGGCTTGCGATGAGTGTGACAGGCAAGGTGGTGAAAAGGCTAATGCTCAATAAAAATGAAAAAAACACTACATATTTGTTTATCTGAGCAAGCGGACGTTAGTAAAAGAGCTCTGATGTAATGTTACTCAAATTGTTTTAAACTCCTGGTATCTCTTTTTAATGCATGCATGGTAAAAGAGTAAGGTGTAATTGGTGATTTAAAGTCAATTTTATTCCATTGGAATAAAACTCAAGGTAATGCTGCGGTCTAGAATTAAGTTTCTGCTTCATTTAAAGAAACAGGTTGAAATAGACGCAATGGCTTGGAAATAGCTAATAAATAGACGTTTTATAGTATACAAGGAACGGCCATATATACTTGTTAGGGGGGTCACGGGACCTTATGTTAATAAATGTGACACGTACTATAGGAATATATGAAGCCTACTCTATGTAGTGGATGTGGAGTTCCTCGTCGTATGTGTATACTGTACTATAGTTGCGTAACAGCGCTGCCTGCTTTGAGTGTGGAACTATACGTGTGAAAATTAGCAGTGCAGCTAGAGGGGCATATAGGAAATACCCCTACTGAATTACTGCAGAAGTGGACCTCGATAACTTGTATATGGCGATAGACGGGTGGAACGAAGGACATTTAATATCTGGCTTGATGAGACATAATACAACAGGAAAATTGGTGACAAAACGTACCTTACGTGTGATGCGCATGCAAAAACCATAAATAGAAAAAAGTACTCAACGGTTCGTAATAGCAAGTTGGAAAAAGGGAACCTTTTAGGAAGGTCTGTGGGAGACAGGTTGAGAACAAAATTTCCCCGATATAGAATTTGCACGTGGGGTACACGTGTGCAAAAACAGTAAGGCGCAGGGTTACCAAGGGCGAAAGACTAAATTTTAACAGGGTTTCTGAGAAGTGCATCTGCCATCTAAACCTACCGTACGGAATGACGTGACTACAGAACAAAACATAGCTTATATAGAAGATATAAAGTACTGAGACGTAGTTATGGCAATAGCATACCATCAATGACATTTGTTCAGGATACAATAGCATTGCGTCTGCGTTTAGGACCATTGGGTGTCATTAAAGGAAATTTAGGCAGCATAGATGATGGAGAACGGGAACAAAAAAAAATTAAAAAGATGCTGCAAGTATGCTATAAGTCTGTGCGAGAGCGACAGCAGAGAGGAAAATGCATTTAAGGAATGTGAAATGGAAAGTGAATAACGACGACTTGGACGATAAAAAACAAGTGGGGGAACGGGGAGAGTGGAGCAATTGGTGAGAAAGGTTTGATAGCCTGTAATATGCGTAAAATACGACGTGTATGTAGAGATGAGAAGATTCGAAAGATATTAGGGATATTGTTGGGAAGGTGGAAGAGACTTTACAGATTCTATGTGAAATTCGTGAGCGTAAGGAACGGGAATTCGCGCAGTTAATACATGAAAGAGAACAGTATACGGCTGCGATGGAGCATGGGTTGGAATTAAAAATAGAAAGCACGATGAATACAAAATGAAGTATGTGTAAGACAATGATTTTTTGACGAATAGGCAAATTTCTAGATGTACTAAAAGAAATGATGGAAGGAAGTATGGACTATCAAACTAAGAAATTAAAACAAGAAATAGAAGAGAACGTATTTGAGCAGAAAGAGGAAGAAATTAATGTAATAGATGAACGAGTGAATAATTTTCAGTCTGTGAACAAACAATTGGACTCTAGTCACGAATACCACTGTAGGGAGATGAAACAGGGAACAAAAGACATACGGAATGGTGTTCAGGGAAATAAACGCAAGTAGTTTCTTTATTGAGCTTTACGGCTCGGCGACATATATGTCATTAGAGCCATAACAATTTTGTACAGGTAGGGAAAATGCTGTTGCGCACTAGGGGCAGCCAACATGACTCCCTGTGGATTCGCCAAATGACTCGATTATAATCACTAAAACACTCCTGAATTACCATATATCTGAATATGAAGATAGAACACAGACTACAGTATTAGAAATCAAAAGAAAGAATTATGTAAATTTAAAGAAAGATGTCAATTTAAAGAAAAGGAAAAAAGAATGAAAATTAAAGCCCTCCCGAGAACATGTGGGAGGAGCTCCGATCAATTTATGAATATAAGTCATGTCATACAGATCAGATAGTGTGCCAAAGGCCACATTGTTGAAGACATTTAAAAAGGCATATCAGAGTCAGTTCTTTTTACCCAATCTTATCGTCCGATTTGTTGGGTAAATCGTGTCTCCGTCGGCTGGGATTATATTTGGGACACTCCAAATGAAAGTGTTCCACGGTAAGTATTCTGTTGCAAGTCTCACAGATGGGGAGAGGTTTACCGTGTAAGAGATGACCATGGGTTAGATAGCACTGGCCTATACGAAGACGTGTAAGGATCGCTTCTTCACGTAGGTACGCACGGGATGTTAACTGAGTCCAGGTCTTAACTGAGTCTTTTACCTTCCTCAGTTTGAAGGGGCAATTTTCTCATTGGATTTGACCTGTTTTAAGGATACACGATCTTCTGCAAGCTTTGTGTCTGACGTAGGGATGGTTGAAATGTCAGGAACTGCTTTCCACGTTGCCAGCTTCGCTGCGTCACCAGCTTCGTCGTTATCAATAATACCCACATGCCCAGGAACTCAACAAAGGACTATTTAAAATTTTGAACTGCTATACGGCTTTTTAGATTCTGTAGTCAGTGTCAGGATGTCACATGTGCAGTGAATATACTAACCACAGCACTAGTAGTGTCAATGCATAGAACCACGCGCCTTATTGAAGATAGCTGAATAACCTTGAGCGCCTCAAGTTTGCATATTTTTATGCAGTGTACATGCTGCAAAAGGAATGTAGGTGAAAAGAACGGGTGGCACTATGGCAGTGGAAGGCAGAAGTGACAGAATCGTTCATGGATGAACCATCAGTGTAAATAAACGTATGAACTAAATAGAAAGCTTTCATTTCTCTCAAGTGCTGCTGGTAAACAGGAGCAGGTTAGTCCTGGTTTGAAAGTTGAGGCAGTTTAAAGTCGGTAGTTGGTTAAATGAGAAACTATGGTGGGGTGAAAGAATGTGGGTATATGACCGGGGGAGGTAGGATGTCATTTTCATCTAGCAGTTTTTTTAAAGTGGACACCCGCTGGGTGGGGTAACGAAAATGATAAACAAGACGTTTACCACAAGTAGTTAAACAGGGTTTACTTGAAATGGAGAAAAGGTTGGACCAAAAAGATGGAGTGGAGAAAATTCTGGATAAAGGAATACATAATGTACAGGTACATGCTACACAATCATATGCACAAGCAGCTGGCAGTGTTCACAAAATGTAAAACGGAAAGAAGCGCTTTTGGATCGAAGTAAGAAAGATGGAAAGGATCAAGTGGACATGGAGATATGGAGACACTTGGTGGAAGCTAAACAAGTGAGAGAATAGATGTCACACGGCATACTTTGAAAGGGGATATGGTTTTAGTAATGCCTTATATTATTGAGAATGCAAAGATGTTACAGGTTTTACAACATAAAACTTATATTGAGGTGCAAGATTATGCACGAAGACGTCTACGACTAAAAGTATTTGGAATAAATAGATGAGAAAGATTTCATTTCGCTGTTGGCTGAAGAGAGTTTTGAAGATGATGCAAGATGCGAATTTAAAAATGAAGTACGAAAAAATTCCAAAATTCAAACAAAAAAATGGGTATTGTATATGCGAGGGGAATCATAAAAACATTCATGAAACAAGGAAGGGCGTATTGGTAATATGACGAGTTATTACATACAGGAAGACCAGGAACCTCTGCGCTGCTTCTGTTTCAGATATGGACACATGGCGCGTATGTGTAACGAGGATGAGTTTTCTGGGGAGACAGGGCATCTACAAAAGTAGAATCAAAAACAAGGCTATGAAGAAGTGTCTTAATTGTGCGCGGGAAAATTTCAGGAATGATCATGAAGTTTGTGAAAAAACATGCCTGGGCTATATTTTTGCGTAGAGAATGCTTATGCAAACAACAACATGACGATTAAAATGTTACAGTAAAATTTGCAGAGGGGCCATGCTGCCTTAGGACAATGTGTGCAGGGGAATGCATATAATTTGGCGTGTGTACAAGAGCAATTAAATAAAAGTGACCGTCTCATGTATGTTCAATTAAAATTTAGAATTGTGCAGCGCGATAATTCCTGGTCAATATATTTTAAAACGACAAAGAGCGAATATATTGGAAATAACGTTATACGGGAAATTGAAAACGGAAAAAGAATATTGAACTAGGAATGCGCGAAATTACAAGGATACGATGAAGCGGAAGAAGAAATTAAAAGCATACAAAAGAACATACTTCGTGGAAATGGACAACAGATCAGGAGGGGTTGAACATGGTGGACAAGAGATCTCAGGAAGAATGAGAAACTTAAAAATAAATGAAAGCGAAAATTGAGATTAAAACAACAGCGAAGAGAGGATGAAAATGAGGCATGGATTGAATATGTAAGGGATCGGAAAACATAAACCTTCTATATTGCATGCGAAACGATGGTCGGTTGTGATGGGAAGTTATGGGTGCAATTCAAATATCTTGTTGGGATTTACCCTACAAATTGGGTGCAGGAACAACAAAAAAAACTGTTTGGTATATTTTAGTATTAGGAATGATGCATTGATAGGAGGACATTGGAAGAGGGATACTAATAAATAAATTTATTGTCAAAAAACAGTACAGACTGCGTATAACCACGTGGAGGACAATAAACTAATATACTCTCCGGAAGCAAGCAAGGGACCATCCCATCAATTCCGATCAAGGGCCCTAAGGCAGAGGCGGATTCAAAAATTTCAGCAAAAGTTCCCAGATAAGATAAAAAGTTAACTGCGAGTTATAATACATATATAATGTCAATATGTTTGTAATTTAACGCAAATATGTTTCTAAATTTACATGTACAAATTATTATCGAACTATAGATTATTCTGAGTATAGTGTTTAAAAATCATAAGAGTTGAAAAAACACTAAATTCACGATTTGGTGTTACAATAAACATGCCCCTAGACAAAGCCTAGAGAACCTGTATAAGAAATCCGCCTCTACCCGAAGGAAAACCGGAGCAAAACCCGGGCCAGGATGGGGCTACAGAATTAATGTACACAACCACGTCAACATTGAGTACACATATTACTAAATTAATATGAGCCATAAGACAACACTATCATGCAAGAAAATAGTTTTTGAAATTGTTATAAGTTATTTAAAAAGTACTACAGCAATGGCGTGATAAAGTACAAGACGAATTTAACTTTTATTAAAATCAATACATTCTTTTGCAGTGTAGAAGCACAGGTGCAGGAGGTAGTTTTAAACCGCGGATTTGAAGATATTCAATTTCATAATGTCTTGTATATTCTTGGGCAGGGAATTATATAGAACGATTCCCAAATGATATGGTCCTTTTTGGCAAAGAGTGGTTGACACTCTAGGCCGATGAATATTATTACTATTGCGAGTATTGTGTTCGTGAACGAGACTGTTTCGTATAAAGCAAGGGTGGTGCTTCAGTAATTCGGTCTTAACAAACAAGACCGTTTCATAAATATAAATGCAGGGAAGTGTTAAGATATTTAATTCCTGGAATAAAGGTGTACTAGAGTTTCGGGGGTGAGATTTACAAATTATTCGAACTGTCCTCTTCTGAATTCTGAAAGTTTGAATACTCTGACCGGAATTACCCCAGGAGGTAATGCCGCAACGTAAATGGGAGTACACGTTTGCAAAATATACGCAACGGGAAATACGTGGACTAACTACGTTAACTAAGATTCGTAATGCGTAACACAATTTGCTTAATTGGGAATTAAGATTGTCAATGTGACAATTCCATTTGAGGTTGTCTTGAATATGGACACCTAAGAATTTAGTATTCGTAACAGTTTTTAATTGTGTTCNAAACCTGGGGTAAATATTTTGTGATACTATTGTGAAATGACATAGACACTGTTTTGTCAGTGTTTACAATGAGACGATTTGCATGGAACCAACTCGAAAGGTTAAACAAAACTTTTTGAGCGTTTGCGTGTTTACATAGTAAATTAGTGTCTTCAGCAAAAAGAACCATTTTGCAATCTGATGTGGATAATATGTCGTTCACATACAATAAAAGGAGAGTTGAACCTTCGGGTACTCCGCAAGTAAGTGACTTTGTTTCTGAAAGACAACGCTCAAGTATTTTATTTTTAGTAATGGATATTTCTACCTGTTGATATCTATCTTTTAAATAAGAAGTTAGCCATTGATGTGGAAGTCCACGAATGCCTAAAGAATGCAATTTGGAAAGGAGAATTCCGTGATCGATGACATCGAATGCTTTGGATAAGTCAAGAAAAACACCCTGAGGATTTTCTCCACGGTCTAGAGATGTGGTAACATCGTTTAAGAAGGAAAATATGGCGCTTGTAGTGGAAAAGGATTTCCTAAAACCGTGTTGATCGTCAGAGAGAATGTTATATTTTGATAAAAAATCTAGAAGACGCTTATAGAACAATTTTTCTAGGATTTTTGAGAAAGTGGGTAGTAGAGATATTGGTCGGTAATTTCCAATATTAAGTTTGTTTCCTTTCTTGTGTAAAGGTTTCACTTTAGCTCTCTTAAATATTTTAGGAAACACCCCTTCCGATAAAGAACTATTAAAAATATTTATGAGTGGATTTAATATAGCATGGGACGAAAATTTAACAATAAACTCAGGTATATCATCTACGCCTGTTGAAAATTTGTTTTTTAATGAGCTGATGATTCTCATGACTTCACTGGCGTTAGTTTCGGAAGTGAACATAGAATTGGGTACGTGGGTGGATATAATTGGAGGACATTGATTTGGATATATTGAGTTCGTTATTTTACTTGTTTCTGAGAAGTGAGAATTAAACAAATTTGCGATGTCCTGAGGATTTGTTACGATTTTTCCATCGTTTAGTGAAGATACATTTTCTTCGCGATTTTCAGAAGTTGACGTGTAATTGGTAACAATATTCCACATGGCTTTCATCCGGTTGTTCGATTTTAGTACTAAATGAAATCTTTCCGGCAAGTGAGGAGGAATTAACTGATGACTGGAAGGACGTGATTCCGTGGAACAAATGACAAGGGGAGATTTGGATGAAATAGTTAAGAAATTGAAGCCACATAATAGCCCATGTCATTTGGTGTGTTATGTCTGTGGGGAAATAAAACCTCGATTGTTATCAGTAATGCAAGGGTGTATAGCACTGCGGAATTTTCCAAAACAATGGAAGATAACTGAATTGAAATTTCTTAAAACAGGGTAGAGATTACAAAAGGAAATTCGTACTGCCTGATGGAATTGGTACCAACCTTTGGTAAGATATTAGACCGCTGGGTGTTTCAGAAAATAAGTCAATACCTGGAAGAGAGTAATGGGCTGAGTGCAACACAATACGGATTCAGGAAAGGCAGAGGAACTAATAAATATCTATTGAAAGGCATAGTGGAGGGAAATGGAAAATACTACTTATGTATATTTCTGGATATGGAAGGGACGTTTTATTATGCGAACTGTACAACAATAGGAGCCGACATATCTTCAGAGACTGGTAAAATATTATTTATAAAATAGATTTTTTGTTGAAGATAAGTCAGTAAATTCAAAGGCCAACAACTGGTGGTTACCCACATGGTTCCGCAACAGGGCCGTCATATGGGAACTTGTTCATGTATAATATTTTGGAGAATCTAGGGGCGGAAAATATGAAGCATGTAGCATATAATATAATCGGTTATGGTTATTATCGACAGAGATAGTAGGCAGATGTTACAAGAGAACAACCTGCAAGCTTTATTGAAGATAGAGCGGACATTTACTAACCACCGATTACGGTTATCAGTAGCCAAAGCGAGGTAAATATGGATTGACTTGAGTTAAGAAAATTGTCGTAATCCTTGTATAAAATATGGGGAAGGAATTCCAATTGAGCGCACACTTTAAATTTCTGGGGTTGCTATTAGATGATAGATTGGTCTTAACAGAGCTTATCAATTAACTGAACTAAAATACAGACAGCATTTAGAATTGAAGGGACAAATTGAGGTGAATGGAGAGAAGTTCCGGCGAGATGACGAAGGAATAGGACAGCGGTAGCAAAATTTGTATTAGATGCTTGGCAGATATGACTGAGGAACTCAAGAAATAGGCGAACAACTTTCCAATACTTTCGGGAAATATGCTACATCAAATGGTTTAGATTGAATCCGTTTGTCGTAGAATACTTATCTCGTCATGGCAATGTAACTTGAGTTTTTGGTGGAGAGAGTTGGAGTTTTTGTTCAATCATGGGATATTCCAATGGTACGAAGAAAGGGCAGGTTATTTCACACGCTTAAAACATATCGGACGTTAAACATTTCAGGACACGGCAGAAAGTATACGAATGTAAGATAAATATGAAGCATTTTGAGATTATGTAACACAACTGGGATTGATCAGAGATTTGTTGAAACAGGAACTGGAGGAAGAGTAACAGACATCATTTGAATAGTGAGACGAAGTGGAGGGACAAGGCGGCATAGACACAGACAGCGTTTCGGCTGAAGTGGTAGTAGATTCTGCGTCCGCCTCTCCTAGGTAGGGGCGAAGTCAGCGATAAATCAAGACACAATAAAGCAATTAAAGATATAAAAGGGGATCTTCAACAAAATGAACCTTGTATTGAAGTTACCTCCCTTAGTGTTTTTGGGCCTTACTTTGGCTTATCCTCATGGTTCAGCTGTACTTGTATAAAGCTGAGTGAACATATCTTTTCCAGATGAGACGGCCACGCCACAGAGTTTCCATGACAGATTTGTATAATTGTATTTATATAGTTTAATGATATGTGGTAAAAATAAATTTAAAAAATTGAGCCCACAGCCAACACTCTGGGAGACGAGGAGGTGGGGGAGAAAACCTCAACACTGTGAGGTTGAGGAGCCAACGTCCTGAAGAGTCCGTACACTCCACATCACTCCAGTCAACTTGGAAACGCAGCAGATAAATTGAATGGAGGTAAAACTTAAAGACAAATAAAGGAAGCTGATCCAAGCTGCTTTCATCCCACTCCTTGAACAGCAACTTTCCTAAGTTCGTCAGTGCATACATGGAAAGGGGAATCCTCATCCTTTCCTATCATGATGAACTAAGTAAGAAATGGGTGGAGGCTTCTGTGCCTACCGTAATTCCTTGGAAGGACACAAAACTCAAAGTCAGAAATAGAGAGGACATCAACAAAGATAGTACTCAGATTGCCCAAGGAACTTGCAAAGATGGAGGTCAAGTTCCTTGACATGCTTTGCAAGAATAATAAGACCATCAGAGTCACCAATTGGAAGACAATTAGCACAAACAGCGAACCTTCCGGTTAACTGATGACTGAGCTAGCTTCTATCAAGGATGCCAACTGCAGAGCATATTTTGCCCTTTGGTGGATAAATAGTATTTGTTGGCTCCTGGACATTCTCAGTCGACTCATTTATATATCGTGCTGCTGAATATCCTTCAGTTTCAATCTCCCTGAGTTTTATTGGGCCTTACTTTGGCTTATCCTTATGGTTCAGCTGTACTTATATGAAGCTCAGTGCACATACCCTTGCTACACGTATACTCACAGAGCTCTGATGTTCCTGTGTGTATTTTTCCATGTGTATATTTTCCTGGATCTTAAAATCCATAAGTTAGAGTGTGCATTGATATGTTCCTTTTAGCATTAATGTATTCAGAGTATTCCCTATCCGAATGGTTTTGGTCACTTCGCATGCTTCCCATCTCATAATTCTTACATTTTTTGGCTGTTTCCTCACGCAATCAATCCTTCTTGAACAATGCAAACAAAGCTCCTACCCCTCCTGCGTCTGAGCCATAGGGGTGTTGTGCGAACACCGGAAGCAGCGTAGAGGTTCCACTTCATCGAGTGTTTCATTACTTCTGAAATCCCCATTCATTCTACCCATCTCCTAGACCATCCTTCGCGAGGCCCAAGATTGCATATAATCCGAATAAAACACTCTTTGGATAATAAAATGGTATTATAGTAATGTATAGTAATTGGAAAATAAATTAAAATAATTCATTATTTTACGTAGTGAAAATAACGAATAAAATAATATTGATTGCCGAATAACAAGTTACTATTGTATGAACTTGTTTGTCCGGGACAAACTGCGTCTTTGTAGATAAAACTACCAACGTTTCAGCCAACATACTGTGGCCTTCAGGGCAATGCCAGAGTCGTACAGACCTAAGTTGCTGTCATACTCTGCAGTGATTTTGGTATAATTTCTTTCCCAACATGTTTACAATTTTGCAACGTTAACCTTTTATGTCTTATACGACTTTAAATTGTCATACACACAGGTTTGTCAGGTTTAATATTTGCTTTCTTTTATTTACATCAATATTTTTGTTAATTATTTTACATATTTTGGTTTATAGTTTTTCCAATATTTGTATTGCACTACCATATGCATCTTCCCAGGGTATAATGCAATATGTGGCTATGCAATGGGACAAAGCATAGTAATAACTAGTAATTGATATAGTTCAAGGATAGTCCATGAATTATTTAAAACTTTGCAAAAATATTTACTAAATATCTTACTACATTAAAAGTACTTTTAATATGGTCATTCCACTTTCGATGTTCGTCAAAGTTTATACGTAAGTACTAAGCGCTACTTTCTTTATTTGCCCATTTTCAATGTGTATATGTCGCAGCTCGATAGTAATATCAGCATCTTTATAAATAGTCTAGGCGCTATTAAGTGGCTGAAGATTTTCAGGTTCTTTATTAAGTACCTGACCTTCACCGCCTGTTAATAAAATGAACTTTGATTTATTATCTACCAACATTTTCAGCCAGTTTACAAAAAGGCTGACTCAGCCGCCAGATAATAAAATAGAGAATTTGCGACTTCTCAATAAGATTTCTTACATCCACTAGAATATATTTAGAATAACAGTTCTTAATTTTGGCTTAAGTATTCGAGAAAAACTCATGTAATGAACATTTACCAATTGATAATTGGAAAGCGAACCCTCCTATCCACCTCTTACTACTCCTAGTATCACTAACTCTTACTATTACTTACTACTCCTACTAACACCTCCACATGGGCCAAGTTGTCAGTAAACCCAGCTCAACGGCCGTCCTACTAATAATAAACACCACCCACCCCTCACTCCTATCACCCCATATCGATAAGCTTCAATAGCACGCTACATTTTCCATTTACAAATACTGCAATGGAAACAAAAATTGTGCTGATGTTATCATCACTCAATATTATGTGTATATTACTGTTAAGGAATATTTTGAAGTCAGCAATGAAATCCTTTATTTCATTGTCGTAACATCTTAATAATCCTTTAATTTGCCCTTTTTGGTATCCAGTATCAAGTTGGAAGTTTTCAGTTTTCCTACATTTTCCAGTTCAAAATTTACTCAATATCAGCACTGACGTAAATCTCAACTCCTCCTGCTCTATTTATTAAGCTATTGTTCATGTATTTTATATAACCGTCGATATAATTAAAGCCTTCGTTCGTTTGGAACCAAGTTTCTGAACAGAAAATGATGTCCGGCTTTTTCTTAAATTTCACAATGTATGTTTCCATTAACTTTATAGTGTGACTAGCACTTCTTATGTTGAAATATAATATAAATGAGTCCTTAGTACCTACAATTTTAATATCATGAAGATAGTTGGCTCATTATTTCTGCATAGGGATCATCGTAAGATAACGTGGGGAAATTGTTAGCCAGATAGATCACATTAGTATTGCCTCCAAATTTAGCAAATGTTTGTCAGGCGTTCGCAATAAAAGGGGTGCTGATGTGGTATCGGACCACCATTTATTATTCGCTTCCTTCTGGGTATAAGTAATGAAAACCAAACGAGGAGACAAAATGCGAAGAAAGTTCAGAGTGTAGTATTTATCACAACCAGGGATAGAGAGAGTTTATAATAAGTTTGAGAATCATAAAAGCGGAGCAGGAGCAAGACTGTATTGGAAGTGAAAAGCAAAATCAGAATATAGATAGCAAATGTAGGCAAATAAACAACACATTTATTGAGGTTAGTGAAAAAGTATTGAGATATCAAAAAAAAGAGCAAAAGGATTGGATTTCATAACATACATGGGACCTAATAGAAAGGAGAAAAATCATTAAGAAGGTAGGTGCTAATGATAGGCCAGAGAATACTGTAAATTTAACATATTTCTATAGCTCTCTTCATAAGGAGATTAAAAAATCTTGTAGAAGAGATCATAGAATATATGGAAGAGTGTCGAGAAACACAGAAACAGAAGCTAATATTGGGAATCTAAAAGAACTATATGACATAGGAAGAAATCTGAGTTGTGGTGCAAGAAACTAGAATCTGCCAGTGAAGGATAAGGCCTGAAAAGGAATGTTCTCAACAGATCAGCTGCGGAGGTGTGGAGAATTCTTCATGAATGTGTTTAACCGAAGTAACACCCAAACAACTGAGGATAGGCCAGATGAAGTAGGTAATGTAATCTCTGAAGATTCATCTGGATTGAACATGCCCTGAGGAAAGGATCGGATAAAATCCCTCTCCCCAATGATTTGGAATGGAACCTGCAAAGATCTAGATCACGTGGAAAACCACGTAACTCATGGAGATCAGTTGAAAAAGAATATGGGAAAACTATAAAATTAATAAAAATTGACGCAAGCAACAGATTGCTAAAAGGAAATTGTTGATTCCCTATGTTCCTCCTAGGAATAATGGAACGTATTATGATCTATAATTTTACTAGAATTATAATCATCTACATCTCTAAAAACTCGTTCTTGTTGAATGAGTTCTTCAAAAGATTCCCTAATATAATCTAAAAATTTTAATCTAATTTAAGACTTTTAGACAGTACTAAAAATTTTTAGCACCCTCACGAAGATAAGAACATCTGTAGTATAAATGTTAATGCATAAGTAAGACATCTGTTTATGTCGTCAGTTGCATGATTTACATCTACTTTAACGTGATATTTGTCATTCACATATTTGCAATTTATGTAAATTACCTTTTCTGAGTTACATTCTTTTATGTCATGTTCTCCAGCTCATTTTTTGAATGCTATGACATTTCTACATTTAGTCTTCGAGTGATTATAACCACAACAATTATAGGATCTGTTTTGGTCAAATTCGTCGTAAACATATCTTTGCCCACAGACTCTCTCGTAAGTTATTTTGCAGTAAGTTTCTTTATTTTCCTCAGATGACACTGAGTGAGTGAATTCTCTTTTCGTAGGTATGTAATACCTTGAGAATGTCTTGCTAGCACCCAAATTCCTTTCTATTATTTTGTTTCCTAATATATCTTTGACTAAATGCTTATTTTCTGTGCCCACAATTTTTATCTTAGTTTTTTATGCCTTAATTTCAAACTCTTCTTTTTTGCTTCATTCCAGTATATTTTTGGCTTGATTCATGTCCTTGACTAAATTTAACAACTCTTACATTCTCTTTTCTTGTATATTGACGGTAATAAGTTCTCAAAAGGAGGAATTAGGAACATTTCTTTTTACCTCATTAATCAGTTTTGTTTTTCTTGTAGGTGCATTTGTAGCAGGATTGGACGCTGGTTTAGTTTATAATTCTTTTCCGAAGATGGGTGATAAGTGGATTCCAGATGATGTATTGACATTCTCTCCACCATGGCTAAACATGACAGAAAATCCCACTACTGTTCAGTTCAACCATCGTATATTGGTATGTGAATTATTTCAGTAATGATATAAATTATTGTTCTGTAATAAATCTTGGATGTGAATTATTGGGGATATTCATGTACGGATCAATCTCAAGAAAATTGGCACTTCAGTAGTCAGACCTGAGATGATTTCCTGAATTTTGAACCTCACATTTTTCAGTTAGTGTATAATAATGGAAAATAAGTTTCATTTTCGAGTTTCCTCATTTTTCATATTTCAGCGGAATTTTATGTATTCAAAACAAGATTAATGTCATGCAAATTACAATTTTTTACTGTCACCCCAACTATTAATTTGTGAAGGAATGTGTTAGTCCATACGTTACTATGACGCTATTGACAACTTAAACTCTTATATACAAGATAACTTGTTTGACAAGAACACTAAAAGGAACGTTTTGCTCTTTGAATTTTTTCAATGTATCGGATATTTTCCCATATATTTAAACAAAGGTGTACATGTGGTATCACCTTGTCGCAGCAATCTGTCTGTACTAACAAGAATGAATAGGTAAAGAAATGTTAGTTTTTCGAAGTTTTTGTCAACTAATATACTACATTCTTAATGACCCACTCACATAAAACGTGCAGTTAAGAAGAAAAAATTAACATCCATTTTATAATCTAATTAAATAAATAATGAAATACTTACGACCTTCTATGAACTAATACGAAGTCGATATGTTGTAAGCTCTTTTGACAAAAAATATAGTATTCATCCACATTCTGTTCATCTAAATGTACATTTTCTGTCTGCCTCTGCTTGCCTCTATATTTCAACATTTTTCTATACCATAGTTCATACAGATATCCTCACNTAGGATTTCTCCCAACGCTTTTTTTTTTTTTTTTTTGCAAAAAGCTTTATAGCATCCATGTACGGCAGATGAGTGATTGGCTTTTCATGTTCATATAATCTGTACCCAAAGTTAGGTTTAGTTAGTAGTTTAGGAAGTGGGAATAAGCGAATGCAAAATAGTGAGCAAAATGGTGATGATAGTGAGTCTGAAATATACCCCTTTTAATCCTAATTGCTCTTGTTCCATCCCTTATGACCAATGTAGTAGTCCACTTTTTCATACTGCTTTTGCAAAAGTCAATAGTATTTTGGTGAAATTTACAAAGTTCTAGAGCATTTAAAAGCCAGTCATGGGGTACACTGCCTTCTGATAGTCACTCGAAGCCATGTTCAAGTTTCTCTTCCGAATCTTTGCCTCCCTGTGAATCACTTTATTCAATATTAGAATTTCTCTACTTCCATAAGATCCTTTGCTGCTGCTTTTCTGTTCCGATTGCACTATGGCATGATGACTTGGATGTTCTTGCATTTTGTTAGCCACAACTGCTGGTACTATTTTATAAAATGCCGACAAACACATTATTGGTCAGTAGTTTCTGGCAAAATTTTTACTGCTTCCCTTCAATAATAAGTATGTTATTCCTTGAGCCAACCATTCAGGGAGTTCTTCATCTTTCTTCACTAATTTATATATGACTCACATTAAGTGACCATGAAAGGCGGCTAATTGCTTAATCCAGAAGCCTTGGATTTTATCGAGAGCTTTCCAGTTAGCCATGTTCCTCAAAACCACAGCTAGATCTTCTTCAGTTATGAAGCTCATATCTTCAGTAGCATCAGGAATCAAATCACATCGCTCTTGCTCAGCACTTAACATAGATGCACTTGGATTTGGATGAAGGCTCCTCTTCCCAGATTTCTGACCCGTAGCTTACTACTTCCTCCTCAGTTCGACCTTCGGGATGTGTAGTTGGGCATTCTGGGCGCGAGCAGTTACTTCGATGTAAGTAATAATACAATCTCTTTCATACATCTTTGAGTTTGAGTTTCTGTTCTGAGTTTAAAAGTTACATCTTTTCTTCAATCTATGGATTCTTTGAGCATATGCTTGGATCTTCTCTTTTATTGTCTCTATGGAAGCTTGCTCTGACTTGTGGTCGATTATTTTATTTGTACTTTGGACTGTATAGATTCTGACTTCAGTGTCATGTTTATATTTCTTGGTTGTAGTCGCTTCGAGAGCCAGGTCTCGCTTAAGATCCGTAATCCTCGAAATTCTCGTCATCCAGGGTGGTTTCTCATTCTTGTGTTTAGCCAGCTTAGTACCATTGACTTTACTCGGTCCAAATATTATATATGTCAAAACAGATGCAGTGGCGTATGTAAAGCAGTTGATCTCAGAAATATTCAACATTTTTCTCTAACGTGCTCTTTAAAATATTGTTAGCGTTTCTAATTAACTTTTTTGATTTACCGGATTCATTGATTTTTCTCAATGACTCTGTCGTCGATAGGTAAGTTTATCACCTTTTCTATTTCTTTAACTAGTCTGTCACGTAAAACATGTACGTTGGGGTCCTCTTTCTCTCCTTCAGATTGTGTCATGTTTTGGGGGTGATTTCGTATCTAAATTAACTGAAATGTTTCTCTGTGTGTGCTCGTCAGCTTTTGAATGCTTGTTCTTGTCGCCCTTTTTGCTGTTCTGTTGTGTCCCGTTGCTGTTCTGTTGTGTCCCGTCTGTCCCGTTGCTGTTCTGTTGTGGCCTGTTGGCCGGATGGCGGCGGTGGCCATGCGCGGAGGGCTCTCCGCGCAGGCCGTCTGGTGGGGAAGGAGGGGCTCCTCCTCCGCTCGCTCCGCTTGAGCGCACCCTCCGCTTGAGCGCGCCCGGCCCGAGCTGTCCCGATAGCTGCTGCGACGGCGGCAATACAACTAGTGGTACGCATACCACATCCTCCCCTCCTATTTGCTGCGGTACGGACGGTGCCGGCGCCGCAGCCTGGTACTCCTCCTGAGCACTCGTTCCTGCGTTGGTTGCTCTGGGGGAGCCTGCTGCGGGAGAGGTGGTGGGCTCACCACCTGCTCGCTAACTGCAGCCGCTGGAGGTGGGCTGCTCTCCTCGTGTGATGTGGATGGTTGTGGCTCCAATATCACGGTGTCCTGTAAAGGAGGTGAACTAATTAACTCACTCAAAGCCCTTTGTCGTATGTCCTGGGGAACTTGCGCGCGATCGACTTCATGGTCCGTAGACCTTCCCCTAATTTGGTCCTGGTGCCTTCGTACTGTCCTGAAGGTGGTGCGTACTAAATAGATTCTTGATTCTATTTTGTCGGTTACTACTCCAGGTGCCCATTTAGGGTTATCCTTAAAGTTCCTAACGTATACTTTACATCCGACTGCATACTTTCCAATGGACTCATGTGTTTGTTCCTCCGTAGGAGTCATCAATGATAGTAATGACCGCGGTTGTCTTTCGTGAAGAAGCTGGGCGGGGCTTTTCCCTGATGTGCCCGGCATGGCCAGGTACGTGGACAGCATGCTGAGCAGTGCCTCTTCTTTCGGTACGCCCGCGTCCCTTGCTTTCTTCATCGACTGCTTAAACGTCTGAACCAGCCTCTCCGCTTCCCCGTTGGACTGCGGGTGCCGGAGGCGCCAACGCATGTTGGATTCCGTTCTTGCGACAAAAATCTGCAAACTGGGTAGATGTGAACTGCCTGCCCGAACACTATCGTCCTGGGCAAACCTTCTATCGCAAAAATGCGCTGTAAGGCTGCTATTGTAGATGATGTGTTGGCCGTCCTGATAGCTGTAATATATGGGAAATTTGATAATGCGTCGACTACGACTAGCCACATTTCTCCCAGAAATGGTCCNCTAGCCACATTTCTC
This sequence comes from Laupala kohalensis, assembly GCA_002313205.1. Taxonomy (NCBI): domain Eukaryota; kingdom Metazoa; phylum Arthropoda; class Insecta; order Orthoptera; family Trigonidiidae; genus Laupala; species Laupala kohalensis. The sequence goes on along the minus strand of NNCF01132500.1, from coordinate 281 downwards.
CCAGAAATGGTCCCGCGTAGTCGACATGAAGCCTTTCCCATGGTTCGTTTGGTGCCGGCCAACTACTCAAATGCCCTGGAGGTGCTGCCTGATTTACCTGGCATGCATTACAACTTCGTTTCCGTGCTTCGATGTCACGGTCTATGCCAGGTCAATAACAATGCTGCCTGGCTAGTTGCTTCGTGCGTACTATACCCCAATGCCCCTGGTGCAATAACTCTAAAACTGGCTCTCTTAACATCTTCGGAATTACTACTCTATTCCCTAGTGCCGTACTGAGC
>NNCF01132497.1:19713-60684 GCA_002313205.1 Laupala kohalensis | reverse complement strand
TTAAGTACGCAAACTTCATAACTGCGAGCACAAATGCTCTCATGCTGTTCTAAGTTTCAGTAGCGAGTTGAAACGAGCAACCACTACAGACTTGGTTCAAGCACAAGTCGCCAGCCAAAAGCAGCTGGAGTTACAACCGAAACATTCAACAACTTCGCCAGGCCACACGCAGCCATTACAGCGAGGTCAACAGAAGCCAGTTCATAAGTATTCTTCTCGCATTCACGAGACCTTTGCTCGGAGACCATGAGTCTCGAGCGATTGTAATTCTTGCCTCATATATGAGGATCTTATCAGAAAACTCTTTCTGATGCATATACAAAAATAATCCTGCAATATTTATGGTTACTTGTTAACCTCTTATGTACCAGCAGGTAGTTTGTTAAATAATCACTTAGTTGATTACGGGGGGCATTTCCTCGAAAACTCGAGGAAGGAGGGGCTTTTTTTGTGCAGATGCGAGTCACACTACAACCTTTGTTTCATCCACAGTAATTCTGTTTAAATGGGGAAATGGGATGGGAATTTCAAATATAAAGAAGTGTTTGTATTTCGTGTAATTACAACTCTGTAGAATTTGTGTTTCACAGAGTGTTATCTGCCCACAACAGATAACTTCAATTTTGCTATATACCATATCAATTGTAATTCAGTAAATGTAGATTATAATGATATATATGTATTTATTTGTTAATGTAATAAATGTGAATATTATTTAAACCAAAGCGATTCCGCAAAAGAATCTTAATACTCCTTAATCTCCCAGGTTTGTTGAAACACACAAACACCCCCTGTATATTCCTTGTGTTTACGGCGTCTGGTTATTCGTTCGTAACAAAAGGCACCTTGTAAAAAGATGGACTTAATTGGGTATAAAAGCATTTTGCCTTTTGGTGTGAGCAGATTCTAAATAACAGATCTCATTGAGAGATCATTAAGTGATAATCTGCAGTGCTATGTATCCTATTGCTCTTGCACATTTTTGTGCATCTCACAACCATTCTAAATTCCACTAAAATTGAAGCTTTTTGCACCACAAGCTGCTGTGATTTACTAAAGCAATAAAAAACCCTCCTAAATTATTAATTCAGATTGAGAATTTGACAAAAAGCTTCAAAGAGCACATCAGTCATTGCGAACTAACAAGAGCATGGATTAGACAAAGCTTACGAACGAGAATACAAACAACAGACTTGCTCCTCATACTATTGCCAGTAGCAATATGGAAGGAGCACTAAGTGCATTCTATAACGTATCCCAATATTAGAGATTGACTTAAATATGAAGCAAATGTACAACAAATTTACGTGCCTTTCACAGTTTCTTCATAATTATTTATAGAACATTGAAAGGTGGTTTAATTAACTATCTACATTATGAACGATAATTTATACTACTCATTCGTGAACTTGCATCTAAAACAATACAAAACCATTACCGGTCAACAAATAATTTTCAAAATTATGTAAGGTAGTTTACCCACATAAAGTGAATCACTAAAATATTGGATTATGTAATTACGTAAAGCCTTTCCGCCACCTAGGTGTTCGCCTGTGCACATGTGCAGGCCGCATAAAATATGACCAGAGCAGCGAAATAAATTATGGAAAAGAAATTTTCCATTGCTGTTCAAGCAGGACCGTAACAATATTAATTTAGAATGTTGTACGTACAATACCCAATGTAGGATAAAATATATCAATTCTCAGTAAAACATTTTATTTAAATGTTGGTGTAATTCTTTGTATGTTTCTTTAACAATGCAAAAAAAAATTTTTTTGTTTTATTTGTGAATTGATCTAAAACTTATGATGTCCAGTAATGATTGTTTTAAGTTTCTTTTTCAAATTCCGGGAAACTCCGGAAAGTAAAGTTGGAATTTTTATGAATCTCTCTAAAGCATGTCTTCAAATTCATTACATCTATTAATCTGATTTTCGACCATTTTTTTTCATTCACAATAATTGGTGAGGTTTTTGCGTTTTGGTCATTTAAGGCCAAAACGTTGGCGTGTTGTGAATAGGAGTTTTCATTTCTTCAACGACCAAAACGCAAAATCCTTACCAATTATTATAAATTACTTCCAGTGTCCTATCACTAGAGTACTAACTTCAAACACGTACGGAAACTAACATCGATCGGTGCACTATTGCCTTTGACTGATACGATGCTTTTGTGATGCAACTCAGCAATTTGTGTTGTCTGATTTTTCATTTGTGTATAAATCATTTCTCTTGTGTATAATTTGTCTTTCATTCACTTTTATCATCAAAGATTGCAAGACCGCACGTATCAATTATGTTAAAAGACATTGTGATTGGATACATTAAATTCTGCAACTGTGGGTGAGAATTATGTGCACAGATTCAGCAAGTTTTGTATTTATTTTTACTTTGAACAAAAATGGGTCGCGGGATTTTCTCTCTCGTCAGCGCATAGAAGAGTAATACAAAAATCGAATAGAAATCTAGCACATATGTTAAAAAAACATGAATGAAAAAATAATAGTGACGAAAACGTATCCAAGAAACGAAGTATCACACAGAATCACACTTCTGAAGAGGATTGCAGCGTTGAACAAATTGGACGCGCAACCCAGCCGTGGGAGGGAATCCTGCATCGACAGAATCAAAATTGTCTCAATCAAAGAACAGTCTCCTTTCTTTACATCTAAATCTACGTTTTATTTCCTCAATACTTTGTACAGTAGATAAACGGTTAAATACTTTTCGAAAATACCAGATTTTGTAAAAGGATTTTGGATACTCCGAAAACAAAGGTTTCGTAACAGCGGTGCTGGTAACAATTGTCAAAAACCACACAATGATTCAAATTCAGTATGAGACTTTTGGAAAACTAAAAAATAACTTTCTGAGCAAATGAGTCATCTCCCCTGATGTAGTTGATTCAACAATTTTATAGTCTTGTTTTGGGGTCTCATTGGAAAATGAAACTAGAAACTTTTGACCATATTTTAGCGAAATGAACTAACAGTTGAATAAATTTGAAGTAAACTTTTCTTATTTTGCATTCCCATGCAAAAGGAAAACAGTTGTTAATTTTAATTATTTCAATGAATAAAAAATAAATAAAATTTATTGTCAATAAAGTAGTGACACTCTGAGTTTTCCCAGAACAATTTTCTAAGAACTGCGGAGGAAAACCTAATTTTGTTAGTGACGTTTTGTTGACGTAATTCAAAATGAATTTAATTTTCTTAGTCTCGCCGTCCATATATTTATTATTAGAGTCAACTTTCTTTCAACTCAAAATACGCAGAAAATAAATACAAAATAGTATTTCTTAAGAGGTATTTTGTGAACCATTGGGCGCATTAGCCACTTGTGTTTTGTCAGTACGTAGAATGCACTCGCCTTGAGTTTATTTTCTGTATATTTTGTGTACATATTTCGTGTGTATTAATTTTAGATTATTCGACTCTAATAATGAAAATATGGTTAGCGAGTCTTAGAAAATTAATTTCCTAATTTTGTTATATTCTTATGCACTTCGACAAAGGAGAAATTAATTCGCCGGTAAAATTGTGTCGTTTCCGAGAATAACATTTCTGTCGTTGGAGACAAAGGTCATTCCAAGTCGTGACTTAAATTCTTTAAACTAGGAGAACGAATAATAATAAAAGCTAATTCGGATGAAAGGTATGTGATTAATTACAGGGACAAAAGCATTAAGCGCGATATAAAATATATTTAAATGAACGCATTTCAAATTATATGGAATTATAGTTTAGTTTACATTTCTGTATTTACTCAATTCAACCTAACCATAATGTTGTGAGCTAAATATTTTACAATTTAATGGGTTTTTTTCCAGAAGTATAATTTATTGTGGTGAATATAAAAAATATTGAACATATTACACATAAAAAACCCTACGTCCCCATGGAATGGATTGAAGTCTGATCTTCTGGAAATATTTAATCTAGAAAATAATGTTACACCAAACTGCAATATAATAAAAAGCTTAGGTATCATAGACACGAAGTCTGTCTGGCAACAATAATATAGTATTGTTTAACGTCAAGTCGAAGTCACCATATTCTGCAGGTCTTCCTTTCAGTCAATACACATTTTCCAAATTCTAAATTGTTACCTAGTAGTTTGACTGCATAGTGTAATATATTAAATAAAAGAATGCCGTTTTAAAGGATTAATTTATCAATCCAGTCCAAATTATTCGACCCCATTGCGGTCATTGTCAGACTAAAAAAACAAAGGAAACATTTTTTTCCCTTATTCTCACTTCTATTCTCACGGGAAATATTTCCTTCTAAAATACTCTCAAATTATTATCCTGTTTTAAGTACATTTTATAGTTTATATTTTTGGACTGATGGTTTCAGTGGGATCGGAAGAGATTTAGCTTGAATAATAAATTAATGCTGCAAGACCACACCCTTTAATTAAAATCCAAATTTAAACTTAAGAAGTGAGATAGATGAGTTGCAGAATTTTGGATAGTTTCTGTTTTAAGATATGTAGAATAGTTGTTGCAGTTTAATTATAGCTAGAGCTAGAGCTAGAGCTTGAGCAAATGCATGTTAGAGTGACGGCATGTCACTTGTGATGAAGACTAGAGCTTGATGTGGGTTGAACGTATAGTGAAAGCACAGAGTGTCTATCTTGAGCACGTTCACAAAGTATGTTTCACGGAACATCAATCTTCCTCATGGAACTTAGAGTTTGCACGGAACTTCTAACTTCCTAGGAATGTATATTTATGCAAAGAATGTTTATGTACTCAAAGAGTATTTATGTACTCAAAGAGTATTTATGCAAAGGTACTTGTAACTTGAATGTTCTCAAAGAGTACTTGTAACTTGAATGTTCTCAATACTTGTATATACAAGTACGAACGTTTGGTTCGTAAGACGTAGGTTGATGAATATAAATGATTTACGAGCATTTCGCTCGTAACAACTTCTGTCTTGAAAGCAATTTGGTTCTTTTCTTTTTGTCTAAATGTCCCCTCTCTCGTCATTTCCAAATTATACCTCTTCTGTTTCGATGAAAACCAAGCTTTATACACTCTGCTACAACTGTAAGAATTCTATGAAACTTTTCTTTTCATTCAAAAGATATGACTAAAGTCAATAATAATAATTAATAATAATAATATCAATCAGCGTTAACTAAGAAAACCAATCTCAATTATAAATTAATAATAATAAAAATAATAAAAACTGTTATAAACAAAAGATATAACCATCATTGATGTAGCCATCCCCAATAATGTCAATATTGAAAAGACCTATACAGAGAAAATTAGAACATACAGCAACCTAATTACATATTTTACATCGAAGAAAAATAATGAGGAGGGGCGTATTGATCTTCAATAGTTTCATAAGCGGGGGGACGTCGAGCCGAATCACATGAGAGAGTGTATACGAAAGGCAGAGTGTCGTTTACGGCAACTTGGTCCTTCGAGGCACTGTGGCATCCGAAATAACCTTCGCACGTATTTTGAGAGCAGAGCGCGCACAGAGCGACACCTAGAAATTGGCGTTACGCAATGAAAGCGGAACGTAGTATGTCGTAAATCTCAGGAGTATTAGCAGGTAGGCAGCCGTGTTTACATGTGGAGGAGATGGTGTGAAGTTACACGAGGAAGCGAACATTACGGAGAATATAACGAAGCAATATATTAAAATGATTTCGATGATCAGGATGTTCTTGGCCATTATGTTGCAAAAATATCCCAGCAGGCGAAAGGGAGGGCGCAGTCGGTAGGCGCATGAGCGCGATAAGCTCAAGGTCCCGAGTTGGAATCTCGGTCCCGTCTCTCATTTTCATTCAACATAACATAATAATTAATTTGTAAAAATAAATCCTTGCGTTGACTCAGTAAGTTTATTAACTAGGCCTATGTTTCAATTACGAACGTTATCTTTCTCGAGATTTAGTTGATTGATATTGAGTACAGTTCCACGATTACACAACTTCATCAGCAATTACAACAACACACACCATTTTATCACTCATCATCGACAAAAAGAATTAACTTTAAGGATGAACAAAAAAGGATCTCCTTCTTGTCGATGTTGAGAGGATGTTGTTGTAATTGCTGATGAAGTTGTGTAATCAGGGAACTGTATTGAGGATCAATTAAGGCCTGATGAATATAACTTTCGCTGTCGAAACATAGATCTAGTTAATAAATATTATGTCTAAACGCAAGATTTCTTTTAACTGTTATATTATATAACCTGTATTGGTAGATTATGACGTTTCACGTATTAAGATCTTCGGCTCAAATCCTTCTCAGGAAAGTTCAGATTTTGGATTATTTACATTTGACATTATGAGCCTGGAAATACATTAATACTGTTATTAACATTTCATTTACAATTAATAAAAATACATGTACAAACTTTTGTAGTTATGCGAGAAAAGCTAGGACCGCCAGATATTTTTACGTTATTAGACAACATTATAAAATTACGCTTGGATCGTATATTGATGTCAATTTTTCCTTATCTTTTGTTGTTTATGTATATCTTTTGTGTATTATCTTCTGTTATAACGTTTACTTGTATCATCAAATATATACCAGCGTATACAAATGTTTTTTACACAAGATACAGTTCAAACGCAGTGGTAGATTTAATATTTCTACACCTCACAATAAAATATATAAATAAGATAAAATATCCATTTTTTGCCATAAATAAGATAAAAATTAGCTACCTGCATGTTGTAATATATGTAACAAATAATGGTAATTTTTGCATCACATTACTAAAGGACAACTCCAAAATACTTGTATTTCATTGTTCTCTTGAGAATGCTCTATTTACTCACATTTATAATAAAAGGAAGTTTTATTACTAATAGCACGTGTAATATTACCATGAATTCCAATATCTGAGTATGTTGTTAGTGTAGAGATGTACAGGTTCATCACTTTCATTGCTGCATGATATACATTGAGATATATTGTTGCTTCATAAGTAACACAGTATTTCTTATGTTAAAAACGAAGAAAAGGTGTCCCTTATTGAACCAGTTCTCTCCCTCAAATTCACTCAATATTTGATTAGAAAACAAAAATTATAATTGCTGAAATTTGCTTAATATTAAAGCATAGGTTGCAATTACTAATGACTGTTAATAGATGAGCAATGCAAGACTTCTTAAGGATTCTAGAACTACAAGTAACGTATGAATATACTCTCTGCAATAGTGCTCTAGTACCAATAAGTTAAAAATTAGATCATTATATATAGGATTTAAACATTATCGCTTTTTTACAGTTTTCGCTTCATACGGAAAGGAACCGAAGTTTTTAACACTTTCAATTTATTAAACATAAAAAACTTATTTTTGTATATTAGTAAGGTAAGATGAGTTTCTGATCTTGTTCACTCATCTGAATCTTTTTTCCTTCTTTTTTTATCTTTGGAGTCATAGAGATGAATGTTCCCTGGTCCGGAGACGGACCCGATTCAAAGTCAGAGAATTCGAACGCGCGCTCTTAGAGAAGCGGCGTTGCCGAGCTTCTACTCTTCAATCGGGATCGCGGCTAGACGCAAGATCAAACTTTTTGTCTCCTTTAATTTCTTTTAAAATGCAGATAACGATTCGATTATTTATTTATAAATAATTTGCACACATCAAAAATGAGGAAAACTGCTCCAAGTTTGGTATTTCAAACTCTGCGCGTATTTTAGTCAGTAGATGTCCCTGACTGACCACCATGTCCATATATAGTTGTATGAGATATATTCCGAATCTTATCAGTATTTAGTCCGGTAAGCAGGTCTCAAATTTCGCTCAATCACAGGGGTGGTATTTGTGAAAGAAGCAGTTGCAATCTGCGTGGAGGATAATCAAGTAAGTTACTCGAGGCAAAGCATCCCATCAATTCCGATAAAGGGCTCTAGGGCAGTGGCGGCTTTAATATTTATAAAGAAATTATTTAATAAACTTGCACTGTTATTCTTTTATTATTCCGAAACGAATCTTAAGACGTCATGTACAGTAAAAATGTATGAACTCAACTTGGTCAAGATTAAATATTGTTGTATGAATATACTATCTGCGTGTATCCTGATTATTCCTTTCAACACCTTACAAGATATTTTAAATTCATCTTTCCTTATGATATAGTTCTTGTGATCTATAACTATATTGAATTTTGAATTGATTTTTTTATTCTTTACTAATCCATTTTTTAAAGTACAAATATAATAATTACAGGATTTTATTTCAACAAAATACTAATTTAAACTAATGCACTTTACATATTTCTTGGATTCATAAAGTTTACATCCCGAAGGTACAACCCTGTTTGGGTCGGTATGCGATCAATAGTGGGACTTGACAGTTCTACCTCTTATTCTATAAGTAGCTCTGTCGTAAAAAATGATTTACTTTAGTGACAGTCATAATTGAGCAATACACTGAATAAAAAGTTAAATTTAAGGAATCATTCACATAACCTAGAGTCAAAAATGAACAACTATTCAAACATACAAAATATTGCAAGAAGTTCAGGGTTCCTACTACGAATCCTAGATTTAATATACATAATACTTAACATGAAAAAATACTGAGCTCATAGATATGAGAAAATTTTGTATTCCGTTAAATAACTGTTACAGTAAGTACTCCTTGGTTGATTTTAAAAACATTCTTTTCACATTAATTGTTTTAATACAATCAGGTAAGCAGTTAAAAATGTGCTAAATAGGAATTAAATTTCTTGAAACAGGAGAATATACAAATTTGAATAAATAAATTTATCATCTTGACAACATAAAATAAACAACAAAGACACTACACATAGTTAAAAGAACAATTAACAAAGAAACAAACCATCAAAACAGAATTAAAAAAAACAATTGCTGTCTACTTGAATGGTTGTATAAAATATTACAATAATGTTATGGTGCTAGACGATAATATAGTCAATATTTCAATGTGACAATAAAATATGAAGATGCACCATTAAAATCCTATATTAATATCATAAGAAACAAACACATCTAAAAACATCAAGTGTTTTAAAAAAAATGGATATATATGCCTTGATCCGATGGCAATGAGATATAGACTAAAATTTAAACTAGATGGACCAAAAGTTTTGAATTAATCGTAAAAAAATGCTTTTTGAAAAGTATCAATGTATTAATTCATTATTAAATTAGTTTATTGTCCATATATTATATTAGTACATAGTCCTCTAATTTATTATAATAGAAAATAATTTTATTGTCCTTCTCGAAGTCATACGCAGTTCGTACTGCTTTTTTGAAATAAATTATTATTATTATTATTATTATTACTACTACTACTACTACTACCAAGTTTCAACATCATTTAGATAAAATTGAATTCAAATTTAAAATACGATCCAAGGATCTTGAAGAGCATAATGAGAGTATAGATCCAAACACAACCCACGTTGGTATCGGTTATTGATTGGAGCGCGTGGCGTGGCGTGTGTGGCGAGTAAGCGACCGCCTGGCGAAGCGAACACACACTTGCGAGGTCATGGCGCTCGCTTTCGGATTGCTCGTCGCCGCAGCCGTCGCCGCCGCAGCCTCGGTTCGTATTATTATTACTAAAGGATTAGACGCACTTTCTTAAAATGTGGGCGGTGCCAAAAAGAGCGTGCTCTTGTATTTCCCATTTTCTTGGTTTGTCTGGGGTGGAATCAAAATTCTTCTTTAAATTTACAGATAGCGCTTCAAGGGAACCTACAATGACAGGGATAATCTTTGTTTTAATCCCCCCACATCCTACTAATTTCAATTGTCAAATCTTTTTATTTCAGCTACTTTTTGCTACATTTTTATCAGTTGGTAGTGATTCATCTATCAGCAAACAGGTTCTGTTTTCAGGTCCTTAATAACAATATCCGGTTTATTGGCAGGGATTCATCTGGCAGTGTAATAAATTTATTGTCAAAAACAGTACAAACTGCGTATGACCACGTGGAGGAAAAAAAACTAATTTACTCTCCGGAAACAAGCAAGGGACCATCCCATCAATTCCGATCAAGGGCCCTAAGGCAGAGGCGGATTCAAATTTCTTTTTTGCATAAGTTCCTAGATAAGATAAAACGTTAGCTGCGAATTATAAAACTAATAGAATGTCAATATGTTTGTAATTTTACGCAAAAAAAATTACATGTACAAGTTATTATCGAACTATAGATTATTCTGAGTATAGTGTTTAAAAAGCATAAGAGTTGAAAAAAACCCACTAAATTCACGATTTATTGTTACAATACAATTGTAAATTTGCTGATTGAAAAGGATCGTGATTTCCTCTGTGGTCGATACTTGGCCGTGGCTCGGCCCCACCGGTGGCGCAGGTGGTAGTGTTGTCGCTTCTCACTAAGTCATCCCGGGTTCGATTCCCGATGGGGCCAGCAAATTTGTAGCTTTTCACGTCCCAGTTCATATAGCAGTGACTACTGAAAAGCAAACTTTCCAGCTCCTCCTAGTATCAACCACTTCTACTTACTAACTACTTCTCCTAACCCCTCCATGTGGGCCAAGTTGTTGGTAAACCCAGCTACTAACAAAGACCTACCACCCAACTCCTAACTCCTATCGTTCCATGTGGATAAGCTTCAATAGCACGCAACATTTCCCATTTACAAATACAACCCTTGGCCCGTGTTTATACCAAACCTCTGAGGTTGGTAAACCTAGATTTCTACACGTGTTCTTTAATTCTCACTTGATTTTGTTAGCGGTAATAAGTCCGTATTTCAACAAGGAGTCAAAGCGACTTGACCCAGTACTTTTCTTAAAACGTGTGTCGTTCCCAGGAGTGCGATTTTCTGCACTTCATGCTTGTTAATGGCTCTTGGGAGATTATCTAGATGTTTATGATCTCTTTTCCGAGGGCTTCCTTGATACCTGGTTTAACTCCAGTTTTCACATTCCACATTCTTCGGACTTCTGTTCGTAGATCTTTATGTTTGCTTAGTTTTTCTACTACTTTCAGGGTGATATTAACATAATCAGGAACGGAAACTTCAATAAAGTCAAAAATGGATTTTTTCCAACTTGATTCACTAATATCTTAAATAACTATTAATTGTTTCTCTTAACGTTACGAAATATATCCTGAAACGTTTCCTGAGAACATACCTATTAAATTAAAAAAAGAATCACGTAAACTGGATGAGGGGTTCTCAATAGATTAACGGATAGACAGGGTTTTTGCGCTCAGAGGCTGTTACTAAGAAATATTTGAAAATTAATTTTTAAAAATATAAATGGAATTTTGAACAAATCTTTTCGTTTTCTTCTCTGAACCCTCGTGTAGAAAGCGTACGACAATTTTCAAAGCCGATTGCCCATGCATCTTTGCACAATGCGAGAGACATTTAAAAGTTGTTTGAAAATAAATAAGTTAATGATTTAAAAGGTAGAAAACAAGAGTAAACAATTTTTTTTCGACCGGATATTGATGAATTTGACGAGAACCTTTCCAGCGTTTCTTCGAGTTCACAGAAACCCTTTTGTCCCACACAACTTCTCGATTCAGTAAAAGAAACGGGAGAGATTTCCTCTAAGATGTTTCGCAAGTCATTTTATATTGAAGAACATATGAAACAATAAAAGAGATTGAGAAAATGAACTGAAGTCGGAAAAGATTTTGACACATCGAAAACCGAGAGAGGAAAAAATTAGGAATACATGTTTTTTAAATAATTTACCGCAGATCAAATGAACTTATTCCCGGAGATATAGAGGAATAGGGGAGCACGGGAGTGACACTCTTTTGTGAACTGAGACCTATCAATGTATTTTGTGTAGACTCCTACATGATTGTGCATTTTGCACAAGTTTGAAAAGATAAATATTAAGATGGTGTCATAAACAATGTATTTTTTATCAAAATATTCTTCCTAAATTAGAACTGATCCAGTCTTTGACTCGCCATTTGCACAAATTATTATAGCAAGGCAATTGATACATGGTCAGCTATTGTGCCCCAACCACACCCCTGCGCATTTCAAAACAATTTAATTCCCTTCCATGAACGTTCTACATATGAATATCCGCTTCTTGAATTTCAGAAGGAGACGTACGAGACGTTGATGAAGACAGGCGCAGCGCAATGCGTCGATTCCCCTTATTACAGTGAAGGTACATGAGATCATATTCATCAGAGAATGGAGTATTTTTTCATCCACGCTCATGTTCTAATTGTTTTCTTTTGCAGACAGCGTGGACAAAATCTCAAAATACTGCCTCCTGATATCCGAGGAGCAAGACGTGAGTGAAAGCTATTATAGGTTTGCCATGAATTTCAGACACAAAATCCCGGACAAAGAAAAGTTTCCCAAAACGCAGATAGGAGTTGTGTAGGACTATGTAAAGGACAATAAGCGAATTTTTCCCCAGGAAGGAAACAAGTACTATCTCGTCTATTCTTAACAAGATGCTCAAAGGAAAAACCATACTTATATTTACGTCGGAGGCCCATTGAAGTCTATGGAGAAAACCCGGTCGAGATGAACCTGCAGAGATAACAGATATAACCAATGCTAGGCTGAGTTCAGATAGAACATTCGCTGATGTGAATAAGGCGCGAATATATAAATAGCATAAACGCTAGTTTTAGTCTCCGAATGTGAACAATTCTGCGAAATACTCGAAAGTAATCTGAATTAGGGACTTTGAAATGAAGGCGCAGGGGACCTCTTATTCGCGATGTGTCGTACGCTCGACTCTTTCCCTTCAAGTGAATTTCAAATGAACGAAGGTCTGTTAGTGAATGTAATATAAAGAGTATATGTCTTTAAGGGCTTCAATGACCTTGATGTTGGACAGCCCAAAAAGCCCCAATAAAAAAGAGAATATGTCTTCAAAGGGGGATGGGGAAGAAGGTAGATCGAATCGATCTGGGCGAGGGAGCGCTTTCGATGGATCGATATCACCGAGGAAACGCCGACGCAATGCAGACCTCACTACGTCACCGATCGACTGGCCCGCACTCGCTGGAGAATTCGATTTGTTTTGCTCCAATGCCAATGAAAGCAGAAGGCGAGTGTATGAAATACGAATGAAAAGATATTGAAAGTTCCAGAGCTCGACATCATTATCTTATTAAGTTACTCATATTTTTGTATATTACTTAAAATCTGTAATGGGGAGTGTGTTTTTTACATCAGGTCCTTCTGATACTCCGGCAAGTTTTAAAAAAATTAAAACTTTCGAGGGAGAATCCTAATTGCAAGAAAATACATTTTTTCATTACTAACACGAACTACATAAGACGTGCTGTTTATTATTTAACAGACCTCCAATATGGCGCTTCTAATGAAACACGCGAAAAAATGCTCTGAATCTGAATTAGAAAAAAGTTTCTAAAGCTGAAGAGCGAAGTACTGGTGCATTCAGTCTCATTTTAATATTGAAAAGATGTCACCAAATTTATCTGTTACAAAGAAAGAATCGATTGAATAAATGAAAAACACGCAAAACATGACGTAGAAGAAAAACGACTTCAAACCCCTCACTCTTCATCTTATTTGGTTTAAACCTCACTCCAAGTGGTGCTTTTATTCTACAAACTCTGGTTTTGGAGCCGGATTTACCTTTGTATCTACACCCTTGCACGTAACATATGCATGGAAATGTGAATGAATATTTGCTCTCAAACGGAATTGTATTTACATACAGAGACGTGACCTGCACTTTGTGGAAACAGGAATGTACTGATTTACATACATGGCTTTGGCGTACAAGGGCTGATCCTATAGATTCGTGGCGGCACCTTGTAAAGAAACACCGTAGAAACTATATATCCATGATAAAACTTACCTTACGTCCGTTAAAAGGACCGATTTACTACCAAGCGCTCTGTAACACAAGTTATAATAATAATTATTATTACATAATAAAGATTCAATCCACTAATCGCAAATTTAATCACCTCGTCGTAGTTAGAGACCTCAATTGATAAAAAGGTCTCTAGTCGCAGAGAGCAGAAGCGAACGATGAAAAGGAAATGTCTGTCCGAAACGTTTCTTCAAATTCCACGTTATTAACAATCAAATAATTAACATTCGTAATGGAATCTGAATGATAATAGAGAGAATGAATACTTGTGCATTTGAAAAGTCGAGAATCAATGAAATATTTCAATTAAGTTTGAATACGTAAATTTCTTTCGTTCTCGCCTTTATTTCCAGTGCCTGCAATACTGCATCTATAAAGCTCTGGGAATGCAGAACAAGGATCACTGGGACAAGAACCACACGAAGGTGACGTTGGGGCCTCTCCTCAAAGAGTTTTATGAGGAAGGCGCGTCTCCCTCGGACATCCATCTCGACATCAAATATTGCATCGAGAAATGTAAGTTACTTGCTTCATCATTTGCTTCAGACACAAAACGAAACATAGAATGGAATTGAGCCCAAAAAAAAATTTACATTTAAATATCAAACTGACTGCACGAAAAAGCATTCAATTACTTAGATCACAAAAAACACACCATCATAGTATCAAACAATAGAAGTAATGCGGTAAGCAACGAAATATGATAAGCAAAATAATTTGAGATCACATTACTCAAAAACAACTAGACTGATTGAAACAAAGCTTCGTCTATCGTGATTCAGTGCGTCGGGAATAAAGTCTAAACTACGTTTTATTGACTTCGATTAGAATTTTGAATGTAAAACATAACGGGCAGTTACTATTTTATTAATCGTATCTCTGTATTCCAGCAAGGAAAGACATCAGACGCTTCATTCCCCGGTTCACCCCCTTCATAAGCAAACAAGTAGCAAAGAAAAGGTTACTATTAAGACAAAGTTTCCCCAGGGAAACACTTTTGCTCCCCTCCTCACACTGAGCAGCCCGAAAGCGACGCGGTGGATACTCGAGTATCGTCAATTCAAGTTGTATGTGGGTACTATACCCGCAGGAAACTCATGACCTCACACAGAGAATAATGTGAAGGGATTAGAGTATCTTCAGTCTTCAGAGAAGATTCATGACATAGATTTAAGTGTACGTGTTCTCCAGAAATTTGTGACGAAAAGCGACGGCTCTCGGTACAACATGACGCAGCCAAACGAAAATTCCGCAACAAAGCAATTGCAAATAAGCCATCTTCAACTTACACTTTCAGGAATTATTTTGCCATCCCTCGTTTGTCTCTTCCTGGGCAGTGAAGCTGTTGTGTTATGAATATTAAGAAATTCAAGGTGAAATAAATATACGAATATTAATAATGATAGCAATGTAGTGTATTGCAACATGTAATCGATTAGTTTATTCAATAATCGATCAATTAATTTAATATTAATTTTAATTATATGTGTTGTAGTTTGATTTACATTCAACATGTATTTTTGACAACAGTGGCGGATCTAGACCGTAATCAAGGGGGGGGGGGTAACCGGGGAACATTTTTGTTTAAAAATTATGGTTTTACAACACAGATTTTATAAATATTACCTTTAAATAATATGCATCAAATAAATAATTAACAATCTAGTATTAACAACAATAATTATTTATTAAAGTTATAAATATGATATTAATTATTTTATTAATCTGGTCTTATTAATATGGTGTTATTAATTTTATTAATACGGTATTATTAAAAACTATAACTAATAGAAATTATTAAACTGTAACATTTTTACAAAGTATGCCATTTATCAACTTCAATCGGTTAAGAGGTCAGGTCCAATAAGGGGGGGGGGCGACTATAGGCCTCTCCCCCCCCCCACCAGAGATCCGCCACTGGTAGACAGTATCATCATGTGCAAGAATCAACTTCAGTGAAACGTCAAAAAATACAATAAATTATATTCTCAAAAGGCTGTTTGCTCACTTTTTCGAAAGAATTGTGAGGATGTTACGAGACACAAGTGACGCGCGACCCTCCTGGCGAGTAGTTTGGCGCAGGTACGATACGCTATACGTAACATTGGAGAGACTGGAAACATACTCCAGAATCCGTCGCGTCTCCTCGTATGAAGAGGATCTTCGAAGGCAGTGGCTGCTTCCGGTCTGCAGCGAGGAGAAGTAATGACGTAGACATCCCTGAACCGGTTGCGGAGTCCCTCTGTCTACCATGCAGCGTACAGTGAACGATATGCCCCATGAAATGCACTCAGGACGAACATATAGTAGCGCTGCCCAATGCAATTCAGGTTGCGGGCTTCTGGGGAAAGAGCATACAGTGTAACCCCCTTATTTCCTTTTCAGCGTATAATACGTGGCAGGAAGTTTCGCACACATCGCTTCACAGGTCTTTTCTGGAAAGTAAAACTGGGTGACGTGACGGAATGTGCTTTAATTTTTTCGTGTTCATGAATGTACGTACATACTGTATAATAAAATTCGTTGCGATTCCGCATCATTTGCTTCTTTATTCATTATAACCCGTTTAAAGTGGAGGTTTTATGAACGGAAGCCTCGGATTAACCGGTCCCGACCAGACCGGTTAAGAGGGGTTCTACTGTATAAGCAATGTAAACTATCCCAAAGTGTCCGTGCCCAGTATATTTGCATTCCATATATTCTTTTAGATTTCATTATGCAAATGCTTCTGCCACGGATACATACATACATCAACTGTATCTCACTCTCCACGTATATGTTTTCTTCACTTCTGAAATGTGTTTTTCGTTGTTGTAGCAATGTTGCCACCTGAAGCTGAGTTAATCCCCACTGACTATTGTGAGGTGGCGGAGTACGTTCACTTCTGCATCAGAGAACACTTTCCTGAAAGAAAGAAGATCGATTGCTATCCGGACGACTAAGCTTCGCATCCACGGAGAAACGTCGCCCTCTCAGATGGCGCTGAAGTGAGTGGGTGGGCTTTGGTACCAAGGAGGATCCTCGAAGATGAAAAGAGAACCGTCATAGGCTTCTCATATTTCTGGGAAATACAATGCGCATTTTCCAAACCGACTTGAATCAACTGTTGCAGATCACATTGTTGTGTCATGTCTCGTTCCCTTTCTCCACAAATGAGGAGAGAACCTAGTAACAGCTGGCGCCAAGGGGCGGGTATGAGAATTTGTGCGCAGATGGCTGTTATGGGAAATTATGTGCTCTAAAGTTGTGAACACTCATGGCGGTTCTTTTTTAATTAAGGACTCTACTCTTTGGTGTCTGAAGCACCCAGCCCTCTACGTTTTCGCAGTTTCTAAGGAGTTTATCCAGGCTGCCTCTATAGTTGCATTCTGTGGAACAGCTGCAGGCTCGTGCTAGAGTATATCAAAAGTTCTTAAAACTGACTTATTTACTTTTTTTTCTAACATTTATTCACAAAAATAATATGACCCAAATTATTTATTTATCAACGACTCTCCAAACGATAGTCAAGGAATCTGAAAATTAAATTTTGTTTATTACCTTTAAAAGAAAGAAATTTAAAATTCTATTTTATCTGCAGTTTCAGTTTTGCCACAAAAATACTTAAATTTGTGCAACACGCCGTATTATAATTCACTACAACGCATTAATACGCTTAATAAACAATTATTAACAAAATAAGGTGATATCCGGGTCCAATGAATTTGCCTTACTACGTATAGTTACATTTATGGCCACCAGATGGAAGTAACACTCGTGGGGTGCGATTGTCGACCCCTCTTTTCATCACCCTATCCATGAATCAATATTTATACAGTCTCCGTGATTGGTTCATACTACTAGAACTCCACAAAGAACCTTAATACAACTAGATGTTAATTGTGTGCGAATAGTATTTGCTCACACTTGTATTTTTGTCTCAGTGTTCCTACTCACCATGAACATAAAAACTGAAAATACAAACTTATGAAATAAATAGGTGGTTTTATTCGTAGGAGACTAAACAATGAATCCCAATACACCAAACTTAACGGAATGTGTATCATATACATAACGAAATATTGAACTTGCCATGAAAATCTATTTCATTCCGAGTTTTCCCGAGTGATAAACCCACGTCTCCCACACATTTGAAATTAATTTCGTTCGTATCACGGTGAGCAATCTTTGTAAAATAAATTGTTTACTGCCAAAAAGCAGTTGAAACTGCATATGACATCATAGAGAACAATAAGCATATTTTGTCACCGGAAGCAAGCATCCATCCTGTCAATTCCGATCTAAAATCCCAAGGAAAACCTGAGAAAAGACCAGTTTTCCTCTGAGTCGAGATGTACGCAACCGTGCCAAAATTTAGTTCCGAAGAAAATGTTACCATTACAAATAATACTCAACCATAAAACCATTGTCAACTAATTATCAATATTAATCACTTATTATTAAAGAATGGAGTAACTATGGTCTGATGAGGAATTTGACAGTTGATTTCTTCACTGTTATACTAAACACATGACGTTGGTGGTGACGAGAAATTTTGTTTCATTTCTGGTGACCACCATCAGTGAGGCCACGTTCACGTTCTTTCGACTTTCTACAAATAAATTAACAAATAAGATTGTATAGAAAGAGGAGATGTTCATCGAATAAAATAATGCAATAATAACTCACTATTATATTTGAAAACTATAAAATAAACTTGTCTTTGAAAAAGGAAAAGATATTTCGTGCAATAAACCACGCAAATTACGTGTGTTTCCTACTCATATTTTTGAGTTCAGGTTGCGAAGTTCATTGTGTGAGGAATACATAACATAATAACAAAAAGTAAATTATACGAATATTTGAAATATTTTTCTTGCATCCTAACGTGTCCTCATGGATACTAGGAAATCATAGAAATTTTAGTCTTTTCTTATATTCTTATTGTTAAAAAATATTTTATTAAATATAATAACTAACCATATAATTAATATAAATTCGTATTATACAAAAATAATTTTAATTTACCTTATAATTAATAAGTATTCGGCACATTATTGGTGTCACCAGTGTGACAGACCATCAGCGTGAGTAGTGATGTCAGACTAGAAGCAATAACAACAACAAATGCGATAATTTGTGCATTGTGTGTAGACAACTGTTTCAGTGACAGCTAATCAAGAAGAATGCCAGCTACCTCTGAGGACAAGTTTTGACCCACACACACGTAAGCACCGTGAACCTAGGCAGGGATGGAGAGGGCGGCCCGGTCGTTCTGCCGACAGACAAATAAATATTACAAACGTCTTAATTTTTGTACATGGATACAATGATACGTGCTTATATCAATTCAGCTTTCAAAACACACCTTACCGGTCATTTAAGTGACACGTAGACTTTTTAATATACGGATGAAATACATGGTCTCTTATGAGAAAACCTAATATCGAAAATAAATTACTTTCCAAATATTTCAAAAAGCCGAACTTCTTTCAAATGTAGCCGAAAGTCCAAATTAATTTTTAAAATAAATTTTCATGTAGGTCACCGAGCATTCGGAAGATATATTTGACATTTTGCTGCGTCTTGAGAATCAGCTATCTGCCCAGTTTGTGACGTCATGAGGTGTTCTTAGCAACACAGCACTCGCTACTCGAGGAACTCGACATTTCATGACGAGCAGTGAGCAGCGCCGCGTGCCATCGATGTACCTCAATAATTACTAATATTTATTTAGGAGGCAAAATATTATTTTTCTTAACTTGAAAGACAAACATGTATTGAACATAAGTGTAAACATTTCACATCAGTCATTCTTGTGTATAATGGGAGAGATATTTAACATCCTATGCTAGCCTATCTACATGGATTGGGTCGCATTAGTAAGTCATCTCCTGAATTGAAATTAATGACACATTTTCATTTTTTAGCGTGATTTAAAATTTTTTATTTTTTAAATCCAGTAAATATTTATTACTACTAATGACCCTGAATGACTAATAACAGAAATTCTTTTTCAAACTAGAATGCGTATGTTTACCCCGTTGGTGTCATATTTAACACTTATTAGGTAATAAAAATCAATTCAGTTTATTATTCGCAAAATACTTTAAGAAATATTACAACTTGGAATTTCTTTCATTACAGAAGCACTTTAAAAAATGC
Source organism: Laupala kohalensis (assembly GCA_002313205.1). Lineage (NCBI taxonomy): Eukaryota > Metazoa > Arthropoda > Insecta > Orthoptera > Trigonidiidae > Laupala > Laupala kohalensis. Next base: position 40,706 of record NNCF01132497.1, on the reverse strand, counting down.
TTTGAGAGTAGTAATCAATAAATTAAAAATATTGTAAAGTTATCCGTTAGTTACAAGTTTACTATTTTTAACAAATTTTAAAGTTCTTAAGTAAAATATATTTTTTCCTTGTTACGTTCATGAACAATTTGCTTTTTCTGGGAAATCATTGTCTGCTGATGACGCATCATACAAATCAAACATTTGAGTAAAACATTTTTTAGAGGGTTAGAAAATTCTTTATTTCTTCATTGTAAAACCTTTCCCTAAACCGACTTGTTTCCATGTCTACAAAAATTCACTTTTTTCTTCATTAGAATTGTAATATTCTCTTCCCGCACAAAAATCAACTAATATTTTGAAGCGTTTGAAATCACATGAAATGAAGCCGAAATGCAAGTGACTTTGTCTGGTGTGACCTCGAGTACAAGAGATGCGGAAACGAGAAAAAGCAGAGTTGCCAAACAATCTTAATGGCTGGTCACTACGAACTTAGTCAAATAATTTTATATAACTATCTTTGTAAATAATTATTTGCTACAAATAAGATTGATGCAGCGTTTTATTATTATTACTAACTCTTGTGCTAAGTAATATAAATATCAACAAAAAAAAAAGATAATTAGACTCTTCAATTATTTGACTAACATTATCTGGCGGAACGACCTTAAATGGGTCACCGTATACCAATATTTATCTTAAATTTTAACATAAATACTGATAATTTTCTAAAACTACAAAATTAATAATAGTTAAGAAAATAAAATTCATTAAAAAAACAAATTTCAATTCTTCTTCATTGGAAATGCGCGCCTACAAACATTTGTTTATGGGGTCCTCATGAGGTGCAGGTGGATTAATATTCCCTTAGAATAAAAAATATATAATAGTTAACTTAAATTCTTATTAACGTATTTTACTGAGTTTGCAACCCAAAAATTGTTTGGATACTAAGTATCCACGACTCCTCTCATTCACTCCTGGCCTTCGTTGTATGTTGTTTTTCAATAGAAGAGTTCTTAACCCAGGTAGCCTTTCCTACCACTTCTCCCATCTCCAAGCAGTATTTAGGTTCCATTCGCAACAACACAGAGATTATGAACATATATTTACTATTTGTTGTTATTTATTTTTGTATATCAAGTTATTTTAATTACTATTATTATGGATTTATTAAATTTTATCTCTAATTTTAAATACAATACAACAGTATTACTTCTATCCAACAAAAAACTACAAACATCTTCAAAACATGATCTACGCATGTTCATCAAGAATGTCCCCGTTAAGATATAGCACATTTTAGTGTATAATTATATCTACTATTTTGACTCCTCTTCATAAAAAAGAATCTCAGAAATGAAAAGTAACATAATTAGGAATACATTAGGATAATTACTAGTAAATTCATAATTTTACACCGCAATCATAAAAATTTCTATTCATCCGAATAATTTTTACAAATGACATTATATTAAACTACATGGAATTATTTACAAAGACAATACATACTTACAAGTAACTTATATTACAATTACCAAGACTTCCCCAAATAATTGAAAAGAACAGAGGACTTACAAAGATTAGTCCAATAGGGAAAAGAAGTGTATCCACAAAAAATTATACCTACAATTTAATGAAACGTGAACGTACATAAATACTATGAGCTTTCGAAGTAAAATTTTCAGTTATCATTGAATAATCTAATGTTTGTTACGTGATATGTCCCGTGAATACAATATTAATTTGTAAATACACAGTACGAGTTAGCTGCGTGTTGCATTACCAATCCTACAAACTGGTGCATTTGTCATCCTACATAAATTCCCCGACCTGATGCGTTTGCATTAAAAATCCACGTCACGTGATTTTCGCCATCACTTCTATCCATGTCACTCACGACCTTTACTGTTCTCCTTCACCTTCTTCCGCTTTTCTGCAAATTCACTCATTAATTCGGGACAACATAAATTTCGTTTTGGTTTCAGTGTTTTCGTCATCTGAGCATTCTATCCCCTACATGTATTTGCTACGATTAATGGGCATAAAATCGTTCGATATGTAGTTTATAACCTCTATATGACCCCCTCCAATTCCAGGTCATATCATTTATTTTATGACGTTGTACTGTGTGGTCAAACACCCTCCTATACGGGGTAGTAAAGTTTAATCTTTATTTCGCTTCTATTATTTTTTACATGTTGAAATTGATGTTATTTCCCCCGTCTTCAACAATAAATGTCATACAAGACAAAGATTTTAAGGTACAAGTAAAATTCAGAGCTCGGATGTTGTCAGGGGTGTGACAGGGCTGGATATCAGTAATCCACGGTTAGGGAGTAGAATTACAATTTAAAAATTTCACATTTAACAACAAGTCTACAAAGAAATTCTTCACTGCACAAAATACACAAAAAATGTATCAAGCAGTTCCGGGATAAACTTCAACGTACGTTTTCTCTGGACTTCGATAATGAGCTGTACTCCATTCAAGAGTTAATTTTAAATTAAATCTTACCTCTCCATCACAAAATAGGGGAGCTGGGAGCTGGACACCACAGGAATCGTGCAATTGCCCCCAGAAATTTTGATACCAAATACGTCCAGCATTTCGGGACATACGCGTTCCTTGTGATGGCACTCAATGTATCATAGATTTTCGCCTTTCGCTACTTCCTTCCGAATTTGTTCCACTCTTCTTCGCATGTTACACGCCACACTACACGTGAGATTGCCATCCTCATTGTATTTATCAGTTCAGGCTAGGTCACGTACAGATAATAGCAAACACATCCCGTAATTTGAGGTGTTTCCGATAATATTACGGGAGTCTGTACACTGTCCATGAATAACATTCAATATATTTTTTTCTAAAATCTCGTGGATCATAACTAAACTTAATCCAACCAGACAAAAGGAAATAAACTACAAATGAAAAAACTCTCATCAGTATTAAACCACAAACAAGATTTGGAGATTTCAAAACAAACAAACAGACAATAACAAAACTAAAACTCTTCAAGCAACCACAAAAGTTATTTCAGATCTTTACAGCAAATGAGATTTAAAGAGATGGTACAACGATAAGGATAACATGTTCGTTTTATGTTCCTGAAGTGCTCTGCTTACAGTCATGTCAACTACTGAGCCCCTATTTTTGTCTCTACCGTTCTAACACGTGCAATGTTGATTGAAGAAGTTTCGATGTCATTGAAGGAATCAGGGAATCGTCAAATTGGAGTTTCAATATTTTTACTGCTTGATAGCCCTTCAATATTCACCCTCAGAACACCAATATATTGGCGAATTGACTAGACCTACGAACCAAATGTAAGAAATCAAGTGTTCCGGGGGTGAGCAGTGCAAGCCATAAATTAATCAAAAGATCAGTTTAACCACGTGGGGGATAATGAATGAAGTTACTCTCCGGAAACAAGCGAGGGACCATCCCAGCCGCGCTACGAAGAGGCCAAAAGACTTGAAGCATCGAAATTTGGCACACGTGTTCTTCAGGGGTGTGGGGAAGCAAAGTGCAATTCGACTTTATTGGTTCAGTCTATGTTCTTCCTGCCTCATCAGCCTTTTACTATAATTTATTTATTTATTGGCTCCAAACGAATATTTCTGATTTTTTATTAATTCAAAATTAGGTAAAATTATCGTACTACGTGACTTGAATACTCCCGGCTCCTCTAGGTTGTTCTCGATGTGTGGGTTTTCATAGAAACCATCAAATACGTAAGGCTTCTAACTTTATCCCTATTTGGTGGGATCTATACAAGTTACGGGAGCTAAACCAATTCCAAAATGTCAGTAGTAATACCCTATTTGAGTTTTTACAAACATTTCCCATTGTCCATTGGATCATTTGGTTGATCACATTTTTGATTGTGATGATACTCATGTACTACTTTACTTGCGTTCTATAATGCCCATGATGATAAAATGATTGTTTACTTCTCTAGCTGTAGTGATTGTTCTCTTCAGTTGTGGGTAGAATGATTCCTTTTCTAGTATTTCTCTGTCTTCAGGTGAAGCATGTACATTTATTATGGCCACTCTTTCTTCAAGGTGAATGTCCAATTTCATAATTCTTGAGTTGACTAGCTCCCAGGAAATGACACTGTTGTTTATATCCGGGTCGACTATTATTCGTACCCCTTCTTTTGCGCTTGTTTTTCTCAAACATTTATTTTTTATTTGAGAAATTGATGTTTGCGTTACGCGATACTTACAAACGAAACAGTTTTTTACATAATTAAAAAACCTATATTGTCATAATTATAGTATAATTAATACATTTTGAGAACTTGAATATTCATGGCTAGTTCAGGGGTACCAATTTTATATAAAAATACAGTACTTTCATATTTCAGTTACCAACCTATGTCATAATATAAACCCATGCCGGTAAATGACACCTGGTCTACACGGCAGAACGATAATTGATACCTAAATGTAATTGAATTTTAATAAAAATAGGGTAATGGGATTCGGCCACTTCATTGTCGTGACACATACACAAATCCTTCTGAAAGGAAACACACCATTCATGAAAAATTCGTATACTTTCAAAACATATATACATAATTTTACCAACACATGTAATTCTCGTGCCGTACTTTCCCCAAAATAATAACAACTCATACAATTTCATTAAAATACGTTATACAAAATCTTAAATTATCATTGATTTTACAAATTTACTTATCTTTTACATTGAGACATGGAGTTTAACAACGCCACATGAGCTGAAGGTTCATCGAAACACCATGATAGTTCACAAACGTATGATCACTCGGTCTTAGAACCGCACTGTGTCCACTAATGAATAATGGTGGTTGTGTCACAAACAATTTTAATTCAATTGACACAATAATATAAGAAACCATAGAATAAACATTTGTAATGGAAGACCGTTATAGGCGCACTCCGAAATTGTTACCTCTAGGATGGGAACCGGCATGAGACGTCATTGGTTCATGGGAAGCTGCGCAGACGTGGATCTGTGAGATGACGTACCGTTGGCGCTGTTGGCTCGCCCTGGGTTCATCTCCGTTGTCATCCAATCACCGATTTCCATAGACCACCGATTCGCGCAAGACTGTGAGCTCCCGCGTATCGATACAGTCCTTAAAGTTCGGACGCTTGGTCGACATCGATACGATTTCTATCGATCATGTTCCGTGCCGAATATAAACATTGCCTTTTACCATTAATTATGTACAATGCGATCAGTCATTAATAATTGAGAGGACTGATGATCATTTATCGAATCGTCTTAATCAAGACACAAGACTATCGAGATTTGTAAAAATCGACCGTCAAATCTGACAAAGTTCAATAATATCAGCTCGGATTTAGATCATAATGATCCAAACATGGCGTTCACGAACTCTCAATAACAAACTCAGTGGAATAAAAGGCTAGGTTTTTCAGTTATTCTCTTATTTGTTTTTTGTTAATTTTTTGTCTCTCTCACAAAAATGAAGTGTGGTCATTGCAGTGAAGATATGTTAGTGCAGGAGGTTTTCTGCTATGGTTTTAAAAATCACCTGCATTTTTCATGTTCCATAAAAGAGGGAACTTGGAGGGCCAAGTCCGAAAAAGAAAAAAGGTCTTGGAGATGTGCGAAATGCAGGGTGAATAGAGTAAGTAACAAGGAGGATAGTGCAAGTGAGAATGAAGAAGGGTAGTCGAGCTTAGATAAAAAAATAGATTTAGTACTAAATGAAATGAAGGAGATAAAAGTAAGTCTGGAATTCTTAAGTGAGAGATATGACCATTTATGTAAAGAAATTAATGATCTAAAAACAATGAAAAAGGAAATTAATGAAAACAAAGTAAGAATAGAAGAAAAGGAAAGAAGAATTCAAAATTTAGAAGACAAAGTGAATGAGTGTGAACAGAAACAGTTAGAAAACAGTGTAGAAATTGTAGGAACAAGGGTTGAGAATATAGAAGAAGCTAAAAGGAAGACAATACGAATAGTTAAGAAGATTTGTGGAGAGGACATTAATAGTAGTGAAATTAAAGACATTTATGTAGTAAACAGGGCAGTAAAAAAGCAAAAGATAATAGTAAAGTTCAGTGACAAAATGATAAGAGACAAATTAATAGAGAACAGGAAAAAGCTAGGACAGGGTAACACTAATTTTATGAATGATAGCTTTCAAAATGAGTGTCAGGAAATTTTTATAAATGAACAGCTGACCAGATTTAATTCAGAACTGTTTTGGAAAGCAAAAAGTAAAACTAAAGAAGTAAATTATAAATTTTGTTGGGTTAGGGAAGGAAAGGTCCTGATAAGGAAAGATGAAAAGAGCAAGGTTAGAACCATAAAAAATTTAAAGGACCTTGAACTTATTAACTAAACAAATCAATATAATATAGATTAAGTAAATTACTTTTAGTAAGAAAATGGCTTGTGACTATATAGATTTTGGAGTGGAATCGACTATATTATTAGAAAGTATAGATGATTTTGAAAAATTTATAGAAAGAAAGAAAACTAAATTCAATATTGTACATTTAAATATTAGGTCACTAAAAAAGTATTGGGAAGAATTTTGTTTGGTTGTGGATAGGAATATAGAAAGTTTAGATGTAATAGTGTTAAGTGAGATAAATGTAAAGGGGTGTGAGAACTTACAAAAAAGAGTATAATTTAAAGAATTTTAATAGATTTGTGAAAAGGAGATATGAAAAAGAAGGAGGTGGTCTGTTAATGTTTGTAAAAGGAAATTATATTGTAAAAGAAATAGAACTTGTAACAAGACAATTTGAGATGTTAGCAGTACAGATTAATGTAGAAAAATAAAAAGATTTAAGTATTTTAGCAATATTAACCACCAGAAAAGAGTAAATTGTCTTTTTTGGAAGAATTAAATGAGGTTTTGAAGAAAGTTGATAAAAGAAAGTTAATAATAGTAGGAGATATTAATATTGATGTAATAGAGGAATCAAAAAGTAAAGAGGAGTATCTGAATGTGCTGATGACTCATTCGTTAGTACAAGTAATTGATAATTTTACAAGGGAGGAAATAATGAATGGGAAGTTGGTACAATCATGCTTGGATCATGTGATAATAGGAAATAAGGTGAAAAGTGTGAAACTTTTATTATATCAACAAAAATATCGGATCACTACATAATAGGAATGAGTAGTGAGATAATAAAACAAAAAGGGAAAGAAGGTAAAAATAAAAGTGAAAGTAAGTTAATAGAAGTAATTTGTAAAAATAGGCTGAAGAATGAGTTAGGTAAATTAGGAAATAATAATATAGAAGAAAAATCTGCTGATAAACTATACACTATAGTAAAGAATATTTTTGATGATTCGATAGTGAAGAAAGAAAAAATAATAAGGAGAAAAGATAAAATCATAAAACCATGGGTTAATATTGAAATAAAAGAAATGATGAAGGAAAGAGATGTAATTTTTAGAACATGGAAGAAAACTTCTGAAAAATACAAGGAAAAAAAAGATAAATTGAGAAAAGAATATAAGCTTTTAAGAAATAAAATAATTTTTGTAATAAACAAACAAAAGAAGTTATATTTTCAAAATTTATTAGTAGAAAGCAAGAATGACATGGAAAAAACATGGAAAGTAATAAATACTTTGTTATCAATTCCGGAAAAGAAATCAGTGGATCAGGTAACAAACAAAAACTTTAAAGATATTGAAATAGATTTGGTACTAGATAATTTTGCAAAAACCTTTAAGAAACAACCTGAAGAAATAACGCATAATTGTAATATGGGGATAATGGATGTAAAAAATAATAATAATCAGGAAAATTCTTTTTATTTACCTGAGATAATGTTAGATGAAACAAAGGCTCTAATTTGAAACATGGAGAGTAATAAGGCTGCAGGTTTAGATAGGATTTCAATGAAAAATAAAAAGGATAATATAGATGTTTTGGCGCCTATAATTCAGATGATAATAAATAATGGTATAAAAGAAGCTAATTTTCCGGAAGGTTTGAAAGAGTCAGTAATTAGACCAATATATAATGGTGAAGATACAAAAAGGTATGAAAATTATAGACCAATTTCCATTATGAACTCTATAGGTAAATTATTTGAAAAATATGTTGCGCAAAAGCTATCGAGTTTCTTGGAGAAATTTAAAATCGTTGACAATAAACAATATGCATATCAGAAAAATAGAAGTACGGGTGATTTATTAGAAGATCTGACAGAGTTAATGAATGAACAGCTGCACAAAGGAAATCATGTATTGGCGCTAAGTGTTGATCTCTCTAAAGCATATGATGTGGTAAATCATGAAAAATTATTAGAAGCATTAGAAAGGATAGGGATAAGAGGTCATAGTTTGAAATTTTTTCAAAATTACTTGAAAGGAAGATCTTTTAGAATAAAAATAAACAATAAAGTAAGTGAAAGAAAATTTTTAAACATGGGTATTCCACAGGGTAGCTATTTAGGACCAATTTTGTACTTGATATATGTGAATGATATAAAAATATGTTTTAAACATTGTGACTACTTTACATATGCAGATGATAAAATGATTGTTTCAGTTAATAGGGATCAAAAAATAGCAGAACAAAACTTAAGAAATGATTTTGGTACTTTTCAGAAATGGTGTCATGGTAGAGGATTAATTATTAATGAAAAGAAAACTAAAGGGATACAAATAACAACATCGCACACAACAAGGGAGCCAATTAACATAACTTTTCATGAGAGAAGTTGTATCCATCAAAAAATTCTAAAATGTAAATGCAAAAATAAAATAAAAGAGGTTAATAAGTTAAAATATTTGGGTATAGTGATAGACAAAAACTTGAATTGGAGGGAGCATATTCTTGAGGAATGTAAAAAAATTAGATGTTGCACATGGAAGATGATGAATATAAAAAATTTTGTGTCTGATGAAACTTTTAGAATGATTTATTTTGCACTGGTGGAATCAATTATAAGATATGGAATAGGAGTTTGGGGTGTAGCAGCAAAAAACATTTAGACTTAGTACAAAGTATACAAAATAAAAGTGTTAGATGTCTTGTGGAAAAATTAAATCTGTTGAAAAGTGGAAAAGAGACTTGGTTTAGAGAAACAAAAATTCTGACTATACGAGAGTTTTATGAATTTCAAATGGTATATAAAAAATTTTTTGAAAGAAGTTTTAGGAAAGAGAGTGATTATAACTATGGAATGAGGAAGAAATATAATTTCTTGATTCCAAATACTTTTAATAGATATGGAGAAAGAATGAGAAATTTTATAGTTCCTAAATTATTAAATGAGTTACCTGATGATTTAATTGAAATTCAATCAAAATTTATGCTAAAGAGAAAATTGAAAGAGTGGTTAGTTGAGAAAGAAAAAGGTTTTAAAAAATAAGAGAGAAGGAGTGAATAAAATAATGTAGAACAATGATATTGTATATTTTACGAGTGGTATTGTTTGTATTTAATGGTAAAAATTGGATTCTGATATTGTTGTATATTGAAATGGTTTTTTATTGAAAGAGTGATAATATTTAATTCTAAGAGTAAAGAAAGGTTTAAAAGAAAAGTGAATGATGCAGTAGTAGTAAGAAAAGAATAAAAAGTATGTAATTTTTACTCTCTCTGTCAAGTTCGAAAGAACTTAGAGAGAAAATGAGAATTAAAATGATGAAGTTTAATAAGTTTAATAAGAGAGTGTTATGATAATACATTGAAAAAAATGTATAAGATCAAATGAATATAAAATTGTTTATTAATAACATTATAGATGAATTTAAAAAATACTTCAGTAGATGTTTATACTGTAATTTTGTATGTAGACAATGTAATTTTGAATAATGTAATGTTGAATGTTAAGAATGTATTTTTGTTTTTCTTTGTATATATATTCTGTACTTCTTATGGTCAATAAAGAATCTATTATTATTATTTTGTCTTATCTAATTTATTCATCATTTAAATGGTTTTCATATTTTGTGTTGTTTCTATGAGTAATTTCTAGTACTTGTTTTATAGTTTCTCAAATAAAGTTAATTTGTTTTTATTAGCGATGCTAAGGAATGTTTCTTGCATTGATGATGTATGATATCCTCTGGTAACTTAAATTACCTGTTACTATTGCAATGTTATTTTTATTTATGAAAAGTCAAGATGAGTTAAGAAGAGTGATTATTCCAAGAAATGAATTCCATTTGTTATTAGAATTGAATTCCTAATAAATTTCTACAAATTCTTCATTTTGTAACCTTTCTTTGAATTGTTCCAGGTTGTTTACATGTTGTATGAATATAAAAATCTACAACCTGTCAGATGTGTTTAATGCAAGAAAATCTTAATGTAGCATCGTATAGTAACTTTTGTTAAGATTATTCCTGTAGATTTTCATGGCTAGTTGAGGTACTGATATTGTCAGTTATTTTAGATGTTCCTAAAAGAATATCTCCCATGTTATAAGTAACAAGATTTTTGAGGTGATTTGCTTCTTTTTCAATTTTCTTATACTCAAGAACAACAATTTTAGTTTTCTCCAAACCCCTAATTTGATAATTATTATTCAGTTAATTTTTTAAAAAACATATTAAGATTTAGAATTAAGTGTTTGGATAACCTAGTTCTTATATTACTTAGGTTTTTGAAGTTGAAATTGATATATCATATATGAACCAAATAAAATAAAATTTGTACCCAGTTTCCTGTATTTAGATTATTTCATGTGTTTTACTTTATGCAATTAATAGGAACATTCCCACTTTTGTGCAATTCTTGCAGTGTTGTATTATTTTTATTTTTAGTGAATTATTACATAGTCCATGTTTAGAAAAATATGTCTTTCAAGAGAATTGTTTCTTTATGATTTTGTGAGAATCTTTGTGTATGATAAGATACAGAGGGTGCAACTTTTCTGAAATGGCATTCCCTTTATTTGCTCTTTCCATAATTGTTATTTTAAATTTTGTTCATCGGATCTGGGTCAATGGAGGCCTCATAATTTTTTGATGTTACAGAGAACTTCTGTTACCTGTAAGGTGAATAAGCAATCTTGCCCCACACTCGTCAGTATCTACTAGTTCACTGAAAATGTGAAAGGGTAAAAAGCAAAGTATATTCACTTTTCATTAACACAAGATTGACAAAATGGAAAATTTGAAGTGAAAGATATGTCTACTGAATAATTAAGTGCTGAAATTGAACAGATCAACAGAATTTGGAATTACATGTATGTGGAAGATGTTAATTTTTTTTATTTGATGAAACATTTGGGCACTAGTCTCCTATTCTTGCAACTTTTAGGTGACAGTAATTTGATAGTTTTCATTATACTTTATTTACTTGATTTTACTCATAAAGTATTGTTATAACGAAATCTCTTATGTTCTCGTAAGTACAAGGCTTTGGGTCTAAGCTCACTCTATCTTAAGGCTTTTAATATGTATTCTTAAATTATGAAATTAATGAGTGTCCAATGAATTACTTCATTGTGTTCTTTTATTTATTGTGATCAAACTGACCAATAAAGAGGAAATTACACAAATTTGACAATGTGGTTTTTAACCATTGTTTTCAATTTATTTGGTCATTTCTATCACACTTAACTCTATTCAAAATATCTTATTAGTCATCACCCAAATGTTGGTCCATATTTATAGCAATTTGGGAATCATGTGTGACAGCCTGCCACAACTCATTACCTCCAAAATTGAAGTACCTTCAATGTTTAGGTTTGTCACAGAATGTGGCATATCATACGAAAAGACAACTTTGCCAAAGTCAATGCAAGGAGGTTCTTATGAGGTATAATACTTTTAAATAATGTTGTATTATAAAGAAATCTGTAACCTTCAACATAAGCATATTAAAATCATTCAGTTATTATCAAATTGTTAAAGGTGTTAGTAGTCATTTATGGAACCAAGAAAAAGTTAACTTGAGGCTCTTCAAATCTCTGATCTCGAGTATTTGCTATATTTTTTTGAAGTTAGCACCAGTGCTTTTAAAATAGGAAATATCTTCTGAAGGGGTACAGTATTTATCAAAATCAAACTTTATCAGTTTACGAAACCAAATTAAATTGAATTAATGAAAATGCTTTCTTTTGTTTTTTGATCTGTTTAGGAGAATGACAGCTATGACTACAGAACAGATGATCGCCACGAATAAATAAAATTTTGCCAATGTTTTTAAAATAAAAATAAAAACACCTTCCCACATTTAGCAAATTCCTGTTACTCATAAAAGATGTGGTTTCCTGATATTAATGTTAACATGATAAAAGTACGAAACAAACTCCAATGAACTCAAAGGAGAAACCGTAATGTTCCTCCGCTTAAAATTTCCACTTTTTAAAGACAGAACATTGCCACGGCAAATTCTACAATTCAAGGCAGACTAAAATGTGAATTAAAATTGAACTAAAATGCTTGTGAAAGACATTATTTCAAAATCCAATACTTCCGAAATGTAATTATTAAACATAAGTGTGTGTGAATTTTGAAATAAAATGCGTGAGAGATGTAATAGTTAGTACGTTCTAAACGTAGTATTTTCTCTAATTCACGACGGAAAGAAAATTTTAGGGTTGTAATTATAAATATTTCATTCTAAGAATATTTGGTTGGGATTTAGCGTTTGGATGAGTTTTATTATGCTGTCTTGTTTCGAATACTCCTTTTGTTACTAAGAAAAATCAAATACCCTTTTATTTCAATCATCTATTTAGTTATTAAGGCGGCTCCATACATTCGCTATTCGACGAACCCCGAGCAACTGCTCGCCGAATAGTGAGTAGTGCGGATGGGTTGCTCGCTATTCGTCGTTTCACAATCACCGGTGCTCGCCTTTTACCGCAGCCTCGTCTTTCGGGACACATCAAAGGAAGCCGAGCATAGGCGAAAATTCACGAATGACCTGTTCGTGGCACTGTCCACATATTCGCGCTTTTACGAATACGGAGGATCGCGAGTATACGAGTAATACGCTTTCAAGTAAGTAATCGCTGAAAAAACTAATTATTCGTCATTTTTCTCTTTATCGTACAAAGTAATAAGTGTTTTTAGAAGTGATAAAATAGAGAAATTTGAAGTAATAATGTAGTGATGGAGAAACTGCTTTTTTTGCCTATAAAGTTTATTTGATGAGAGATTTAAACCGCTAACATTTTTATTCCCTTTATGTTACTTTTATTAAGCGTCCTTAAGTTTCACAGTATTGAACGTGTATTGACGTTATTAGCATTATCTATTTTGTAGTAGTATTAGCATATATTTTGTTAAGTATTAGCAAAATGTTCAGGAAATAAAAAATGTGAAAATAAAAAGAAATGTGATAATAAATAATAAAAATATAACACTGAAATGTATGAAAGATATTTGAATAAATAAATAAAGTGGAATGTTGTGGAGACACAAATTAAGATAGTTATATAATATTGATAAAAACTATAATGATTATAAGGATCTTAAATTCGGGATTACCGATTACCATAGCTAAATCCATATGAAAAAAAAATAATTTTATTGATTGAATGAAGATTAGATAAGACCCATTTACTTAACAACTTTTCACAAGACACAACTACATACGCAGCAGAATGTGTGATTTCTTCAGATTCATTCTCCATAACCTCCAATCATTAACACGAATATTCAGTTCCCAGAACGAGCACGTGCTCGGCAAATTGCTTATGTCTGGATCAATGTGCTCGCTAATAGGCGAATAATAGAGAAATACCCCGAGCAAGTCGCTGTTGCTCGGTGTTCGCCGAATAGCGAATGTGTGGAGTCTTATTTTAGGCAATACAGAACGAAAAATAATTTGTGGTGGCAAGACTGTCCCCTACGCAATCGACTTTTTTTCCCGGCGAGCATTCCGTTCACTTTAAACTGACTTTGTGTNGCCCTGATCTGGTCATATCGGTGATGGAAGGAGGAATCCTAGCATCGTGATGTTGCTAAACACGTGCGTGTTAACGTTCACCCGGAGAAACATTGTGGTGTCATCACGTGTTATCGTGGAACTCCATTAAGGGTAAATATGATTTTATATGAACGATTTCGATACCAAGGCAATTCAGGCGCAGCAGAATTCTTGAAACTTTAGTTCGTGGATTTCAGCTTTCAGGTTAATACGTTTCAGGATTTACGAATGATTGGTTGCGATTATGGATGCATTAGTGCACTGATTTTAGTATAAATTTGCAAATATGTAATTACTGTTGTCTGATTTTTGTGTGAAGGGAATGGCAGAAACTATTTAAACGATTTTAACTTGTGGTGAATGAAGGCTACGGCCTTGTGGAGATCAGTGAGTTACCCCCCAGAAGAAGGGTAGTGATAATTTCTTCAATTCAAGCTTAGTTGGAGAGGAATTTGGGAGCAGGAAGGGGCATGCTAGTATCAACACACACCAGGCTAAAATTGAGTGCATAATAAAATTATGCGGAACAATATATTGTGTGCATTACACTTGTTTGTTGTGTAATCAATATATTAATATACTGTGATTGTTTTCTAATGCATAAAGTTTTATAACTAGTCATGAATGTACCTTATCCCTATCCTGGTGCGGGTTTTTCTCTGGCATTCCTTCGGGTAGTGGCTGATTTTCCGTGGGCGGGAATGTGGTTAATACACTTGTTTTATTAATTTTTTATTCTCTAATTTTTATTGTCCTTAGTATCTACAATTTATTTTGGAATAATACATGGATAACAGAACGTATTTATTAAATTTANTCTACAATTTATTTTGGAATAATACATGGATAACAGAACGTATTTATTAAGTTTGTTTTATAAATATGAAATCTGCCATTGCCCTTGGAACCATGATAGGAATGGATGTGATGGTTCCTTGCTTCTTTCCCAGAGTAACTTAGTTTGTCCCCCGCGTAGTCTTCTCACAGTTTGCAACTGCTTATCCTACCGTAAAGTATATTTATTTCATACCAAAAATTCAATGTTTTAATGGCATCGGGGGACAATTAATTTTTGTATTCTTGAGATTCTTTTTTACTACTACCAGTATATTTATTAAAGAAATAATAATGCAGTAGGAAATTTCATCTGTGAATTAGAAAAAATTAATACAGTTAATTAAATTTGTTGTCACTTGTTAATAGGATTTTCTTTTGGGAAGCTAGTGGGGATTTGGGAGCAATTCTGTGTTTCAAATGTCTTGTTAGAGATAATCTTTAAATACTTAAGTGTATGTTATAGCCTGCATCCAATATTCATATAATAATAGTGAAAATTAAATGTCACTAATGAAAATGTATGTGTAATTAAGTTAATCATACATTCTGACTCATATTTTAATAATTTATTGTGACGGAAAATGTATTTATCTTCTTGTGTAAATGCTAATATTTATAAATTCCACTATCCTGTCTATTAGGGTACTTTGTCATAGCTGAGCAGAAAAGGGTTTGTTATTAATTAACAATGTTAACAATTTGTTTAACTTTCTAGTTAATTTCTGAAACCTCTTATTAACATTTCAAGTAAACTGTTCCATTTATCTTCCATTAACTTAAGTCTGTGAATTTTCTGAAGCATTTTTCCCACTGTGCGAGTTGCTGCACCACGTCGAATCAAAAACTTTGTATCCCGCATCTCCTGTACCGACGATCTGTTAATGCTCATGGCTGGCTCAAATCGTATCGTATTATGGTATGCATTGTCAGTAAATTCATCATATGCTTTTTCCTTGATGAAAGTCGTGGACTCAATACTTAAGATTATCTTGCTATACATTGTAGGAAGGGTCAATGACGCATTACACTAGAATTCAGGAACTCCATTCACATCTACAGAGTGAACAAAACCGAATAGAAAACAGTATAACCATTATTTAGTTTATGATCTTGATGTATTTGCATTTAGTGCTTTTTTACCACGAAACTTAATTGCATATCACATGCCAGAAAACTTTACAGTTTGATGGCTTTAACTGAAAGATGTATTATATGAAGTAAACATTATCCCTTTCAGAAGAAAATTTTCGTAAGTTAATGTTCATGAAGGATAAAAACCCTTATGCCAGGTGATCTTGCATGAGAAATACATTCACTTGCTGCTTCACATACAAGAAACACATAATTTATGTTTTTATTTACCTCCTCCACCCAGCATGGCCTACCTTCTCGATACCTATGTTATAATGAACTAATGCACGTTTGACTAACTATAGAATCCTTGACTATTTGACTGATTTTATTTTTAAATTATTGAATTAACTTTAACTTAAATAAAATTTCAAGCAGCAAACTAACACTATTGTTTACCGAAGTTAACTTTTGGAGTAATGGATTAACACCTAACCATGTCAAATTTCAGATGATCTTCTGCCACCTCTGCTTATAGTGAAATTGATTTGGATGCATATAAGAAGCAAATGCAAAGAACTGTTGATTCAAATTGTTTGTAGAAGTAAAGTAAATTTTTCATTTAACTGAGAACTATTTTTGATGTTAAGAAAGTGAATTGTTTTCCTAATTTTACAATTGTACTATATGGAAGATGTGATTGTGGCATCTCACGTCCTTGCATAGTTTTCCCATGAAAACAGGAATAAGTCAATCTGAAATCAAAATAACTGTTGTTCTCATTTGTTAAATTTATTATGTAAATTAGTAGTTTGCTGTCGACGAAGCAGTTACAAAGTACATATGACCATGTGAAGGACAACATAACATGCAGGTGTTTCTTCCAGATCCCTACACATGGAGTAGATATGTGATAACTTCTGGCGTGGTGCTAATAATGACAAGCTGGGAATCTAACCCAAGACTTCTGGTTTGATCACTGGGGTGAACCACTACACCATCTGTTTTTCAACCACTACATTATCTGCGATCAAAGTAGGAGTTCCATGTTTGATTTCCGACTCGTCGCTGTTTTCACCTGACGGAAAGTTATCATATCACTAACCAATTCATTCTCTAGAAGCAAGCAGAAGAGATCCATTCAATTCCGATCGTAGGGTCTGAACTGAGGTGAACACAGAGGTGCTCCGGAGGAGTTCAAACCCTCTCTTCCGATCACAAATAATACAATGTTTAAGAAGTGGAAAATTGAAAGTGGTACTACTACTATTAACTTTAGGTATTTTATCCATTTTCCGCTACTTCATTATTCAATGAGTTTTATTGTCATTGATTATTATATAGACTGGTAAGCTTCACTGACACTAGTCCCTCTCACACACATACAAGATTGAGGGATCAAAAGATTTTTCTCCTAAATTCATGTGACTAATGCAAAGTGTTTTGATTTGTTATTCCCAAAGAGACTGCTGATTGATTGTAATTAGCGAATATTGCCAACTAATAGAATAGTTTTAAGAATGTGTATTGAAATTTGCTTCCCGAGAGGTGTTGGGTGAAGAAAATTTGTTGTGATTACTCAGTGCATTTAAAAAGAGCAATTAGGTTATCTATTCTACAGAGTTTTTTTTGTTGTTTTGCTGCTTCCTGTGAATGTGTCCTATAATTAAGATACAGAAGATACAAAATCTGTATTACTGTTAATGTATGTGGTATTTTATTGCCTATAGAGACTTTAATTATCACGTGCTCTATTAAAGTTTTAAAAGTAAACAAAAAAAACTTTCTGGATTTCATTACAGATTTGTACAATTCTGGTGGAAGAGGACAAATGTATATTGGAAGAATGACTTCTTGGCTGTGTGGAAATGAGCAGAACTTAAGGATTCATTATACTGTGCTTCTGCCGAAAAATGAAACAATAGAGGGCGATGCATTCGTACTTCAAAATTACTCACATTTGTTGTAATTTTAAATGCATCATTTCTTCCAGGAAGTTTCTTATGACTTTCTTTGGTTTCCTGCTTTACTACTGCTGCACTTGGATCGTTCTTCTGAACAGCCATTTGCTTTCACTGAGAAGGTTGCTATCACCACCTGTTATGTGGTTGAACATAACAGTTGATGGGGTATTTGCCTTCCTGCAAATGCTCCTAACATCAGGATTGCCTAAAGACTCTCTCAAATTAGCCAACAGATGTTCCCACTTAGCACCAGTTAAAAGAACATCTGATCTATGTATCTTCTTTGGCGAGCCAAAGGGGATATTTTCTTTTAATGAGGAACTTGGTTTTCTGGGAACACTTTGTTGTTGAATCTCATTCAAATGCCAAGATGATGCACCTACCTATTCTGATTTTTTGAAGCAGCTCTGTGTAGGAAATTGAGATCACATGGCCCATGTGCAAGCAGTTGATTAATGTGTTGTTGGAGTAACAGACAGTGTGAAGGATATCCTGGTGCAACTTCATCTGCTGAGACAAGTGGTTTGGTTGAAATTCAGGCAATCGAGAAGTGACCTCTCTGGGATGCCAGAGAGCACCAGAAAGTTGAGAGGAAGGTAAGGAGTACGAAAAACTTGTGTTGTAATTAGGATGATACCAATAATAAACAGCTAGTTGTAAAAATTTACTTAATGTACCTGAGAAAAAGTGAAATGTTTGTTAAAGATTTAGAAGATATTTATTTCTTAATACTGAAAAACTTGTATTGCAATTGGGATAAGAATCGTTTAGAAAATTTACCTATAATGTACCAAAGTGAAAATGTAGTTTCTGTTCATAAATTGCACAAAGATCGAAGGGTTTCAATATTATTTCAATTCGTTCATAAATTTATAATTTAAGTAAGTGTCATTTCATTTAATTTCTTTAACAAAGGTCTTGAAGATCTCTGGTCAGGTTTTCCACATTTTCTGAAAAATATTTTTTTGTTCAGAAAGTTCAGATAGTGTGTGGTGGTGGCCCTCAAATCCTGATTGTTTTGTGATGCAGTTAATATTTCTCTTAATTACATTTCCTAAATTCCTCCTCCTTTTATTCTGCAGGTTGGTGCTTCAAATTCCAGATGTGCTATATATCGTTGAATCTGACTTGGCAGCATATGGGCCAATTTATGGGATTTTTCACCTCTGCACACGGCCTGATCAAGATCTTGGGCATCTCGTCTCAGAAGAATTGATATCAAGATGCATTCATCCTTCAGTATTTAATTTTGTGAGTGAATGTGTGTATTTATTTTTGTATTGAATTGGTTTTGGTGTTCTATAGTCAGACTCTGCAGATTGCCTTTGACTNGCCTTTGACTTTTTTTCGGTCTATACGTACATCTTTCCATCATAGAGCTTGTTACTGCCAAGGACAGTATTATTTTGTATAGCTGTTGGAGAGTAAGTAGTGACCATAGTATTTGCAGTCGGGGAAGTTTTGTTATCTTTGGAAAAAATGTTTTCGTGATTTCACTGAAGCAAAACCACACAGTTTCTAATGTCTCATGCTTTCTTGATCATTTTTTTGAAACTTTTCTTTAGAACTGAAACTGGCATTTTAAATCCTTCTCAAAAAGTGATTAACACGTTCAATAATGAAAACCTATTCCTCATTTCAATTGATTTTTGGATTCCATGAGTATATTTATGTGAATGACACATTTGTAAAATGACTTTGGCTTTCTCTCTCTCTTTTAAAGTGTTTTATGATTCATTTTACTACAAACTTCCAAAATGTAATTGAGATATAAATAATTTCAGACTTTCTTTAAAACATGGCGTTTGTCCAAGGATGTATGTCTGAAATATATTTATCTCAATTTTTCAAAATGTTTCCTGGAGCCACACAACATTCAAACTTCTATCAAAAACTTGTTGAGGGTCAATATTCATAGAATTTATAAATTAACTTAATTGTTGGAAAAGCATTTACAAACTGCGAGTGACTACGTCGGGGATAATAAACTACGTTATTCTCTGGAAACAAGCAAGAGACCATCCCATTAATTCTGATCAAGGACTCAAGGACAGTGGTGGATTTAGAGTAGCTATCTGTCAGTTTTCAGTTTTTTCTGTGATGTCTCCACATGTGAAATCTTGAAGTACTCTTCAGGTTTAGCTGTGGATCAACAATATTCTTCACTTTATTGTTCATGTCCTAGAATCTTAAAATAACTCTTAATGTTCTTTTCCTACTTTTGTATATAGATTCCAGCCTCCAGGCTGTACTTACTTAATAATACTAAAGACAAAACATTTTTCCCATGACTTGTGATTTGCATGATCTAAACAGTTCCCTCAAAATTCACATTGGTTGCACCGTGCCTTTAAAGACAGTCAAACCACATATTTACATTTAATCAATACTTCTTTTCTGTATTTCTTCCATTATGTTATATGTGAAGGTTGACAATGACGACATTTCGAGGCTCTAAATTACGACCTCTTCAGGTCTTTCTAGTTGCTGTCATCACTAGAATACAAAACATAGTAAATCTTATATACTATCATCACACAGTGCCGTCTTCTTCTTCTTCTTCTTAGTGAGGCTCTACAACTATAGGAAGAGTTTTGGCCTTCTCAACAATCCGCATCCACTCTTTCCTGTCTTTAACTTTTCCTCTCCAATTCGTCTTGATTAGTCGCAAGTCACTATAGATGTTTTCTTCCCATTTCCTTTTCGGTCTTCCTTTTGGTCTAACCCCTGACGGTTTCCACTTCCATATTTTTTTAACTGTTCTTTGTTCATTCATTCTATGGAGATGTCCATACCAGCTTAGTCTTAAGGATGTAATAAAATTTATTATATATTTATTACATATTAATTTATTTAGCTCTATGTTGGTTTTAATCCTCCACGTTTCCTTGGTAGGTCCAAAAATTTTCCTAAGTATTCTCCTCTCAAAAACTAAAAGCTTTTCTCTATTTGCTTTCGTCAACACTCATGCTTCACTACCGTAAGTCACTACAGGCCTTATGATTGACCAGTACAACTATAATTTTATGCTTTTTGTTATTATTTTACTCCTAAAGTGTAGCATTTGCAAAGTATGCCTTATTGCCTAATGTTATTCTTTCTTTTATTTCTTCATCAATCTGGTTCATTCCATAACTATAGATCCTAAAAATTTGAATGACTTAACTGATTCCAATGATGTATTGCATACCTTAATTTTTTCGGAACTACCACTTTTACGGGAGCAATGCATGTATTTTTTTTT
>NNCF01132494.1:20234-31530 GCA_002313205.1 Laupala kohalensis | reverse complement strand
TATAACCCTCCCAAATGCATTAACACGAAACAAGAATTCGAGAACCAATGAAACTTCAACACAGCTTAACCAAACATAATCAACTTAGCCAAACTATAACAAATCATTGCTCAGACGAGGACCATTTGATGGATTGGAAAAATATCCAGATATTAGATGAAGAAAGAAATTATTATAAACGCTTCATATTTTAAATGNTTATAACCCTCCCAAATGCATTAACACGAAACAAGAATTCGAGAACCAATGAAACTTCAACACAGCTTAACCAAACATAATCAACTTAACCAAACTATAACAAATCATTGCTCAGACGAGGACCATTTGATAGATTGGAAAAATATCCAGATGTTAGATGAAGAAAGAAATTATTATAAACGCTTCATATTTTAAATTTTACACGAAAATAAACAAAAGAAAAGGGAATTCAACTTAATTTGCGATTATTTCGATATTCCGTCTAAATCTCTTTCGATTTTTTCGCGATTACAATACTTTCTATATACTACATATATGAGAAGGTAAACTAGTGGTGCAAAACCATTGCACATACTTTATCATGTACGCTTCTCCGTCTGCAGCATAAAGTGAAAAAATTATATAGTAAAATGGTCATTTCTGGCATGGTCCTCTTCATTTTGGTCATCTTCCAGTGCTCTGTTTATGCTCAGTCGCTAGATGAACTTATTAATGTCTTATATTTGAAATTTGAGAGTGAAATAAACATTCAGAATAATATTTCAAAACAAATAGCGACATATCAGTCTTATAAATATCGTAAAAGTGTTGTGTAATGTAATTTCGTTGAAGACAGAAATTTATGTATTTTCGTATTTGCAGTGCGTTTTCTGTCCTCCTAAGTATTTTATCATTATCATATCTTTCATTTCAGTTTACTAACAGTGTATTCTACGTCTGCTTGGTCCATTTACACTGCTAAATATTGTTCAAGCTTCTTGAAACAGTAAACAAATGCATAAATGTAGCAGATAGAAATTATTTTACTGCGTCTATACTAAACTTTCAAGCGAAATACCGCTAATGCGTATGTAATGCATACTAATTCTACTTTACGTACTTTAGATTTAAGCAAAATCGTTGGACCAGTTTTTGAAAAATATTCAAAAACGTACTTTGACCTTCATGAGAAGTGCCCTTTGTGTTCAAGTAAAAAGAAAATTGAAAGCACGTGCATATGTTAGAAGTAAATGCTACCCTAAATAATAAAAATGAAAAAAATAATTTACCATATGTCAGGAGTGCTGCGCCCAGACGGACGGACCGGACGGATATCCAGCCAAAAACCACTATTTCGGAATCAGGGGTCACCAAAACGGATATTTCCGCAAAAATCTCGTTTTCGAATTTTTTTCACGATTACAATACTTTCTATATATTACGTATATGTGAAAGTAAACACATTCCTCAGCCTTAATAGATGTCCAATCAGATTTTGCGATCATGATCCACATCTTCGACGGAGACTTTGTTCATTAATGAAATTTACTTCAATTAAATTGATTAAAAACTTCGTTTATAATTGAAAATACGCTTAAATTTTGTTTCCTTAAATTAATACATTTCATTTTTTAAAGTGAAATTTGTGGCCACTTTTCAAATAAGGTATTTTATTGTTTAAAAAACATGATTTTATGGTCCATGAAATCCAAAAGGTTGACAACCGCTGCGGTAGAATATGCCAACGTCCACGACAACAAACCANGCTGCGGTGGAATATGCGAACGTCCACGACAACAAACCGCGGAAATTAATGTGGATTTGGTAATCATTTTATCTACCTTCTTTCAACAGAGTGCTGGGAGTCCATCCTAACACGTATACCTTCACCAAGCGTTTGGCAGAGAAACTCGTAGATGAAGAGCGGCATCACTTACCAGTACTCATCGTACGCCCATCCATTGGTAACAAAATGTGTATGCTGTCTAGAGATAGTGTTTAAAACTTTAACTTTGAATAAACAACTAGTACATGTTGTCAACAAGGAGGAAAGTAATGTTCATAAGCAACATATCATGGGAGTAGCCATGGAGGGGCGGGAATGGGTGCTTACCCCCCATCCTCCGAATACCCAGAAGACAAAAATTAATGTCATTAAAATTATCCATGTCTGGTCAGTAAATTCACAAGCAAATCTAACATATATTTCATTAATTTGTAATATCTTATTAAAAGAAAGTATAATACACAAAATGACACCTACTTTGTCGAATTACCATCTGCAATACATGCTTGTTAACAAATATCTGGTTAACTTAACGAGCTCTAGAATCTTTGGTAGGGGTTTGCATCATGTTTCATGCATTTATTTTAGAGATGAGATGATATTTCTACTTTATTATGACAAATAAAAATTATAATTCTACTTAAAAGAGGAAAATAAATTATATTCTGTGTGATCATTTACTTGATAATGGTAAAATTATTGAAATTTCAAAACACTTGTTCTTTGTAAGAAAACTGAATTTTACTTCCCCTTTTCATTAAGGAAATGTATTAGCAAGAGGTCAAGACCTTGATCCCCCTTTCCCAAAGCTAGGCGAAGGATTGAATCTATGAAGGTAACTTCTTAAGATGACTGTGAGTGCTCTAGTCTGCAGGTACAACAATATAGTACACAAAGTAGAATATATTTATTATGAGTTATTTTAATTTTTTGGTAGTAAAGAAGCATGAATGGAATAGATAGGAGCTAGGAATATTTTAATATTTTGTTATGTTAGTTATTAATCATGATGATTAAAAACTATTATTTTTGAAATTTGAATTTTATTGTTTGAGAGCTTGCTGTTCCGGATTAAAATAATTGAGCTTGGAGTAGAAGGAAGATAATAAAATTCAGCTCACTAGTTTTGAAACTTTCAGCTATTNAAACTTTCAGTTATTTTAAAGATTTATAGTTCGTAGTGTATTTGAATATTGAGGATAAACCATTTTACATTTAATAATCTTCTAAGGAATTTATTTTGGCAAGTTTGGTTTTTATTAATTTTGCTTGAGTTTGTTTATCCAAACAGGGCATGTATATGTGTGAGTCTTATAATGGTTGAGTAAATAAGTTATTTCGATTCTCATTTAAGTGAGGATTCTAAGTTCATGAGAATATATAACTATCTCTACTTTGAAAAACAAATTGAATATGGGCTTTCCAAGTGAGTCATCTAATAATGGACATGTATTTGGAAGAAGTGAAATTATTTCTTCAAGAGGGTTGAGATCTGTCTATTGTTAATGATGGTAGGTTTTTTTTATTTTCTGGGGATGAAATTTTTGTTTATGTTTTAATGGGGTTAATATTTAAGTGTCATTCTTGAAACTAGCTTGAAAGAGTGAAGAAATGATGATTGGATATTATCTTGTGCTATTAGAATGTCATGGTGAAATGCGTAAATAGCAGTATTACCTGCTTAGAGTGCGATGATAGATTAAGGAGAAGTAGGATGATCTGTGATTCAGATGTTGGAAAGAATGGGGACTGAAACAGAACCCTGGGGAGAACCTGTGAGGATGCTAAGTGTTTTTGAGTATTTATGCTTGGTTAATTTCAACTTAAATAGCTCAATTAGTTAAGTAACTACAAGATATAATATAAAATCTGTTTGTTGTAGTCCATGAAACCTTCAAGAAATATGAGTTATTTCCCATACCCCAATATAATATACCAATACATAGTGATACATTTGTCTTTTAAGTAATTTACAACAATTTATAAGTCTTTTGTAGATAGATAATATTTTTACTATCATATATTTGTTGAAAATCAGTTTTACCGCATAGAAGTGCAGTGTATTAATAAGAAATTATTTCACAGTGACTCCTTCTGTGTCAGAACCACTACCTGGATGGGTGGATTCTTTGAGTGGACCAGTGGGCATAGCAGTGGGTGCTGGGCATGGCATTATACGATCTGCTATCTGTGACAGTAAATCATCTGCTGAGTTCGTGCCTGTAGATTTGGCTGCCAATGCTGTTATCATAGCTGCTTGGGATACTGCCACTCATAGGTAACTAATTTGCTATTTGTGAGGAAAATTCTTGATTCATTTTCAAATTTATGTTGTTTTTTTGCTGAAGTTTGTATTTAATTGATGTAGAGTGAATTTAGCTATACTTCCTTTCCAAAATTATCACTTTCCGTATCATAGTGTTGTATATACATTTTACTGAATATCAATAACAACAGCAATATAATACATTTATTTTCCATTTCAGTATTCATTAAATAATAAAATCCATAAAAATTTCATTTTGAATATGTAGTAAGTAAACTACTTCAAGAATTCACAGTGGAGTCACTACAATAATTTAATTTTTTTATAATAAATTGTTGTAATAATTGGACAACAATACTCTCCACCTCCTTTTTTAAGCATGAACTAGTTTCAGAAACTATAACCTTCATCCTCAGCTTCTGCCAACTGCTGATCATCTGAGTTTCTGTTTAAAAAAGTATGTGGAGTGTGTGGCTGACAAATTATTACAATAATTTATTCAAAATTTAGATTAATATTTTATTTATTTATTTATATATTATTCACAAATTTCTTTCAAAACAATTTTGTACTTATAAAGGACCTACTGGGGGCATGTCATGTCTGTACATGGTTTGGTTGTAAATAATTACTTTAGTTTTACATTTACAATTATTTTTCAATTAAAACACATTGTGTAAATTTAAAAATAGTCAATAAAAGAGTAAAATATATATTTGTTTATCACAATGTTTAATAAATACTCCTTCAGTTATATTTTTTAAGTTGTTTTACTGACATCAATATTTTTTAAATAATATGGAAGCATATAAAATTTCTTAGCATAGTACATGTAACTTCTTAGCCCAATAGTTAAATTATGCTTTGGTAGTTGAATATATCTAAATCTAGTATTGATTTGTCTTTGGTTATACTCACATTTCAGTTCGTTGTATTGTTATTGCATTGCCTTGACAACAGAGATCTGCCCAATGTCCAGAGGTCTATCGTAATCATATATTCAGTCTGATTATATTGCAAATTCTTCCTTGGAATCAGTGGTTCATATGCAGAGTCATATAAAATTAAAATAAAATAAACTCTACATATTAAAAAACAGGAATTTTTGTCTGAACTTGTAAGCCATGGTCCTCAATGCTGCCTCTTAGTGACACTATGAAGTGTGATGTCAAATTTACCCGCAAATTTTGAATGTGACACCTTCCCATTTATTTTGTCTTAGAATAAGACTTTCATAAAAAGGTCATAATTTAAAATGGTTTTAGGGGTCTTTACCAAGAACTGGAAATGTTGAAATTTTAAAGCCAGTTAGCAATTATGAACTTTTGCAGATATGACCACTCACGGAATTATTCAAAATCCAATGCCCACGACCGGGGACATTTAACGACTCCTGCATTTTGGAAAGCTTGTACATCTCCCTTTCCAATCTCTGAAGTCTGTTAAAACTTACAATAAATTATTTCATCATATTATCCTGTTATCAATGAATCAGCAAAAGGATATACTAGATATATTTTAATAAAATTGTATGTGGTTCAGAATGGATGAGAAGGAGACACCTGTGTACAATGCGACAAGCGGGGATACATTTCGATTAACGTGGAAAGAAATTGTGCAGCGCTGGTACCCTAACACTCTAGAAAACCCCTTTGAGGTAAGTACTCCATGCTGTTTGTTCGTATTCTGCACTTTTTCGTATGAGTCATCGTTGATGTAGCAGTTAGTATGCCCGTCTGGGGAAAGGAAATCAAATTCCAGGTGATCCAAGTCGAATTGCATCAGGAGATATAAAATCAAATCACTATGAATTTGTGAATTTTTGTGAAATTGTGAGCTGTAATTTGCCTGAATAACTCTCATATTGTGTAATTGATGCACGTTGAGTGTATTTGAATTCTTTGCGTCACACCCATTAAATTAAATCTATTTAATTAGTCACCAAGCAGAGTTTGCATTTAGCCTGGGGTTTTTTCCCACATTCTTTGGGAAGGTATCTCAGCACATTTTAAGCTATAAACTAGGTGGTTCTTGTGCCGCTTAGTGAATAATGTAATACCTCCTTGTGACATCTATTTAAATGGGTCAAAAAAATAAAATAAAATAAAATTGGGAAAATTAGAAAATTGTTATTTTTGTCCCAATGCTCACTGTACTTCCAATTCTCATGCTGAAATGAATTAAGGGTATCTCCTGAACTTCCCCCTACCCTGTCACCAATGCCGCCCAATGAAGATTCCTTAAAATATGCTCTAGTGTTGATTAGATGTCACCTTGCATATTTCCAGAATGTGAAGCAGTAAGCAGTCTTTCTCTTGGTCCTAAACAGTATATTATTGAACAAACAAATAATATAAGTATTCCACAGGGCATGCTTTGGTACCCGCGTCTAACCATCCGCTCAAATGAATTGGCTCATGCATTGATTGTGCTGATCTTCCAATTCCTTCCGGCATATTCCATCGACTTGCTCTTGCTACTTGCCTCACGGAAACCCTTGTGAGTATATGGCATTCTCTATTTTAAGTATTATTTGATTATCAGACTTTTACATTAAGACAAAAATAAGGAAGATTTTTAATTATGAGAAAAATTAAAAAATTAATTCAAAATATTCAAAACCATGGAAAGCAAAGAGGACATATAAAAAATTGTACTGTTATGAAAACCAATATACAATTTTGAGTATTTAAATATACTAAATGTTTGTTCAATGTTTATTTTGCATGAAATATCAAAATAAATTCTGAAGAAGACATAAATATTAAATTCAACAAACTGCATTTTAGAAAATAAAATAAAATAAAAAATAAAATATTTTATTGAATCACATAGATTATTACAATGATGTATGGCGAGTCATAGTACTAACAACTATAACAATAATATTATCATATAGGAATAGCAACATTATAATAATTTTGATACATTTAACCATATTCATTTAAATTAGGCTAAGTAGAAGTTAACATAAAATACAATTATTTTCTACTATTACAGTATATTAATATTTATTTAGGCTAGGGTTATATATCTATGGTAGGAATTCTATTATTTTACTTTTATTTTATTAATTTATGTGAAGGTCTATATTTATGCTAAAACAGTGTAATTTAAAGTTGTTAGATCTTTTCCCGCATCATGGGTCACCTTCTGCACCTTTGTTCTAATGATTACCTGCAACAGATTGTATGTCATACATTAATTATTGCCGTTGAATAATTCTTGTACACTGTTGTAAGAATTGTTTGAGTTTTGTTTTGAATGGGTTCAGTGTATTGATGTTTTTTAGGTTTAGTGGTAACGCATTATATAGCTGTATACGTGCATTATAAGTGCTTTTCTATTGTGCTGTTTAGTATTAAAGTATATTGTGCTGTTTCATATTTCTAGGTAACAGTTCCATTTCATGTTATCTTGTATAAGTCCCAGAAACTGTGTTGTTTGTTTAAAGTTGAGGTGCTTACCATTAAATTCGATGTTAGGTGTGTGCTGAATAGATGAATGAGGATTATGGAAGGAAACTATGCAAGTTTTGTCAGTGTTTATTATAAGTTTATTTTGTTGGAACCATTGGATTAGGGTGGCAATAGTGGATTTGGTAGTGTTAAGTAAGTTTTCAGCAGTTTTGGCATGGAATAAGATGTTTGTGTCATCAGCAAAAAGTACAATTTTGTGGTTTTAGATGATGGATGGAATGTCATTAATATATAGAAGAAATAGTATGGGTCCCAGGGAGGAATTGCATGAGTGACATGCTGGGCTGAGACCTGTGATGTTTTATTTGATTTTCATGCTAACAGGATACTTGTACTATTTGCTGTCTTTCAGATAAATATGACTTTAGCCAGTTGTATCCTATTCCCCAAATTCCAAAATTTTCTAGTTTACTGAGGAGAATTTCATGATTAATTATATCAAAAGCTTTTGTGAGATCTAAGAATAATCCAACAGGGACTTCTTTCTGCTCAATTGCAATCAAAATTTAATTGAGAAAAGCAAATAGAGCAGTTTCAGAAGATCTTTTTTTTCTAAATCCATGTTGGGAGTCTGTAATAACTTTGTTACATGTTAAGAAGCTTTTTAATCTGTTATTAAATAGTTCTTCTAGTATTTTAGAGAAACCTGTGAGAAGTGATATTGACCTATAGTTTGTTACATTATGTTTGTCTCCTTTTTTGTGAAGAGGTTTTATGATAGCAGTTTTAAAAATTTGTGGGAAGATACCTTGGGTTAAGGAGTTGTTATACAAGTGAGTGAGTGGTTTGATTATGTACATTGCTATATTTTTAATGACTGTGTCTGGTATTTCATCAATTCCGCAGGATGTTTTGTTTTTCATTTTACTAATTATCTGAAGGACTTCTTCCTCATTCGTTTCCCTGATATACATTGTTGATGTTACATAAATCTCATTTGGTAGTGCTTGTAGTGTGGTTGTGTTTTGTTACTTACATCCATGATTCATGAGGTAACAAATGATATGATACATACATACATGACACAAATACATGATACATAATACATTATGCCTTAGAGGTAGTCTATTAATCATGTAAGGCAAAAATTACTTTCTTAAATACTCCCTTTCCTCCATGAAGCAAGTGTAAATATAGCTCTTACCCCCCTGAATAATTAATTAACGCTAGCTTTACCCCCACCCCCTCGAGTTTTTGTTACTTTCTGAAAGATTATTGGGAACACTGACTTAATTGTTTTTTCCTCAATCATCTGTGCTCTCACTGAACGGTTTGGTACGAGAATTACAGTGACAAACTTTGTTATCAACAAATTACCAAGTGCTGAACAACAAAGAAAATATACTGGGGGCGCTAGTGTTTTTCAACTAGCTCGGTTAAGGTAAAAAGGTTAACAAGTTCTTTACGAGATCATTTTCATGAGAAACACAAATCACATTTATTACACACAAGTAATACATATAGTACTTATAGACTACGAAAACAGATTTACATTGGAAAGGAGAAATTACAATCTTGATGCTGTCTGTTGTGAGCAGACAGCTACTTCGTGAAATATCAACGAAGTTTAATGCCTACAAAACAACGTTACCTCAAATGAGGCTGTCGTCTTGATTAAAGTTTATACAGAATGAATATAATGGCATTTTGCAAAGTTGAAATACTGCTCATTGAGTCAGTACGAAATTTACTGCCTTTCCTTGAATTTTCAAGGAAATTCCCCCCTTGTATCTCCCATGTTAAACAGTTCAACTACCCTTTTCATGGAAAGGGCTAAAATAACAATTGTAAGAGGTTCCCACTACACAGTAGGGGACACATTAGAAAAAATAGAATTTAGAATTGAAGTTCCAAATTATACAAAGCAAATGTTCTCGTTTGTGCGAGTGAATACTTATAACACGTTCTTTTGATGAGTAGATAACGGCTGCTTGTGGCCGCAAGGTTGAAGGTTGCTTGTGCATAGCTCCAGCAGGTACATGTTGATCGCTTATCGGACAGGCTGCTGAAACTTAGATAACGATATGAGTATTTGGACTCATGAATGTTGGCTTTCTGCAATTTGTACGCAGCAATGTTATGACACTGAAATGATTCTGTTTAAAAACAAGAATCATAGCCCAAAAAATCCTTGTTACACACAATAACAATATGACACTGAAAATACACTCATCCCTACGAACGGGAGTAACAACGTGAAACGTAGTAGTACTTCATTCGAAGCAGAATGAATTCTTAGCGACGTGACGACGGAGTCGCAGCATGACGACTCTGAGTGACTAACGTTGAGTACTAGAGTACTTAGAATATTTAGTTGCATTACATAGTAGTAGTAATGAACCTGATGCTATGAAGAGTTACATCTCTGGCAGTGGATTAGAACGCACTGTGAGTTGTAACGATACGAAGGGCTGCTGGTGCCACGACGTATCTAGCGGCTCCCTCGACTATCTCATAGCAGTGGAGCAGTAGAGTATTAGAATACTCGTGTAGTGTTGCTTCGACGGTGTCGCAGCATCACGACTAGGTCGCAGCGTGACGACTCTGAGTGACGACGGAGTCGCAGCATGACGACTCTGAGTGAAGAGTGCTTGTAAGCTGCAGTTTATATAGAGAATCCTAAGATTTTCCATATACAAAAGTGTTCAGAAAGCAAGTATCATGGACTTTGTATCTGAAGTTAGTTCATGAACCTTTGGTCACGTAATGGTACACAAACATATCGATATAGAGAACCATTGGTTACAGAATGATTGAACCTTAGGTTACAGAATGTTTGAACCTATCGATTAGGTCGATGCACTCAATATTTATGTCGATTACTATCGATTGATTGGCGCACATTTGAAATTGACATTATTAGAAAACATGATTATATATAAACAATTTTACAATAAATATAAACAATTATAAACATTAACATAATTGTTGCTTTGCAGAGGTTTGGTTTGCAACCAACTTTTAAGTTAAAATACCCCTATAAAAAAGCGTTACATAACACTAAGTTACACCCCATACCCAACCATGACCCGTCGAACATTCCTTCTTTTTCTTATGGTACGTTACATAATTTATGGTCTACACCTGATTGTTTTAACATCTTACGGTCCTTCAAGCTATTAATCTGACCCCTCTGTAGATGCGTTATCTACGACCAGGTGAAAATGTCGGCGAAACGGAATTCTACCCCGAGACCTCCTGGTACGGTTGCACGTGTTCCGCCACTGCACCACCTGCCTCGACTCCCAATACCTTTATACCACTCCCACCTGGTCTGCAACAGTAGCCCGCGACACATCCTCCAATAAGAATAAGTACATACAGGTGGCTGTCTATGCCGCGATAACTTATATCCGGTTTCCATGTACCTACGTGTCTAAATCTGTTACTGTATGTTCCAGCATGGTCCAAGTGCAACGGCGCATCGCGGCGGCACAGCGCGCGTTCAAGTATTTCTCGAAGCGCAAATGGAACTTCTGTAATGCACGACTGCTGGAGGTGGAGAGTCGTCTATCGCCTGCTGAGCGCGTAGTCTTTGTCGTGTCACCAATATCAGATATATCTACCTATTTGCGAGACATGCAGCTTGGCGCGCGCACTTTCTGCCGACATCAGTCACCTGAATCGCTTCCTCGAGCTCGGCGCACTCTTGCTGCGTGAGTTTCCATTCAAATAGATGTTTCTTTCAAAACTTTCCAAAGAGTAGAGACGAGACACAAAAATAGAATATATTTCTCCGTTCAGGAATAATACTATATTTGAAGTGAAACTTCTATACGCACGCTGGGACCTTGGAACACTACTTTG
>NNCF01132494.1:0-11314 GCA_002313205.1 Laupala kohalensis | reverse complement strand
TGAACCTCACCGCCAGGTAACAGATTAATCATGTTACGTCGAATGAAAATGGGAGACGGGACCGGGGTTCGAACCCGGGACCTTGAGCTCAGCGCGCTCATGCGCCTACCGACTGCGCCATCCCTTTCGCCACCCGGGCCCGTCTACGGGATGGCGCAGTCGGTAGGCGCGTGAGCGCGCTGGGTTCGAACCCCGGTCCCGTCTCCCATTTTCATTCGACGTAACATGATTAATCTGTTACCTGGCGGTGAGGTTCATTGCAATCTAAGAGATTTCTATGTTTGTGAACCAGAAATGAAAAAATACTACCCAAATAAAGTACTTCCTAAGGGAGTCGCCTCAGATGAGGAGTTTAGTCTCTACGAGACCACCTCAGAGGTCTTTGGGTTTCCCAAATTGAATGAGAATGGTAGACGGGACCGGGTGGCGAACGGGATGGCTCAGTCGGTAGACGCATGAGCGCGCTGAGCTCAAGGTCCCGGGTTCGAACCCCGGTCCCGTCTCCCATTTTCATTCGACGTAACATGATTAAACAAAATAATATGATGAAAATTTATAAATTTATTGAAAAATTATTTTATTTTATAAAAATAAAGTAAAATAAAATAAATGTATTGTCAAAAAAGTAGTACAAACTGCATATGACCACATGGAGGACAATAACCTAACTTACTCTTCGGAAGCAAGCAAGGGACCATCCCATCAATTCCGATCAATGCCCCTGAAGCCGAGACGGATTGAAAAATTTCAGCAAAAATTCCTAGATAAGATAAAAAGTTAGCTACAAGTTATAATACTAATAGAAAATCAACACATTTGTAATTTAACACAAAAAAAAATATTTTAAATGAACGAATTATTATCAAACTATAGATTATTCTGATTATAGTTCTTACAAATAATAAGAATTGAAATATTACAAAATTCACAATTTCTTGTTTCAATAACAAAAGTCTAGAGAACCTGTGTACGAAAACCGCCTCTACTTGAAGGAAAACCGGAGAAAAACCCGGGCCAGGATGGGGCTACAGAACTAATGTACACAACCGTGCCAAAGTTGAGTATACACAAAACTAAATTAATACGAATCATAAGACACAACACAATCATGCACGAAAATAGTTTTTGAAATTGTTATAAGTTAATTTAGAAGTACTACAGCAATGACATGATAAAGTACAAGACGGATTTAAATTTTATTAAAATCAATAAATTCTTTTACATTGTAAAAGGACTGGTGCAGGAGGTAGCTTGTAACGCGGATTTGAGGAGATTCAATTTCATAATATCTTTTATATTTTTGGGGAGGGAATTATATAGAACGGTTCCCGAATGATATGGTCCTTTTTGGAAAAGAGTGGTTGACACTCTACGACGAAGAGTATTATTCCTATTGCGAGTATTGTGTTCGTTAACGAGACAGTTTCATATGAAAGAAGGGTGGCACTCCAGTAATAGGTCTTAACAAACACGACCGTTTCATAAATATAAATGCAGGGAAGTGTTTAGATATATTTGTTACTTTTTGAGAAACAAGTAAGAAAAATCACAATTTTGTATCATGTTTCCCGATAAACTATGAAAACAGGTGCAAATGACAGGTAATATGCCACCTGTATATATGCCAGAATAATTTTGTTTGAGGGATTGGCGCAACTGATGGTGAGTGAATAAAATTGATAAAATCTTGCGGTCAGGTCCTAAGGTGTAATATTGTATCGCGGGTGGGGGGGGGAGAGAAGGAGACTTTCAGATACTTTAACACTGCGTTATGACTGTGTGTGTAGAGTGTTAGCCTTGGTGTTACGTTACGCTAAGGTTTATACGATACTTTTTATAGTGTGGTTTTAACCAGGGCTACTAAGGCCCTGCTTTTTACCTCAACCTAAATGTCTTTTCACTGTAATCCATTTATACAGCTTCACTTTGAGAGCACAGAGCAATGAAGAACGAATAATTAAGTAAGCGTATCAAAATGTTGTCGCTTCATGTTCCAAAAGAAACAAAAGTGTTTTGAACTGTGTATAACGTATTTTTTAGGAGAGCGAGAGAACATGTGCATTGTGTAGTTATGCACGGAAGAGGAAATTAAAAATGGTAAATTTTTACGTCACGTAATTAGTGGACGGTGGTGGACAAAAAGGACAAAAAAGTATTTATATCTGAGCATTCCGTGGCCATCTGTTCCTTCTTGGATTGTGGATTACCACATTGTCGGCTAGAATGTGTCTCCGTCGTTTTTTCCTCACTCGCTCTTTGAGTTTTCACCGGAACGCACGTGTGCCTTCAAGTCGCGTGTTCACCATTCTTCCTCTCTCAAGAGTGTAACGAACGTTCATCGAAAGCGTGGAACTACTCGATTAGAACGTGAGCTCAATTTTGGTATTCAACTGAGATGACCTATTTGAGGAGAAGGGTGCCAGTATCATCCCGTCCAAATTTTTGAAATTGAAGGTTAAGATACAGAGGTTGTGAAAAACCCAACCGTGATTATTTAATTGTTTGAAACAAATGAGTTTTTTTTCACCAGTTTTCCCTTTGTTACTTTGATAGAAATTGATGGGATGGTCCTTTTCTTGCCTCCGTAAAGTAAATTATGTGCTTATTGAGCGTTTTTAACTACTTATCTGGGCAATAATTTAAAATTAAGTAAATTGAATTTTAATTCAGTATCAAAGTATTAGATTTATATTATCGTCGGATATTTTATACACATTTTGTAACTTAATTTTTTTTAAATATTGGAATGTCGAGATTCTCGCTCCAATTATAAATGGAATGATTTACTTTTATCCGTTAAATCCCGACTATGGGATATTAGGCAATCCTCACTGTCCTAAATGAACACCTATCCCTCTCGGAGAGAATTTCCTCTATTGTTATTTTATCCTTTCTAGTTAAATAGAGTGAGGTGCCACGTTATACTGTTTGGCTAAAATGTCATCGCATCGTCATTAATGCGAATACAAGAAATTACGTATGGCATGAGGAAATTATGAAACTATTACTCTAAAGGTGTACATGGGTTGTGTAGATCTGAACTAATTAATGCTGTGAAAGCTGAAATAGGCAAATTTAAGTAGTATTGAAACGATTTTTCTATCACGTTTGAGCAGCCGAGGACACCACGGGATTGACGGTTATGAGATTATACTGACACTACGAGTGCCTTTCATCCAGAAAACGTGATATATCTAATTGTGTGGTGGATGAATTATCTAGTTCTAGTAATAGGAAATATATACATCATTCGTAATTCACATTCTTTTCTTAAAGCGATGTGAGTCGTTCAAGTGAAGATTAGTTTTGCTTCAAAAACGTTCGTATTCTTAGAGCAGCCAACGAAGGTGATGATATACAAAATGGAAACAACAACAACATAATAATAATAATAATAATAATAATAATAATAATAAAACCAATTGTTTTATTTAATAATAAGAAAATCGGAAAATGAAACAAGTCCATATCGTGCAAATATAGTAATATCCACAACAGGAATAATTCCAAAAAAATCTGCATTCATGTCTGGGAGAATTATATTTACGTAAATATGCCTATATATCTCTTCAAAAAGCCATTAATATTATTGTATCCACAACATACTTAGTGAGGAAGTTCTTAAGAATAATGAAAAAGCATTGACATTCAGCCCGTTTTTTTCTACCGACCAGCATTTGTCGAAAAACGTTAAACAGTTCACATATAATAATAAGAATTTTATGAACCACATAAATCATGAAAATGATGAATGGTGAGTCATAATACTAACAATAGTTACAATACCAATAACATTTATAAAAATAATACTTCTATAGTAGTATTAAAAATACGTGACAAAATTAAATACTTATTTTTCAATCCTATTCAGTTTTATTCTCTTATTGATGTTTTACAATTATACATGAACTTGACATTTGCTTTTATAGTGGCGGAACTATCCAAGTCGGAGTCCCCAGGAAATACGTAGTCAGGGCCCCTTAGTGAACGCAGCTTCAGTATTTTAATATAATTAACTTTCGAAATATATTTTATGATTTCTTAAGCAAAAAACACGACAAATTTCAGAATTTATTTAGTAAATAGATTTTATAATATTTACATACCATATATGTTTTAATGCAATAATTGTACAAAAACTTCAATGATACATTTATATTTTCATGCGAAAACTTTCGTTTTAGCAAATGTTTTATCGAACTGATTTATTCCGCTTCTTAAATCATTTGTAAGCTCATATTCGATGGATGAAGCACTTAAACTACTTCACGGAATTTCTCTAGACTGACAGGGTCTATCGACATTCAGGGGTTTGAAACTATCGCCCCAAATATGTTTTAAACGGTATGAATTAAAAGCAGGAACGTAATTTCTCTTTTAAATGTTTATAAGAGTGTCAACGTCAAGGTCATTAGAGCCCTTTGTAGTGACTTATTTGGACTGCTGTCAGTCCTGCTTACGATCGACTTTCCCTTTACCACCTTAAGAACTATTTTACGAAATAATTAACCACCTAAAATTTAAAAAATGAATTTCATGTAATAATTTGACTTCACATGGTACGTTTTTGAGACGGGAGCATTAATACATTTTCTATTGTTGTTAATCATTTGATAGCAAAACTTTCCAATTAAGTTTGCTCGAAACCTTATAACTCGCACCTGATGTTGTGCAGCTCTGTAATTAGCGCTCCGGAAAAAGGGAGGTAGCGGTTTTGGTTCTTCAAAAGAATGGCTGAGCGGCACTCAGCTTACTAATGTCGTCTCTAATCACATTATCCTTCCATATGTTTTAACAAGAGCGCTCAGATCTCCTAGCCTTTCTTGTCGTTAATAGTTTATTTGCTCCCCCTACCCCGTCCTGGAATTCAAAACCCCCACCACTGAGAGAAGCAATGACATGGCCCATCCTGGCCCGGGTTTTGCTCCGGTTTGCCGTCGGGTAGAGGCGCATTTCTTATACAGATTCTTTAGGTTTTGTTTAGGGGCATGTTTATTAATAAATCGTGAATTTAGTGTTATTTCAATTCTTATGATTTTTAAACACTATACTCAGAATAATCAATAGTCCGATAATAATTTGTCCATATAATTTTTTTGCGTTAAATTACAAAAATATTGACATTCTATTAGCATTATAACGCGCAGCTAACTTTTTATCTTATCTAGGAACTTTTGCTGAAATTTTTTCATATGCCTCTGCCTTAGAACCCTTGATCGGAATTGATGGGATGGTCCCTTGCTTGCTTCCGGAGAGTAAATTAGTTTATTGTCCTCCGCGTGGTCATACGCACTTTGTACTGCTTTTTTGACAACAAATTTATTATTGTTATTATTATTTTCCTCATATCGTATCTGTTTTCATGTAACTTTGAAACCGAAAACGATGTTTCATTCTTATTTTAAACCCTTTCAATAATGTAAAGATTCCTAAAATATAATAAAGTCCTTTTAATTCATAATTTGGTGTCAATAACAAAACTAATAGAAGAGCGGGTAGGAGAAGGAATAATGAAAACTGTTAAATAACATTTTTTCAATTCCATTAATTTTGAAACTCGACGAAGACGTAGAGAAATTGTTTGTAGTGCAATTGTTTCTTCTTAGACCAACATAGCGGGGTGCGCGACCGGTCGATGGAAACTGGTTGTTCCCTCTATTTTAAATCTCTTGGATTTCTTCCTCCGTGGTATCTGTTGATGTATCCTTGGCATAGCTAGTCAGAAAAGCGTTAATACATTACTGGTTAATTAACAACTTGTTTAACATATGAGCTTAATAGGTTACTTTAAATAAATTATTAACGGTTCTATTAACTTCTGCTAAATTTATCTTCCGATTACTGAGATCCGTTATGCATCCTAAGTGGACTTAAACAATAATACCTTCCGTTCCGACGATGTTTGGCGGGTGTGGCGCAAAAATCCCACAGCCCAAAAATCCCGCAGCGAGGTAACCCTACAGATCAAGTAGAAGGATTATGCCGACGCTTCCGGGTTATCTCCGGTGAGGAGGGGAAGAATAATTCATTGAACTTTCATTTTCTTTTAGGAAAGCCCCAGTTGATGCAAAATAAGTAAACATTAATCTCACGAATCTAAGTGACGACACATTTTTCTCGTCTACAATAGACGAATAAAACAAAACTTGAATCGCACTTCTACGATGTCTCGTTACTGAGATAAGACTTTGTTACTCAGAAAATGATATTAATTCTTGATATTTACTTCCTGGGTTTTATTATGATGAAATAAAATTTTACATATTTTTACTAAATATTGGTTCTATTAGTGACTCTATAGAATCATTTTTCGCAAAATTACCGGTTCCCACTTCATCAAGGTCTTTGAGTGACTAAATGATACAAGGTGTATTTCTAAAATTAATGCGTGCTCAAAATCAGCTAGAATAGAGCTTGTTGGATGTATTTTGTATTGTAGAGTTTTTGTAATTTTTACGTTTATTTACGCGTAACTTGCGTCTTCACGCCTAATAAAAATTACTGAATTTAAAAATCCTGATCTTTTACTATAAATTCAGATTGGCTCGTTCTCATTCAATAACTCTGCGTACGATTACAATGTGATTCTACCCGCTGATGGTCTGCGTGATAAAGATCACTCGTACGAATTAAGCAAGTCAACCGTCTTCTCCAAAAAACCCCGAACAAATGAGATAGAGTCATGCCGTGTTGTTCCCTTCTTGGCGCTAACCCCCACTCCTTTTAAACTTCACGCACAACGCAATCCGCCAATCTGGTCTTTTCCGATGGTTTCGCGTCACTAGCTTTGTCAGGTGCATTCACACTTTCCTAGTTCGTGTAATATAATTTCAAAATCTGTGTTGTGCAACTCGCCGAACGCACCTTTCTTGGCGCCTCGTTCAAATCAGTGTTATTGGTTTTTCGTCTCTATTTTAACTGTTCTTTCTCGCATATATTCCTACATAAGTCCAACATATTCTCTAACGAATCTGGGTATTTGAAAACAAAAGTTGAAAT
Source organism: Laupala kohalensis (assembly GCA_002313205.1). Classification (NCBI taxonomy): domain Eukaryota; kingdom Metazoa; phylum Arthropoda; class Insecta; order Orthoptera; family Trigonidiidae; genus Laupala; species Laupala kohalensis. Next base: position 4,315 of record NNCF01132494.1, on the reverse strand, counting down.
AAAATATTGTTTAACATAGTTGATAGTTTTCTCTCGCACAATTTTTATTCAAATCTCCTCCTACGATAATTTGTTTTATATCAATTATTTTCTATTGATGGAAGTATCGTCGATATGAACGTAGAGAGGTGCTTCGATTCGGCATCTAACACAGTGGCACTGAGAGGATTTATTTTTTAATTTCAAAACATCAGCGTTTATCGATCGATCAATTGATTTCTTCGCTGTGTTTGTCTATGCTTTGAATGGTAATTCAGCCTTAAAAAAAGAGAGAATGCCATCTAGAGACCGAGACGTCTTAGAAGTGTGATACAAATTGTATTTTGTCTATCTCACACGAGAGATACGAGCTGTCACTTAGTAATGAATGAATAATGGTTAATTTTATAGCAAAATATACCAGGGCTTTGGACTTGTGAATAAAGGACAAAAATCACCACAACATAAGAGAAGGTGGTACTACCTATTAGTGCCCCTTCGGAGGGTATATTCCTCTACGCATGTAAAGAGATGTGGGTTTTTCTAACACATTTTGTCTTGTTGGGTTTTCTCGCGGTGGGTTTTCCTCACAGATCCGTGTGGCGCGGTGTTGCTCCTCACAATTTTCTTACATCGTGCCGTCAGAACGGTAGACTTTTAAGTGCGTGGGCAGGTTTTTGGGAGTGGGGGCAAGGTCTTAACCCTTTTGGGGACAAAGTAGATACAACTCATTACATAAGTGAGCTGAAACGTTACACAATCCACTATTAAAGACCTATTAAAGAGTTCGTGGAGTTCGCCAAATATTCCTCAACCGTCGTAGATTGCAGACAGTAATTTGACAAGATGGAGTAGCGGCTACTTCTTCTCACATACTACATTTTCAAATATAATATATGTTAGATTCGCTCGTGGACCTGATATGTTTTATACTCGGAAAATTTGAATTGGATTTATGTTTATTCTTATGTTTGGTCTTATTTCTTACTTGCACTTTGATATTAAGGGGGAGCAAGAGCCCCTTCCAGCCTCTCCCCTCCACCCTTGGCTACGCCCATGGAAGACTTACAATGGTTCAAGTCCACTCGGTGTGGTCAGCCCTTTTCCGTGAAATGTCGGTAAACGCTCGATCATCTAAGGTTTTTGGATGGATGGTACAGTATGGCTCAGGATGATCCACCATTTAGCTAATCATCAGAGTCTGAACGGGATGTAATCGGAAATCAACATATCTTAAGGACATGCTCATAGAGTCGTTGAGTCCATCGCGTCCTTACAGACCTCACCTTTACCGTTATCCCTTTTAGCCTCTGTCCATTAGCTTTTGCTATTCCAGGGATCTGGACTGAGAGGTTGGTTCAAGGGTTGTCCCTGGGCGGGACGTGGGAGGATGCTCACAAACATCGAAGAAGGATCTCCCAGCATCCGCTCTGGTGGGTGAAGATGTGCGTAGCCCACATATCTACTGCTAAGTAGCCAAGCAGCAATCCTGCTCTCCGATCGGAGACCTGAGCCTCCTTTCCGTACCCCGCGTATGGGTGAACCGTATTGCTTGCAGATTCCAACCCAAATTCTGGTGCAAGCATCTAAAGGCCCCTTTCCCGCCAATTTGGTTTAAAGTGCTGAGTAACACTCGGAGGGTTGTCAGCCCTCCTACCACTTACGAGATCGGGTCGTGGTTGATCCGTTGCTCAGGTAGTCGGCCTAGGATTGGGTAAAAAAACCGAGGATTGGCGAAGGTCCAATGGTCCGCCTGTCGTATGTACCTCTCGAGTTGGGATCTGAGTGCTGTAACTTCGCAGGACTATAATGCGCGATGTCCGCCCCAATAGGTCACAACTTTATAGTCCTTCCCATATTAGAAAGGTTGCCTTATCACCAGTGGATGGGTGTCCAGCGGGGTCTCTTGTGAGATTCTTTACTACTTTGTGTACCGAGGTTCAGGGTACTTTGTAAACGTAAGATCTGGTTTGAGAGCCCGTCAATTAGTCAATCCGTGCTCCCCCACGAACAGATAGGACTGCTCCTATCTATGTTGTGGCTGCGCCGTACCTCTATCCGCGGGATGATCTACTCGTGTTGAACAAGCTTCCTTGTTAACGGAGAAGAGTCGCATTCAAATCCAGACCAGAATCCGCCATGATCTCTCTCATTAGCGTACCGCTAACATCATACGCAAACAGAGGCGTCCTAACGTAGTACTTTTGTACCCCTAACTTTTGAGGATGTGCAGAAGTAACTTGCACGTGGATAGCGTATACGATAGCTCCCAGGAAACTATACAAAAACTACCTATTATTTAGTCGGTAATCTTGAGATTTGAGTGATTTTGACATTAATTTACAATCTAAAATACTAATTTAATTAACACTGTGGTAAATTGTGCTTTTCTTGACGAACCAATTTCAATAAATCTTTATTATTTGATACTGATATTTCCTTTTGTGCTGCAGTGAAATGTTTTGCTAATTTAACGATTGATGAAATGAACAATCGTGAACGGTTAACTTAAACTTACATTAAATTATCCATGAACCACCGCTTTATCGATAACAAGGTAAACGTTTCGAGATGTGATTTACGAAATCATTTTAGTTTTAACTTTGCCTACCTTTGCCTTTCTTCCTTGGTTTTGAGTTTCTTCACATCCATGTGTGTTATTTCTCCTGTAAAAGAAGACTGTTCGTTAAAAACACTGTTTTGTAATTTATATGAGTCATAAATTGCCACTTAGGACTAAACTTTTCGAGGACTAGGGGAAATATGCCATGGCCACTATGTGCAACGCACAATAGTTTCGTGATATTTATGTTCGTAATTCGATTTTCGTTTAACCAGCCTTGTATTCAGATTCTCGCTAACGTATCCTTGTATAGTACAAGCCGTGATCTACATGTTTGGCAATACCTTGCGCGATAATCCTAAGATCATGAATAATATAACTAAGGAGATTATATACAGTATTATATATATTCTTTAGTTGGGGGAAGGGTTCGATATGTAACAAAGATGTCGTCAATGCTCAGGTAAGAAGTATTTTTTGCATGTTTTCCGGTATGTTACTCCGTGTCATTGTATGTTTTTCTACGTTATAGAATCTATTCCAGTGTTATTGAATAAGTTTTCATATATCTTTGTATATGTTCTACAATGTTACGGAATGTTTTCTAGAGGTATTCATTATGTCTAGATGATGTAATATGTATCATTTTTCGGAATACATTTTTAATGTGTATTACTGAAATATGTTTTTGTTGATATTTTACTCCACCTTTCTCCAAAACTAATTTGGATGATCTGTTTGATTTTGCAAGGTAAGTAATAAAACTAATGGAAGCGAACTATTTCCGCAAAGAATGAAGAAGGTAGATGCACAAAGAACTGCTAGACCTCTTAACCTAACGACCAAGTAAGTTGGACACCGGTCACCCGTAGCGTGGTTGTAGATTTAGTTGACGGAACTCCCCGTAGATGGTACCACCTTAATTTCCCCTCATATTATTAAATCATTACTTCATGCCTAAGATTCCTCGTAAAAATGCTTGTAATCGTGATCACAGAAGAAGAGTCCGCGATAGTTCTTGGAGCTCAAAGTATGTACGTAGCACTAGGTGTAATAACTTGTGTTTTCCCAACGGTACTGTATTGAAATTTCAATCCAGAGAGTAGTTTTTCCTCAGCTTGTTAATTCTAACGTTTTATGGTGGATAAGTCTTGCGATCCTATGAGTAAATTACTATAACCTAAAATGACTATGAGTCTTTTTTTTAGTAACCCGAGACGATATTTTAAATAATTCTGTCTAGAGGAATAAACTTAAAGGATGTACGTTTGTTTATATGGCTATACTTTTTGTTGCTGATAAAAAGGTTTGTTCAGAAAAATAATGGATATCATTACTCGAAACCTAATCTCAATCCCATTTTCCTCACATTTTATCCTTAAATTATTTTAAGTATTAAATTAAAATGACCTGATGACGTGGATGAAGTACACAGTCAAGAACATAGTTGTCGATCTTGAATTCTTAATTCAGTGAAGAAAATGAAATGTTATTCCAAAAATTATTACTAATTGAAGCCACGATTTACGTTATCTTTATTTCAATAATAAGTATGTTTATGGGAAACGTGAGTGTACTCACTACATTTTAGGGGATGATTTTAAATTTGGATGTCCTAAATTCCTTCTTTTTGCTTGGTTTCTCATCTCTGGGTCATTGCCTGGGTTATTGTTCTCTCTTTATTTATTCTCTCTATTTTATTTCTTTATTTCTCCCCTCAATTTTCTCTCTCTTTTGATAAGTTGTTCATAGTTTTGTAAGTATCAATATCTC
>NNCF01132491.1:349946-368766 GCA_002313205.1 Laupala kohalensis | reverse complement strand
TATATATAATATATATATATATATATATATATATATATATATATATATATATATATATATATATATATATAACCTTGTAAACCTTGTGAACCTTGTAAACCTTTATTCAAGGAATTAAATATATTAACACTTCCCTGCATTTATATATATGTGTGTGTGTGTGTATAGAGAGAGAATGAAACATAATAATGTATATAAATTAGGCATAGCTATACTAAATTGTAATTCTAATATATAAATGTTATATGGAATGTAGGATGTAACATTTCTTATGTATTTAATGTAACATTTCTTTACAACTTTTCTTATGTTTTGTTTCGATATGTTCAATTATATAATTTAGTGTCATTTAGCTCTTAAAATTTTGTATTATCTGTGTTCGGTACTAAGCCGTCATTACGAATAGAGTTTTTTCCACATTTTCTCGATTGCTAAAGGAAAATGCCGGAATGATACTTGGATTGCTACTCCCGATATAAGTAGAATTTTATCCTCCAATTATTGTTATAGTTATTCATGTATGAATGTTTTATGTTGTATGTATGTTTTATTTTGTTATATTATTGTATATGGTTGTTGTATGTAAGTAAATGTTGATCAGTTGGAAGAGTAGGTCTGATGGCTTGAGTCTCGCCACGTAATGATGGCATTATATTCTTATTCTTATTATTGTTATTATAAAATAATATGAATTAACCTTACTTTTTCCAAGGTCCCTAAAACTTTATTATGTCAGTAAAATTATTATAATTTTAATGCAAAAAATGAGTTTTATCTAATATTTATTTGATCAATGATATTAAACAAATAAAAATTATTTATTTCATGTGGATTTAGCTCTGGTAGTTGGTTTTTCTCTATTTTAAAGATACCAGTAATCAGTATAGTTTTTATTCACTTTAAATGTATCATGGCTGCATATCCATCTTACTTTGTGTCTCCACACTAAAGCTCTCAATTTATTTATGTCATAAAAGAGTTTATATTGCTACAAACAATATTTCTTCATCTAATGTTTGTTATTATTTTTTAATGTTTTACTATTTTTATATAACTATAATATGATTACAATTTATTTAAGTTTACTAAATATTTATATTGTGTTTCAAGAACTACTGTACATAGTGTAACAATTTTGTAATTAAATTATATTAAATTTCCTCTAGTTTGAAAGTAACTCTATCGAATTTTCTCATAGGATGTCACTTAAAAGCTACTGGATAAAATTCTACTGAAGATTATCACTTTTTTTTTTTTTGAAATTGTTGTCAAAAATTCAAAGAGATTTTTACTTTTCAATTGTTGGAGACAGAAAAATCAAATTCTACCATATTCAATAAATTTCACCGTCTTTCAAAAATATCGATAACATTTTTGCCAGACAGTTTGTTGGACAGATACTTGCATGAAGATTAATCGGATTTTGGAAGATGCTGGTGCAAAATTTAGATGGAAAACCATCGGAGAAAAATCGAAAGAAGGAAGAGGGTATATGTGTTTGTGGAAAACAAATGGAATCGGTGGAACGTGTAATTTGGAACTGTTTTGGATGGTAGAGAAAGAGTAGCTTTCGTAAAGGGAGTGAAAAAATCACATATGTAATAAAAAATGAAAAAAGGACCAATGGCACAGTTTGAAGATAAATGTGAGATGAAAAGGACATAAGAGAAATTTTGGGTTAGGAATATTGTCAGAAATATCCCGAGAGAAAGAAAAGAAATAAATAATAATCAATAACGTAGAAGAAAAAGACGTACAACTAATGACGATACGAGATTCGCCTGAAGTTGTAAAGCGTTTAAAACCACTGAAGAGTCCCGAAATTGATAAATTAAATCACGACATAGCTAAATATGTTTTCTAGAAATAAAGGAACTGATTATAGCGATTATAAATGGGTGCGTAAGGAATGGATATTTTCCGAAACAATGGAAGATTGTAGAGCTAACGTTATTTCTGAAATACAGACAGGATCCAGAAAAAGGAAAGTCATATAGACCAATAACCTTGGTTCCAACATTGGAAACATTTTTTACGGATGGATTTATGAGGAAATGGTTATAGATATGGAAGATAATGCTGGATTTAGTGAGATACAATACGAATTCAGGAGGTAGAAGAGAACATATGGTGCTCACAACAAATTATTGACAGATAGTAGAAAGAGAAAGTGAATATTGCTCACTTTACTTTTCCGACATCACATTTGACTACACCTATTGGTCAACAAAATTGTAGGAATGACAAAATTGTATATAGATCAGTGATAAGGTCTTTTTTATAGAGAGATAAGGCCAATACTGACATTCGAAGCAAGTGCAAAGGACATGTTTGCTTGCGATAGGAGGAGAATATAAAACTATTTGTATAGAGGAACTTGAGGTATTGTATGGAATCTTACCAATAGCTTTATTTGTATTAAAGATGAAATATAGTCGGATTTGGGAAACAGCGGGTAAGATACTAATAAATGAGGAAATAATACACTGAGAAGACATAGGATCAAAGAAACAACTGGCTCACCACTTATTGGAAGTTATGCAAATTCGATGGCAGAATAGTACGAAAGAATGAACGACATATAAATACTTGGAAAATGTGAATTTTGCGCATAAAAATAGGTTTAGATTAAATCCATACATTCTGGAGTTCCTTGCACGGCACGGGATTTTTAATGGCTTTTTGGGGGCAGCGGTTCTCAACCTGGGGACCTACGGGGGTCGCGGTGGAATTTAATGGGGTCGCGGTGGCATTAAAGGGAGATCGCGAAATACACTATACTACCTAAACAATGAAATCATTTTATGAGAAAAAATAATTTATCATAAACATTTTATTACAATAAGTACACATGTAAAGAAAAGAAATAAATGTGATGGTTGCATTTGTTTTTATTTAAACGTTTCTCCATACGTGGATCTACGTTAGAAACACACAAAAGCAAGTTGTTTTCAAGTGATAAAAGATACCATAGACGAAAAACCCTTTTCACAGATATAAGACGTGACGAAAGGGATTAATATTCCAAATGCCTCTATGACTAAATTTCCATATGCAATTCGACGAGCAAGCGAAAATGTATTTAAATCTTCAGAAGTAAATTACAGTTGTAGCGTTTTGTCGGCAGACATTTCGATGAGCTGGTCATGATTATACAATATTGTATAATTTTTTACATTTATAATTAATGCGTTGTCTGAGCAGTGTGTACATGGTGGGTTGTCCAGCACTGGCAAGGACTCCGACATAGGGTATTTTGCCGGTCCAGTTGATGTCAAGGATACAGCGGAGGTACCGCAGATCGAAAGCATTGAATTTGTGTCGATCTGTTGATTCCTTTCTAGTTTGGTGTAGAGGAATATTTTTGGCCGGAACCTGATTTTGCAGCATACCAGTGAGAATCAAGGGCTTTGGGCTGAATTGTTCTGACGATTATCATGTCCAACTGGTGCCAGTGCTCGGAGCGAGGGTGTCACTACGAGACTTTGATTTGTGATTTATTCTGGAAATAGGTGTTGATGTCGTGAAGGCGATGATAAGAACAAATCTCCAGCAGACGTTGTCCATTGTCGTTAATTTTTCCCACTCCAAAGGGTCCTAAGCAGGATGGCCGAGAGGCATGATCATCACCCACTATAGAATTAAAGTCACCAAGGAAAAAATATATTCCTTGTTATGGATATTATAAATAGCATTCCTAAGACTGGTGTGACTGCTGCAGGGGTGAAAGGGGTCTCTTCAGTGAGAAACTATCTCTAAAAAATGGAGCTGAAGAGGTTTTAGAATACTTGAATGGTGGAAGGTCATTTATTATTCTAAAGGTTCATGGTAATGCTAAAGCTCGTTTAGAACTCATTTTTTACTTCAGGAGGCGATATGCAGGATTGATTTACTTCAGGAAGTTGCAGCAAAGACATTGGTTAGAGCAACAAAGTCGTCTAACGTATTAAGGCGGAGGCGTTTTGATGCTTCGCAGCCTTATTCGACTATCTTTTCTAACACGGAATTTCTGACAGCAAATCCTACTCCATACTCACGTCAATCTTCAGCACTCTTTCTCTGCCAAATGAATATGTAGTCTTTCTCCTTTAAAGATCCTGCATAGGGCAACATTGCAGAGCTATATCTATCTGTAGTCTTAGTAGCTCATTATTAATGGCCGCTGTCTTTCTCATGTCACAAATGATCTGGGGTTCTTCAAGTTCCGTCGTCATTCCCATATTCTAGTCGTTCCCACACCCCACTTTAGGAAAAAAAAATTATATTTCTTTTCCTGATGCGGATGTTGCAGTCTGTTTCTCCGAGTTACCTTATCGTCATGAACCCAACGAGAAGGACAAGACGTGGCGGGACAGCACCTCCTTAGTTAGGGGAAGCTCAGCTCGAGGAGGTGCTCTCTCCCATCGTCCTGACGTCATGCTCTACGCCAATCGAGCAACCGAACAACCAAATGTTTCTTCCCATATATTTTTATTGCTGTGAAGCGAAACTGAAGCGAACTCTTCAGAGCACAATCCTGGGCAGGGAAATATGAAGGTCCAGCTATCCCACAAATAGTAGAGTCCAATCTCCCCGTCACAGGTTAATCCAAAGAAACGGTACAGCTGATACAGTTTTGGATCTGTGTCATCGCAGAAGTTGCTAGAGCACGACGTTAGTATAATAGAACTGCCTCAAGGACTCCAGTTCCTGATTTTTCCTCAGGGTTTACTCCCGAAACTTTTGTCATTGTTTTGTGAAACCGTAAGCCAACGGTTGTTAAGAATTTTTTTTTGAAAAGTTCAAGAAAGTTGCAGAAAAGTATAAAGAAGAGCATGAGAAAAACAATCTTGGTTTTAGTAAACCTAATCGCCACAAGATGAAAAAACCAAGGCAGAAAAGTTAAAGTAGGGGTGAATTACCAGTAAGTAGAAGTAATATTATAGCCAGCTGAGTCAACCAAGTTTGCCGTCTACGTAGGCTTCCGGAGAATTAATAATGTAATTAAAAACAATTCGTAGCGTGATTAAATAAAATAAATAAACTTTGTTGTAAAAAAAGCAGTTGTAAACTCCGTAAGACCACGCGGGGAATTATAAATTATGTTGCTTTCCAGAAACAAGCCAGGTACTATATTATATATTGAGATCAAGGCCTCTAGGGTAGAGGCAGATTTAATATTTATAAAAAGAAGTTATTTAATAGTTTTCCATTTATATTTTTTTCCCATTTATTTCCAAAATGAATCGTACGTATTATGTGTATTAGAAATTCGAGATTCATAATAACAAATGTATTAATGTCCTTAAATAAATAATGGGGCTACAGAGATAATGTTTACAACCGTGCCAAGGTTGCATACAGTTAGAAATAAACTATTATGAATAAATGGATCAAAAACAACATATATGAAAGAAGTAATTTAATTAATATTTAGAGCACTGAAGCGATAAAGTATAAGAGCTTTAGAGGAATAAGAGGAATATTTATCTTTCAAAATGATGAAATAAAGCAATAAGTTCCACAAAAGCATAAACTAAGTTGTCTTTGTCTTCATTCTAAACAAAACCGTCTGCCGATTTGAATTTCGTATCTAGGGGTATAATGTTATCTGATTTTGGATTGTAGGCTCCTTTAACTTGAGTTGTGAAAAGAAAACAAAATATTTTAATGAGAAGTGTACATTAAATTGCATTTGCCTAATTTAAGAAGAAAAAAACACTCCGCGTTTTCGAAATGTGAATGCAGGAATGTTCCTGTGGTTGGATTTTGTCTGATTTTGTTCATTAGTGAGCAATAATTTTCGTGTAAGAAACACTTTCAAAAGCTTGAGAGAGTTTCGTATGATAAATTAGACGAGAGTTTATGAGAGTTTGGGGGTACTTTTGTCATAAACTCTGACTAAGTCCTAGAGAATTTACATCTAGCAAGTACGAGTTTGGCAAACACGGGGCCCCGAGCTGAATCTGGCATTGCTTCCACTTACTTGTGTTAGGCTCCTTTCTTTCTCTTTTCTGACCTTCATTGGTCACCTCTTGTTCTTTTCGATCCCGACCCTATTACGGCTAGGGTATCTTTCATTTTCTTCTTTTTCTTCATCCCTCTCTTTTTTTGTCCACCCCTCATTTTTTGTCTCCCCTTATTTTTTGTCCCCCCTCATGTTATGTCCCTCTCATTTTTTGTCCCCCCCTCATTCGATGTTTTGATATTTGGTTTTGAGATATGATTTGGTATGTTGTAAATCAGGAGGGTTTTTAGTGGGTATGGTTGAGTCATTCGGCGAGTCACACACGCGGGGAGAGTCATGTTGGCTCTCCCTAGTGCGTAACTGCATTTTCCCTACCTGTACAAGTTTTTCGGGCTCCAATGACCTTTGATGTCGACATGAACCGTAAATCCCCGCAAAAAATTGGCTAAATAAATAAATTTGTTGTGCAAAAGGCAGTTACAAGCCGCGTAAACTGACCACGTGTAGGACAATAAACTAATTTTCTGAAATAGAAGATTGGATGTAGTACGACGCGGGTAATACATACTTCTAATCCGCTACTTATGTAGTCAGGAAATCATGCTGGCTGTATCACCCATTTCTATTAGTATTATGAATTGCCAAGAGGAACTTACATGTTTTTATTCTTTCATCGATGTGGTCTGTCGTGCATAATGATGCACCTGACGTAGAAATCAGAGGTTACGAAGGGATGGTAGGGGTTTAAAAATTGGAAGCAGGACTATGTTAGAAGAATCTTCCTTTGAAGCCTGTCGTGAATCCATTTCGTGTCGTAAAAGGATCGTGAAAAAGTGACGACTTGTTGCACGTACGAGTTACTAGAGAAGTCGACATCATGTCTCTAATGAAAGACAGAGCAAGGGCTAAATGCGTAAGAAAAAAGTCAATCGAATTTTTCAAATATGTTTTTTTGACAAAATTGCTCTAAAAGCGGAAATTATATTTTAAACCAATAAGAATAATTTTCAATATTTGTACATACAATGATAACAATTGAGCGTTAATAAAATATTACTATTGTTGTTATGTTACAACATACTATTCATAATATGATTATCACAATGCTGCTTGTTAATAATTTCTAAGAATTATTAATGACTTATCATAATACTTCTTAAAGAGGTCAAATTGTGATTCAATACTTGTGTATTAATATATAATAACTTGACCAGAAAAAATTGAAAGTATAAAATGAAGAAGTGTAATAGAGTGCTTTGAATAACACTATCAAAAGTAAGATTCGTGGGTATGCTGGAATAGTACGATGTATATTAGTATATATCTGTTAGTCGAAGAGCGTGGTTATATTTCCTATAATCGACTCTGGATTTGGAGTATATTCCTACCATTTTGCAGGGGATAGTTGGATCTTGCAACACCCGTAGTATCTGTCAATGAACGCAGATCTGAATTTCTGGAGTCTAAGTTTATTGTGCTATAGCCTATTATTGTGCTATTATATAATCCTATTATTTCTGAACCTAGACATTATTAGTGGCCTTTGATTTTTGATTGAAAGAAGCGTTTAGAAATAAAAGTTCAATGGAGAGGAGATCCCAATTTCCTGGATGTCAATGTGATCAATGAATGCATCGACAATAAAAGGTGAGAAAAATGAAGTGGACGAGAAAATAAAAGTCGGAAAGAAAGGATATAAAGAGGAAACATTGGGTACTGAATACACAAAATGAATGACAAAAAGCAAGGGAAGATAATACAGATTAGATACTGGATAGGATAAGAAATTGAAAGAAGAAGATGGAAATTAACAACTAATAGAAAACAATTGGATTGGATGAAATAAGAGTGTTAGATAAAATGTTAACTTCTAAATAAACAGATAAAAACATGAGAGATTTGGAAAATGAATTAATTCATTTTACTTTAAACTTCACTCTCTCGCTTTCGACAATAGAGATTAGACATGAACCCAATTAAAGGAGTGAAATTTTTGATGGAAAGAAACGTTTAAAAGAAAAAAGGAATAGTCGACACGCAACACAGAGAAGATAAATCGAAAAGTTTATAAAATAGACAGCAGGAAGTGTACATTATGCTTAGGACCATTTAGCACGACCATACTTCTTGGCGCAGAATGCATACAAAGCAGAGAATAAAATCGTCGAGAATAGCAATGTACAAGCTGTAAAAACAATAAAATGGAAATGGCTGCAAGAACACTTGGCTCCATTTAAAATTCATAACAGCAATAAAAGTACATGACTAAGAAATGTGTTGCACTTTCTCCTTAGTGATACAAAAAAGGACTGCGATGTTACGAGAACAGTTAAAGACAGAAAAATATTAGATATATAAAATTGATAGTAAAAGCTTTGTTTGAATTCACTTAATATCTCCAGGACAATTAAGTGTTTGAGTACATCCGTTCACTTCAGATACATGCTAAAACTTCTGCGTAAGCACATATCTGCGATTTTAATTACGATATCTTATTATTTTCTCTCTCTTGATTCCAAGTACAAATGTTCCAGAATTATCACATTGTTCACACAAGCATCCCAACGGCGTTGAGTATTTAAAATGTAGGGTTCGCGTGTTTGTTTATCTCTTCCAACTTCTCATGTTTTTGGTACAGAAGGACATGAGTTGATAGCCACTAGCGAATACTGTATATGAACGACAGTGGGAATTACATTTGAATTTAAAAACAAGTTATAAAAGAAATCGTACATTGATCTAGTTAAAATGTAAAGATGACGTTTCTTCTTAAGTCAAAAAATCATGTTCGTAAATATACTCCAGTTCTGGTAATCGTGTAGGTTGCTGAAGTTATCAGATAACTGGACACCTACAATAAAACACTCACCAAGAGGGACACTGTCATTATCAGAGGTGGGCAGAATGTTGTAAAATTGGGAGGTCATTTATCCCCTCTGATCATGTACAAAATCTAGAAACAGCATCTGAGTATCTTAACATACTACTCTCTAGTCTACCTCCACTCTTCGTTCACAACTAAACTACGAAATTAACCTCATAATCATCTCCCTAAAACATCCCTTGGAAGACACAAGCATCACAGTTTTTTATTTGTTACCCCACCTGACTACAACAAGGACATTTCCCTGCACGGATACGTCGTTTTCGTGAAGCCAGGGACTGGCACAAAATATAATTAGAATTCATACACTCACGGAATTTTGCAAAAAGTATCATCAACCAGGTAGAATAAATAACATAATAATAAACAGATATATAATTGGAAGTGATAAAACTAATAAAGTGTATTAAAACTAATGGTAAATACTCTTGTTCTTATTAGACCGTTGCTAACTCTTTTTTTCATTCTTCACTGCACTTCGCTTTGATATCAAATCTCCACTGGCACGTCTCAAACGGATAAAGTTTCTCTCCCTCATATGTATCGTTTCTTAAGGGTTTGATGCATCTCCTGAGTCCAATCATTAAAGCTCGAACTGATTTTTCACAATAAATCCTCAATTATTACAGATAGGTCTCCATCTTTTATTTGTGGTTGTTCCTCATATTCCCCGCTCTTCAGCGTCCATTTCACATAGCCTGTACAATCCGGCAGCACTCCATGAAGCTATTTATTTGTCATACTCTCCCAGCTTTCCATAGCTTCACCTTCCTCTGTCAGCGTATACCTCACGTCTTCGTGTTTTCTCGCTAGCTATTAAATAAGGGAAGGCTCCAGCAACCTTTCTCCAATTCCCTCTCCATAAACTCTCACCAATGCTTTGCTTTATTTCTCCTAATCAATATTTTGAAAGAGCTTCTAATTTCAATTTTTTTTCATATTCTCCTGGTAACCTCATATCGTCTTCTCAACTGTAATTCGTCCTGTTTTTCTTCTAATGTTTTGTAGTCTTTACAATTGAGGACTAGTTTCTCACAATCTTCCATCACATCATTCTCATATCTTGTTAAATAGCCAATTTTTATTCGTTTTACTTATTCTTTCCATCATTTGTCAACCTGTCGTGCAAGATATCTCTCTATGATCACTTGTCACCCCAATTTCAATACGCCTGTACACCTCACAATGTGTCAGTATCTGTGTAATCCATCAAAGAGCACTTATTTCCTTTTTCAAATGTGTGTACACCGAAGTCATTTTACATTATAAAGTCTATTACAAATTTCTCGAAGCATTTATAAGGTCCCCCCGTAATTTTGTTCGGGCGTAACTATCCACACAGACGATCATTCCAGTTTCCTTGTATCTCTTCAGTATTTCCGACATAATTTTTTGGTAGGATCTTATTTTTCTACAAGTTGCAGTAAATATTTATAAGTATTTCTTCAAAATTTTCTTCACGAATAATCATTGTCAGGATATTGTCACTCAGGTATTCTTCCACGGCCAATAAATAGATGACACTGTTCCAGATGTACGTAACTGACCATATATTGCTCATTGCTCTTCTTCTTGTTCTTAAGGAACTTGGCAAGGTCTTCGTCGTAGTGCGTAGAGCTTTTGTATGAAAGCTATATCCTGATTTTTTACGCTTCATGTTGGTAAACAACTCTTCAGATCCTGTTTTTCCTCGCTGTGTAATCTGAACCTTAATTCCCATAATCGGTTTGTGAATGTAACATTTCCTTCACCTGATGGACTCAGTATGGGCACTACACATCTCTTGTATCATGGCCATTTGGTACGTTTCTCTTGGTACAATTTGCGCATTTCGGTGGTTTGTCTCTATTCCTTCATTTCTGAATACATCACGACAATAGCCACACCTTCCGTCTTTTTGCCTGCAATTTTTTTAGATATGTCTAAACCTGTTGTACAAATAACAACGTACGAATGTTCTCCTTAACTAGTCTGTGGCTTCCTTCCCTGTAAACGCGACTGTTAGTCATATTTTTTAATCACATTTATCGTACCACTGATGTCGAACACCTAGTGGCACACTATTTGCGTAGTCTCGATAAAGTCCTCTCCATCATCTTCGCGAATGATCTGTGTGGCCAGTATTTATAATAATTTATTTTCATTTTTTCTCTCGTATATTAAATATTTTCACCCTTGGTGTTCGTCGCTTGGATTTACGTACGCCCAAGTCTTCATCGCAATATAGCATATTTTGTAGTCTCTCTTGATCTTTGGGATATGCTTGCTCCACAAGCAACTCTTTCCCTAATGTCTACCTTGTCATATCTACCCTAATTGGAACTCTCTCCATTCGTAATTTCTTTCGAAGTATGACTAAGGACTACAAGTTTGATTTGGACTTGTTCTTAATCAATAGTTATTAGTATTTATTTTCCCTTTACCCTATGCACATTACCAGGGTTTAGAATGTTAAACTTTATGTTATCTTCCTTTATCATTGATCTTTCTTAAATTTCTTCTTCTCGTCCCTGCTTCCCTGTTTTCTTTTCTTCGATACCTCCATTTCAACTCTGTCATCTGGCATTTTGCTTGCACACTTTGAGGTGTTGTCCGTCTCATCCTCGAGTCGAGCTCATCCTTTATCTTTAGATAACCACATGCACAGCGCATCGAACCAGCATCGTTTTTGTCACTTATTCCTCGAAGCTTTTAATGGTTATTTCAGCCTCTATAAATCTATCCCANATATATATATATATATATATATACATACTTGAGATAAGATCCTTAGATACCACAAAATAAGGAAACATTACATTAAAATGTTATCGAGTTTCCTTAAAATACCGTTTTTTACCTCAAACCGATAATGTCATTTTTTCGTTATTGTATTCAGATTTCAAAAGCACCAGGATATCTAGATTATATTTCTAAATAAATAAAATAGTTTTTTAAACGAGATATGGCCACTTGGTATTTAATGGGTGTACAGTGTAAGATTGAGAGAGGAATTACTCGGGTCATATCCACAGCAAGTCAGAGACTCTGCTCTCTTCTCCCCGTGAACAGAGCACCGTGTGGTGGGAATAGTGATTGAACATGGGTACTCATGATGTGGTGTGAGATGGGGATGTCTAATGAAGAAACAAAATGAGGGGTAGTGAGGGTTGTTGCGTTTGGAACGTAATCCTCTCCCCTTCCTTTCCCTACCTCATACTTGGCGTCACCATTACAACGTGGAGAAGGCACTTGCGAATCACTCAATGCTTCGATTGCTCCCGCACATCTCAATTGACGTCGCAGTCCTCTTATTTGAGATTATGATCTCTTTCTCTGTTTTATGATTGCTTCCGTACCCTCTCGCTCTATTCTATGTTTATCCGCCTACATGAAGAGCAGAAGGTTACGTTTCTACCTGTAATTTTCTATGCCACCCCCACACAACTCTTTGGAACCAATCAATTGCATTAAATGATCGAAGAACTAATTGAAGACTTCAGCAGAGAAATGACATAAACTGTACAAACAAATTACTATGCACGTTTCTAACTTGGAATTGTAAAAAATTATTTGTATAAATAGAAATTAGTTTGTTTAGTGATAAGTTTGGTGGATAAGATAACCTTGGTAAAAATTGGTGATATTTTTGTTTTGGTCGGACATGCGAATATATTTGTTTCTTTGTCTTACAAATCGTCGAAATTTATTTTAAGTTTGTATTGCATTTCTAGTTGTTAATTTTTATTTTTTGTTTATAATTCTATTCATTTGATAGCTTATATAGATATATTTGAATAAAAGAAATGTAGAGTAGGATCACGTATAATCCTAACCTGGGTTCTCATAACGCTCATGATTGATCTCCTAATTCGTGTACTACATGTGAGTTAAAATTCATCCATTCAATTGTTCCAAATCGATAGCAAATACGCTAAACCCAGATTAGATTCTACATATTCTGTTAAATCTATCTAAATGTAGGTTTTTTATGTTTTATGAATCTTGTGTAAAATAAGTCTTAATTGTTCGTAATTCTGCAGTGTACATATTAGTACACGGAGTACATTGTTGCTGTTGGAATTAAGTAATCTCTTGGTCTTTGGGAACAATATACATTGCTTGAAACCTTTGATTCGCCACGGACCTGTCGAGTTGTGAATACCAACAAATTCATGCGAGCAAAGATGCTGAAGTCAACTAGTTATAAATATTTAAAAGAAACAATCCTGCGACGTCACTGTCGTTATGGAACAAATTTCAAAAAATTTCTGATTGCTCATGGCATCGTGAATTTAGGGAAATTAATTCACATGGAGGTTTGCCTGTAATTATACATTTTTTGGTAGCAAATAACACTATTTATTATTATTATTATTATTATTATTATTATTCCATGTTGTTTGTATTTTGAGGACAGAGTGGGTTTACTTGGACATAGGAAGTGGGCAAATTATAAGGGATGTGTGTAAAGGTTGTCGTCAGGGGTCGAGTTGTGGACTCGTTCTTCGGAACCTTTTAATAAATAATCTTCTGGATCATTTACAAAAAAAGGGAATCATCATCGTCACTGACGATGTTGTTTCGGTGACGGACGTAGGTGTGAGGTGGAATGGAAAGGACAGAAATATTGACAGAATGCGTTATATATTGCGAACAATTGCATTTGAAATTATCGGAGAATAAGATCAGACTTGGTTTGCATAGTGGTTTGGATAGTCTGTTAAAAATAGGACAAATCCAGACATCAAATTATAAGGGAGAAGAATAGAAGTGGTTCGAAGAATGAAGTACTTGGGAAGAGTGTTGAATGAACATTTAAGATTTGAGATCACATAAAATACGTAAGAGAGAATGTAAATAATATATTATGTACTGTTACGGGTGGGGTACAGTAAATATACAAGCAACAAAGAAGTGATAACCTTGTACAAATCGGGGTCTCCCATCAGTTATTGGATATGGAGCAGCAGTGTGAACCGGAAAACTAGTCTTATGTCATGTAGAACGTAGAATGCAAAGGGTTTGAAAAGGGTTCGTGTGATAGACTAAATGGATATTACAGAAGTGTATCAACTGATGCCCTGCAAATTCTAATGGAAAAAACCCCGTACTTAAATAAATTAAAATTGCATTAGTATTTTTGGAAGAAGAAAAGAATGGAATGCTAACTGGAAATAGAGGTGTAAGTAGAGAAAGAGTTCCATAGTAGGGAAAAGAAGTTAATAAGGTGGGATAAGAGCAGAAAGGGACGTACAATTAATAAATACATTAAGTGTGCAAAATACAAAAGAAAAAAAGAAGAAATGGTTTCATCCGGGGAGGTACACCCTTCAATATGTGACAGGGCATGGAAACTTTCGCTCCTACCTAAAGAAAATAGGCAAGACAGAAGACGTCATGTTTGATTTTGGACAGGAAGATTCACTGGAACATCAATTGTGGGATTACGTTTTGGGCCAGAAAGGGCAGAATTTATAATGACTATGAAACAATTTAATATAGGCAATATTTGTGGCGAGAGAAAATGAATAAAACCCGAGAAAAAATTTAGAACTTTTGAAGAATTTACAACCAAAATTGGAATAATGCGAGACGCGGAGCAGGAGTGATGTGATGGAAAGGAATATATTAAGAAATAGAATCTCGGAGTGACTTCGTTTAGATACGAGGTGATCTGAGTATTTGTTTCAAATCTAAATAAATAAAATAAAAAAATATAATGAAGAAAGCATAGGAACTAATACCGCTAAGAAAATAAAAACATCCCTGGTGGAATAATGAATCTAAAAACTCCCTTAATATACGTAAACTGGCTTTCCAAAGATATCAGAGCAAGAAAACACCTGAAACTTAACAGAACTTTCTTGACATCCGGAAACAAATGGCGAAAACCATAAGACAAATCAAGAGAAAATACTTAAATCAGCAGCTGGAAAAATTAGAAAGTGATTTCAGAAATTACAACACCGGAGATTTTTACAAAACATTTGCAAATAAGATCCAGGGGTACTCACCACAAAACTTATGCTTTAAAAAAACTAGACGGGAAGCTAGCTTATATCAATCAGGAAAATTGCAAAGAACTCGCAATGTATTTCTCAGAGTCCCGCTCGAACCTATACACACCAACACAAGCTCACCATCTCCCTCTAGAGGGGAAATCATTAAACATATCCAACACCTTAAAAATAACAAGGCAGCAGGGGAGGACAACATCTTTGCAGAACTTCTTAAAAATCTCGGTCCAAAGTCAATCGACATGCTCACAGGAATCATTGAAGAAGTGTGAATAACGGAAAAATTACCTCTTGAATGAAAGTGCGCCCTTATCCAACCACTACACAAGGGCGACCGAACGGACGTCAATAACTACCGAGGCATCTCACTGATACCAGTCACGTACAGGATCCTTTCTGTTTGCATTCGAAAGAGGACCCAAGAACAACTGGAACACGAGATTGGGGAATACCAGGCAGGTTTTAGACCTAACCGCTCCTGCCCCGAAAAGATCAACCTAAAAAACACACTGAAGTACTGAGTTCTCCGATATAAGCCCACAATTTGCACTTTCGTGGATTTTAAGAAGGCGTATGACTGGGTTGACCGCAAGTCTCTGTTCAATATATTAATAGAACTTGGACTGGACATAAAAACGCGAAGACTTATTGAAGAAACGCTTACCGACACATCCTCTAAAGTCAAATTCATGGGAGAAATTTCAGAAAGCTTTGAGATCAGAACAGGAGTGAGACAAGGAGATGGACTCTCCACACTACTATTTAACGTAATATTGGACAAGGTCATAAGGGAGTGGGAAAAAGAACTCAGAAAACGTGGCCAGTGGAAACCGGTGAAGGTTGGGAGAAAAGTAGAAGTCATTTGTCTGGCCTATGCCGATGACTTAGCTATACCGACAGACTCTGAGCAAAATGCAATAGAACAGATAGAGGTACTCAGTGAGTGTACAGAGAAGGTCGGCCTCAAAATCTCTTTTGGGAAAACAGAATTCATGTGTACTCTCTTAGACACACAGATACTCCATACTAACTACGGACAAATCACGACAATATCACATTTCAAATACTTAGGGGAAATCCTAGAACCTACAGGATTAGAAAAAATGGCATTGGAAACTCGAAAACAAAAATTGAAGAGAGCCTATGGACGAACACATCAATTGTACAACAAAAAATGCATATCCGAACATGCAAAAATTAGGCACTACAATACAGTTGTCAAACCTGAAGCGCTTTATGCAGCAGAAACAGTCTCTCCACAACAAAACATTACTAGAAAACATTAAAAAAGAAGAACGGAAAATTATCAGGAAAATCCTAGGACCACGGAAAACAGATGACGGATACAGACTATAAACCAACAAAACTATTGAGAAACGCTCCAACTTCTCAGCAGACATATGGAAAAGAAGACTTAAATTCTACCGACTTTCTGAAAATAGACTAACACACCAGATTCTAAAAGCTACGGAAAATCTCAAAGGCATGCCGTGGGCGGAAAAAGTAAGAGATCTTGCCCTCTCCAATATCACCACTGCAGACATACAAGACCACAAACTTTACAAGAAAAAATATTTGAGTGGCAGGTTCAGCCAGAGACCACAGCCAAGAAGACCGGCACAACGTGGACAGAAGAGAGGAAGAAGGCCATGAGTGAAAAAATGAAGGCCTCATGGACCCGCAGGAAGAACCGGTAGAAGCTTCGCGTGATCCTTAAAGGGTCTACTAAGTGTAAAATAATAAAATAATGAAGAAATCTCAAAATTCTAAACCTTAAAAGTATCAATTTATTAAAACGTCCTTTACAAATATCCACGACTTCCAAAAAAAGTTACGAAATTTTCCAAGGTTCTTGATGGTATTTTTCATTCGTCAAGTTATTGGAAAATATCAATACTCTTCTCACAGATGTCCTATTTGATCTACCAACGAACTCTGAGTTACCCTCCCTTTTCAGGCCGATCTCCCTTTCCATCGATCCCCAACATACTGTATGTGTGTTCCACTATGAGCTAGAATTGAAAAATTGGGGGAAAACAGAAACATCGTGCGAAGTCAAGAACATGAATTACCTTCTAGGAAAACTTTAACGTCTTGTTTTAGAATATCTGCTATATCAATAACTATCTAAAAGATTGGTTTCTGAGAATTGGTTAAATTCGCTTGCCTTGTGATTTTTTGGCATAAAATTTAATTGAATACTTGTCAAACTCACAGCTCTTGCAATAAAAAAGCGACAGTTCTCTTTTTAAACCCTAGTTTAAGAAAAAATTTGCACATTATTTTACATAATTTACCCATACGCAGTAATATTTCTGCGTTGGAACAGAATTATAGGTTATGCAAATTCTCTTAATTGATATGAATTAATGTTAAAAGCTCCATGACGCTCATGTCTGTACAAAAGATATTGTGATTTAAGCAATATTTCTATGTTCTATTCAAATATATGTCATCAATTAGACAAGAAAGACAATAAAATATTGTAGCAGAAGATACGTAGCTCACCACGAATATCAGAGTTTCGTCTCTCTTTCCCGAACTTCCCACTTTAATGATGACTATGCCGCGTCGGCCTTGAATCGCCAACCCCTCCATCCCTGGTCACGACCTTCGAATGATCACGCGATCGACCACTGCCGTGTTGTATACAGGCGCAAGGTCAAGGACTTTGGCAGTACCCCTCATCAAAGAGGGAAAGGATGGTGCGTTTAAAAAAAGGGTAAGTAGTGTATTAAAGCAGTTCTTTGTCCTTTTCGTGATTGATAACACGTAAATTAAAAGAATTTTTCCAATCGCGTATTTGATGGATTTTTAATTATACATTATGGTATGAATTAAGGACAGATTTTGTTGTGGTTTGTGATATACGATGTATTCTTCATATCAGTAAGCACTTTGCTCTTAAAACTGTTGATTTTATTTGGTTGATATAATTGGTATAATTTGATATTATTTGACATTCTTATTTGATAGAATGAAATATATTTTGATCCCATCTATTGAATGAGGATAAGACTTTACTACTAGCTGGTTACCCAGAATTGTCTGGGATTTTTCTTAGACTACTCTTCTTTTACTCAGGAAAAAAATAAAATCTATCTGTATTGTAAGAACAAAATACTTTTACTTACTGGTTTTTTAAGGCATGTACAGAATTCTAGTTTTTAACATTTATAATAATACAAATTTAATATAAAATTGGCTGTATACACCACACTACTTCGCGCGAGCCACACCGGTAGAATTTTCGCTTCGAATATTCCTCGTAATTTTACTATTAAAATACGTTTCTAATTTTTATTGTATGCACAGAACAGAAATATCATTATTGGACACCGTTGAGAAAAATATTAATTACAGACGGGTGGATTGGGGACGGTGGAATACAGGCCAAGGAGATAAATGTGGGTATGTTGGACGGAGAGACCGAGTGGACTTAGTTGCCGATGTGGAACAGTTAAAAACAGATTTATCGCAGAAACTAACGCCATTCTGCAGAATGGGAAGACAAGGGATGAGACAAGGATAGAAATGGTGGGACAAGAAGTTATATGCTCTTAAAAAGAAAAAGAATAGATTACGACGGGAATATCAAAGACGAAAGACTGGAATGGTGAAGAGAGGGGAGGCGCAGAGAGAGTACCAAGAAGCGAAGAAGAAATTCAAAGAGATGATTAGGGAAAAGAAAAGACAAAGTTAGGGGTAGCTTTTTAGAAGATAGTATACGAACGAATATATGGGGGCTACCATATATTTTAGGACGTAAAAAACAAAAAAAAGAATATCTGGAATAATATGTGTACAGGAGGTGAGCTAACTACCGGATGGTGAGTAATTGTTGAGGCTGTATTGGGTGCTATAACTGAACCAGTAATGGTAGAAAGATGCAATGATTGTTTAGAGGAAGAGAGAGAGAGTTAAGAACAATACACGTAAATAAAAGTCCAGGATATGACAACATTACCAACGAGATGATAAAGAAGACGA